>CM070520.1:50778672-51106381 GCA_036346375.1 Guadua angustifolia | reverse complement strand
AACTTGACCTTCTTGTGTTGCTATTCTTGCATTAGTACTTTAATGCTCATATTCTCTGTTGATGTTGTGAAATCTGAAACTTGTCGAGATAAGAAAACTCAAAATGTCGCAACTAGAGAGCATCGGCTCGTCAAGCTAGACAGTAGAAGGTCTTCTTGAGAGGCCGAGCATGGTTCCAACTACTCAAGGGCCGAGTAAGGTGAGGAAGAGCCAAGGACCAAACAAAGGGGCTACAGGAGAACACCGCAGTTCTCCGCTTCAATGCCGAGGGGTCTGCACGGGCCCTCCTAAGTACAAGGGCGATCTGGGTCATTTATTGGCCAATTGGTGAGGAGAGAGTGCCCATAACAATTAAGGATTGGAGAAAGGATGTCGTGTTGAAAGCGAAGAATCGGTTGTGGGGCGAGGTTAAGAGTAAATGGATTATAGAGCGGACGATGAACCCACAATGAGGCAGACGCCTTGAATAGGATGGGTGTGGCCTTGAGGCACTTCAAGACCCTTATGCACAGCCGAGTACGTCTTTGAAAGGCCGTACACCATTCGAAAGTATCCATTTGTGACCCTCGATGTTTGGGCGGAGTTCACGAGGATGAAGAATGCCTTGGCAAAGCGCTTGAGAGAGAGGAACACCGCCGTCGAGAGGCTTAACACGCACCCGCACCACCTCGGTACATGCGGCTATGAGGGAAGAAGGCGAGTGGGCGCGACAAGCCGAGGAGTGCGCTAACTCCGGATGGTGATGCCTTACTCCCACATATCGAGGAGCGAACGCATAGCGGGTATTAGCGAGGACAAAAAACCCTGACGGGCAGCTTAGTAGTTGCAAACCACTATCGCTCAAGTCGTCTCTACCATCGTAAGACATCTAACTTAGTACAATACAATTGACCCAACTTGTTGTATTTCAAATCTAATTCGTGCTCGCTTATTACGAGGAAGAGGTAAGCCGTGAAAAGAACAGGGACCTTCTTGAGCCAAGGGTCGCAGGACATCCCGTGAAGAAGTCCTACTTTCAAGATGACTCTGCGAGTGCCAACTCAAGATCATGGCGAGCACGTGCGGCGCCTCAACGCACTAAGGGAGCGGTGAGGAGGAGATTAAGGAGGAGATGAGGGGAGATCTTGGCACGTGAGGAAGAGATAAGAGGGAGATGAGGGGAGATGGCGGCACGTGAGGATCGCTGAGGGCCGAGATGATGGCGATGATTTCCCGAGTCGAGCGGATGCCCTCGACTCTCGTGAGAAGTCGTGCCCGACCTATCATTGCGGTTCCAAAATGATCTGACCGGTCCCACCGAAGGTAATAATTAATTTTTCTGAGTTCAAGCTACGAGTGTAACTCCCGCAATGTTTTTCCTCAAGTTGTACACTTCTTGCGGTGCTGCGAAGTGCCACTCACCATCTTGACGGAGGATGGATTTCCCGTCGAGGCTGCACGCGGGGTTGCATTTCCATGAGGGTGCAGGTGGACTACGTCCACGAAGACTTCTTATCACATGTGCTCGATTTCCCCCCCAACGAAGATATCACCACTCTCGGGCAAGCACGCATGTCGTTCATCAAGTGGCCCACGACGGGTGTCGTCTTGGTCAAGGTAAAAGTCCTCCACGTCTTCTCTACCATTCGGTACTTACTGCAGAAGTTAAATATATCGTGTTTGCGTAGGTTCCTCCTCGCCTGCTCCTGCTCTGCTCCTGCTCTGATCCTGCTCCTGCGCCTCCTCACTTTGCTCTGCTCCTGCGCTGATCTGCTCTGCTACACCTTGCTCCTGCTACACTCCTGCTCCTGCGCTTGCGCCTCCTCCTGCTCCTGCTCCCGTAGAACCACAGGAGGCCTCCGAGACTCCCGTACAACCACAAGAGGCCTCCGAGACTCCTTCCGCCAAGAGGGCAAAGCTGACAGAGGCCACAACGCCTTTAAGGTACTGAAAAGCCCATGCCCGACCTCGGACACTCCTTGACCCAGAAGAAGAGTCAAGACAGCCATAGGCACCTGTATGATTATAAGGCCTACGAGCATGGAAAGCCCCGATTGCATCGCATTTAACCGAATGAGCTAGGCAAGTGGACTCGCCTCCTCCATGGATGGTACCTTGATAAGGTGAAGGGGGAAGAGCGTCGAGTCGACTTCAACGTGAAGTATAAAATGGTACATTTTCACCGCGAGGAGAATGGAACATTCCCCGTCAGTTTTGAGGATCTATTCCATGTGTACCAAATGAAAGCCGTCGATATTTCTACTTTACGATCATGGACGCTGTGAGTATCACACCATATAGCTTGCGCTCATGACTTTTATAGGATTTTGCATTATGTTTTCTCACATTCAACACGAGTTGCAGGATAATGAGACAACGAGCCGTGACGAATCTACACGAAGTTGGGTTTGTCGACCCCGAGCTTGTGTCTGCGATCATGGCTAGGCTTCAACCGGGGTTCGTTGCTAGCTACATCAAGGGGGTATTGCAAGCTGAGTCGAAGGACTTCATTGTATTGCCGTACCACGAGGAGTAAGTAGTACTTTTCGATTCAATTACTTGTACGCACTTAAAACCGTCTGTGAACTTATTTCCTTGCACTACATTTTATTTAATAAGCAACCATTGGGTTCTACTCGTCCTCGTTCCGAGTGAAAACACATCTACACATTTAACTTCGATCGAGAAGAGACCGATGGCATCTGCGATCAAGCCTCCTTCGTAAGTAAGCGCATTATTGAAACCTAACACATCGAGGAATTTAACTACGTTTATTTTTTTTGACTCAATGGTGCTCTCCAATGTATGTAGGGGTTTCTCAGACTATGTCGATGAAGGAGGGCCGCACGACGACAAAAAGGGCAAGACAACGCAGATATAAGCGATTTAAGGTACAAGTGCCTAGCATATATATGATTAATTTTTTGACATCTAATCTTCGTGGGCTGAATTTCTTTTTCTTTCTTGGCAGTGCCATCAACAGGCAGCGGTGACCATTCTGGCTTCTATGTCATGCATTACATGCTCATCGTGGTCGACAACTCACACCATTTCCTAAGGTATAATTTTCTATCTGATCAAGTATTAGATTTATGAAGTAATACAAAATAATTCTATTGGAACACTGCCATTATCTAAAAGCACTAGTATTAGTTAGCTCTACATGAAACACTAGTGTGGTCCAATCCAAAACGTGAAGCTTCTAAAAGACGGTGCTACATGACGAAATATTGTTTCATTTGAATTTTAGTAGAAAATTACATCACTATATTTTTGCTTGGCCTTAGGAGTATCTGTTTTTAAAATATTTGTTATTTGAGAATCAAAAGATAGAATCAATAAAAAGCGAGAGAAATTTCACCTCTTACATTATGTGTCTATTGTTTTTGATCCCGCGATTGCGTCTATAATTTGTGATTGATCGTGGGCGTTCGACAACGTTTTACAACGCTATAGACAAATATAATGGCATGAAGGGAGTAGCTTTTACATTTGTCCTTTCAGCGCATTGAGGCATTACTCAATGTCTTTACTAGAATATTAGCTTCTCACATTTGGAATTTTTTCTGCTTTTGAATTAATCTTTTATAATCCAAATATTTTCTAAACACCTTTCGTAGTTCTGTCTATTTTTGTGATTGCCCCTAATAGTTATCTATGTTTCCCTAATTTTATGTACGTGCATAATAATATACATAGCCTTTTACATAGAAATTTTGAAACTGAAATTAATCTGATCATTTACATTTTGCGAGAAGATCAATATCCCTAGAAGAGTTTAGACAACAAAGCACTCAACAATTTACGAGACCACTTATGCGATTAGTCTTTGGTTAGAAGTTATATCGAGGATGGCGGGTTTAGAGATCTGACGCGTCGTACTAGTCCATATGTAAACAATATAATATATGTCAATGTGATATGTATCGGAGGAAGTCCATGTCTTGATTGTCATGTTTGTGTTGTCTATTGTGAGCGACTATGATATATATGTGTTGTAATTAAAGCGTTTACATTACGTGAATGTGATATATGCATCACATCTTACGTGTTGTGAATGTGATGATATATATATTGTGCATATTGTTTTAATCAGTGCTTTTTTTGGAGAAATTGCAAAATGGCACACCCAATGGGTCATCGAATCGGTTCTTTAAGGAAGTGATTGTGATGATACCATCATCGAATCGGTTCTTTAAGGGAAGTGATTCGATGACCACCTCATCGAAATCGGTTCTTTAAGAAAAGTGATTACGATGACACACTCATCGAATCGGTTCTTTAAGGAAGTGATTACGATGACCTATCATCGAATCGGTTCTTTAAGAAAAGTGATTACGATGACACAATCATCGAAATCGGTTCTTTTGTGGAACCGATTACGATGAGTATATCATCGAAATCACTTTTCTTAAAAGAACCGATTCTGATGATGGTATCATCACAATCACTTCCCTTAAAGAACCGATTCTGATGACGTTTTATCACGATCGGGTCAAAACCGATTTTGATAGCTCCACCTCATCACTATCGAAGGACATCGTATCGCGACTAGAACCGATTCTAATGATAAAAAAGAACCGATTCTGATGTGCCGTTCTGCAGGATTTCGTTTAATGTCTAGTTTTATACCAGATGCATAATGCTCCCCCTTCTTTTTTTTTTTGACTAACGGCAAGACGATTGTGGTGATTAATTAAAGAAGGAGATGAAGTTTTTAGATCCAATTACACAAGTAATCACTCATATTTAATGAATGACCTGCTACTTTACGTGAACTCTCCTTACCATCTCACCTAACATACACTTCCCAACTACTGTAACTTATATTTTCCTTTTATCCTTTGTATCCAAAAGTTTCAATGATTATTTGAATATCTAAATGACTTCAAATAAAAAAGTTGTCAACTACAGAGTTGTAGATCTCATCGAGAGCTACAATTTTCATATAAATTTTGTCTCCATCCAACTCCGTATGAAAAAGTTATGATTTTTCAAAAATATTATCATTGTCTGTTCGGATTCTGAACCGGCAGTGATACTTCCTCCATAATCACTACCGGTTCTTTAGAAGAATCGGCAGTAATACTATTACTATCATTTTTTTAGAACCGACAGCGATAAATTACTATCACTGCCGGTTTTTCTTCAATCGAGCATTTGTGCCGGTCTAGCTTATGAACCGGCAGTTATAGTGTTATCACTGCCGATTCTAGTCGAACCAGTAGTGATAGGTTGGCAAGAATGGGTTTTTTGTAGTAGTGCTAGCTAGATAAACCGGCAGTGACAGTACACATGTAATTTGAAAGAACTTACAAGCAATTTATTAACTAGAACACATGTAATTTGAAAGAACTAAATTGGGCATTACATACTAAATAAGACGCAACACATTTAATGAATGACTAATCAATACTAAGTTTGATTGCCTCCAAATCGACCCCATATATGCTCAACTAAGTCAGCCTTGAGTCGACGGTACATTGCTTGATCCCGAATAGCAACGCCTGTCTCAAGTACCCTAGAAAATTCATGAATTGGCCCATGTGCAAATCCAGTCAATGGTGTGGATGAGAGCTCCCTTGTTCGTAGTCGAAGTCATAGCAAACCCCCATAAGAATCCCTATCATCCTCGACGATCATGTTATGCAATATAATGCAGGAGTTCATGATGTCAGCAAGTATATATTTCCCTTTGTCACATACGTGCTGGGTTTCGTAGAATGGCAAAACGAGCTTGCAAAACACCAAATGCACGTTCAACATCTTTCTTGTATATTCTTGATGTAGTCCAAATGCTTGTCCTTGTCTGCTTTGCCCTTGTCACATTGAGGTAGAGGGATTGTTTTCACAAATGCTGCCCTCTCTGGATAAATGTCATCTACTCGGTAGTACCTCATTTTATACTCATTGCCATTGACCATAAATTGAACCTCGGGAGCTCTTCCTTGCAGCATTTTTGTGAACAAAGTTGATTGGTTTAACACATTCATATCATTGTTTGACCCAGCAACATCAAAAAATACATGCCATATCCAAAGGTCATGTGAGGCAATGGCTTTGAGCATGACAGTTCCTACTTTATAATCGCCACGCTTAAACTGTCCCTTCCATGCCACTGGACAGTTTTTCCATTTCCCAATACATGCAATCAATACTTTCCAACATGCCAGGGGACCCATGAGCCTCCCCTACTTGAAGTAGCCGCTGAATGTCTTCATTAGTTGGCCATTTTAGGTATATTTCTGCCCAAACTTCTCAATGACACCTTTGCAGAAATTGGCCATGCACTCAGTTGTAGTGGTTGCAACAATTTGTAAATTTTCATCAGACAAATCAGCAGAGGTTCCATATGCCAACATACGCATGGCAGTGGTGCACTTGTGCAAGGGCGAAGAGCCAACCTTGCCAAAGGCGTTGCTCCTTTGACGAAAATATGGAGACCAATCACTAAGGGTTCACACGAAGTGTACAAATAGATGCCATCTCATACAAAACCTACGATCGATGAAACTGGTTAGAGCAGTGCTTCAATGTTTTCCCTCCCAATACAAGTTGTACAAATCTTGAAGCAAGTGAAGGGATAAGCAATCACTATCTATCCTTCATTCATACTTTAATATTTATGCAACTATAAAAAATGAAACTATGAAACACCTCTCAACTGGTTATCATTGTACACTGCATTTTCTGAGAAATAGTCAGCCATCAACTGGTCCTGAGTGGCTTCACGATTTCTTTCGATGTGCCTTCGAGAAATACTTCTATACTGATTAGACGAACCTCACTGTTGCGCTTCAATCTGAGCTTGAATTTGCGCTTCGATCTGAGCCTCATTGGTGTGAAGTCACAAATAAAGTCAAAAGGGATAATATCAACACCACAATCTTCGAAATGATCATGTGTTGAGTTTGATTCTATGGACAATTTCGGAAAGAATACTTGTTTTGTACTGAAAATGGTGCAAGTAGAAGCTATGACATGAGTGAATGTTGGGGCCTGGTGGAGTGAATCTTCTTCCTCTATTTGTACACGGTTCTTTACAACGGCTAGTTGGCTTATTAAATGATTTCTTTATTACTAGCACTATTACCTTTTCTATCACCCTCTACTGCACAAGAGATTCTAGCATTTTATACAGCAAGTTCACTAGATTCTATTGTGTTCTTAGGTGAATTCATTTTTCACTAGATTCTATTATGTTCTTGTGTGAATTTACTTTTCATTTGCAGGTCAACAAATTGTCCTGCTTAGTGGCTAAGGCATCCAATTAACATATGACAGCTTTATGACCAAACAATCACATCATTTATCTCTTGAAAGGCATATTACTGCTTATTTCAATTGCATTGCAGACGAGACAACCTGATTACATCAATTCATTTTACATAGCTGGATTGTGGTACATTGATTCATCTTACATAGCTAGCCGATTTATCTTACATATCTAAGCTACAAGTAGGAAAGCTACAATACCAACACAACAAGTAGGAAAATGCATTCTTAAAAACTACATCTATTCTAATTATCTGGAGGACTAAACAGGTCCTAAGCTAAGTAATCTAGCTCCTGTTCATGTGTGCCTTCTGTGATTCATTGTAATTTATAGTATGAACAGCCAGTAGATCGAGTTAATTCTTCAGTTTATCTACCTGTGCCCTCTCTTTATCGGCTAAAGCTTTCGCAAAGATGGCTTCAGCATGTTCGTTTGCAGCTGCTGCCATTTTTTCGAGTGCCTGCGACTTTCACAGTGAAGATCATTAAAATCTACCACATTTTCATTTGACATGCCACCCTCATAACATTGCAACGTCGTCTTCTGTTTCCGCTTCCGTTGTGCTTTAGCTGCCTTTTGCCCTTGAGATCGTCGATGTTCATCACCATTTACATCGTCAATGTCTTGATTTGAAGAAGAAGTGTAAGCTCCCGATGCATTTACCTTACTTCTCTTATTCATGTCAGTAATTACATATGTTCTACCCCCATTTAGGCTGACACTTCACCACTCTTGTCCAATACTCTAATGGGAAGGGCCTTTCTATGTCCATTACTTTTTGTATTCTTCGTGAGCTTTCTCCATAAGTTGCTCATCAGATTGGCCACTATGGTATGTGTTTCATTGTACACCAATATGCATTAAATTTTGTAACCAATTTGGTATTCTTGTTCCAATAGTGCTTGCATTGCGTAGGTGTTCATCTCTGCCCTCCAGGAGAATTCTTGTTGTATTCTTGCGTAACTTTTGCTTCCAATAGTGTTCTGACTTCTTTGAATTTCAGTCAATTGGATCATTGGAATTGTTCAACCAAGCACTTATTAGCCGCAGGTTCTCTCATCTTCAGACCAATTCTTGAGCCACCTATCTTTTTCCTCGTCTGGACTGCAATCACTCCATTCTTCAATGGTAACATGCTGTTGGTTTAACTTCTGTGTAGCAGAGACTGGAGAAGCTGATTCATCACCCCTTGAAGCACTGCCTCCACCAGCCCGGAAGAACGCCGTTGAACCAACTGGTGATGATCGACGTCGACCATACCACCCTCTCCAAACATTCCTTGTAAGGAAGGAACTAATGCCATGATAGCTTCCAGGTTGGTTTTGTTGGTAGCTTGGTTGAACTCCAGAAGTGATAAAATTTCGTGGATATTGGTGCTGGAAATTGGGACCATGTTGGTGGGGTAGGGAATTCATGGGGAAATGAGATGGGGTGAAACTTTGGTACTGTTGGTTATTTCTATTTTATGGATCTGAACTTGAGTTTGTGGAGTTCAACAAATTTGTAATATTGGCCAAAGATGAGTACTGCATGTTTGGATGTTGCTGTTGTGTTTGAGCTTTGTATGAATGAATGTAGAGCAGTGCTTCAATGCTTTCACTCCTAATATAAGTTGCATAAATTTTAAAGTAAACGAAAGGGTAAGTAATCACCATCTACCATTCATTAATGTTTTAATATTTATACAACTGTTAAAAAAAAGTATGAAAACACCTCTCATGAATGTACGAGTTGATATATAACACATGGTGTAATGGTTATATTGTGGGCAACAACCATATGTGTGTTGATTAAATAGTTTTCTATTGCTTAAGCACCCAAGCACCGAACCAATATTTTGATTCAACCCATGCCTCTGACCTGTAAAGTGGCTGTTCTCCAGTGGAATGGATAGGTCATAGGTGCAAGGAAGTCGTTAAGGTTGGTTTGGCTACACACATTTTGTATGTTCTGAGGGTCTCTTTGGAACGCATAAATTTCATATAATATTTATAAATTACTCACAGCAAACAGTTTAATTCCCGTAGCATTCAGAAAAATTCTCCAATTGCGACGTCGATTTGTCAGTGCCCATATCTCAAATGGAAAGTAATTAAGGGCGTGTTTATTTTTGCTTTGGATTATCTAAAAACTGATTCTGGATTATGATAGTAGAGAATCTGATTCTCTAAAAACTGGAATCTGAAGGCATATATTAATGAAATCCAAAAGCACGTAAAAATGGATTAATGATTCTATTGTATATAAGTGGACTGGATTATGAGAATTAATTTTTAGAATCAGACTATTTATTTTTTATTTACTTTTGAAACTAGAATTCAGAATCAAAAACAAAAACAAGCTGACCCTAAGGGCCTGCTTAGTAGAGCTTTAGATTCCAGTTTTATCTGAAATTTGAAACTTGTAGACTAAAATAAAGTGAATTAAGTTTATATTTTTGGTCTAAAATGTAAACAAGATGATCCATCTAAACATTCTTAACATACTCATAGTTTCAGTTTCACGAATCTGATGAATCTAAAATTTTCAGCTTCATAAATCTAATAAAACTGAATCTCTACCAAACCCATCCTAAATTTTCACTTCACCACCCAGGTGGCTGTCGATTTCCATAATATCGTGACAACGACAGGAGCGATCCGCAAAAACCACCTCTCTCTCTCTCTCTCTCTCTCTCTCTCCTCTCTCTCTCTCCACCTCCCCGTCTCAAAAGCTTTCACATCTCTTACACACCTCTCTCTCTCTCTCACACACACACACTCGCACCCACACTGCGCAGTGGGCGAGTGGAGCGAGACGAAGCGTCGCCTCCTCCCCCCGCCGCCGCCTCTGCCGCCATTCGCCGCCGGACACCGCCGCCTGCCTCCGGTGAGTCCTTGCTCGCCCCTCCGAATCTCCCACCCGTCGATCTCTCGCGGGGTCGCGAGGCCTCACGACGCCCAATTCGGCCAATTCGTGCGGGCTATAGGGGATTTACGAGCGTTTCGCGGAGTTTGGCGGTCGAGATCTCGCGTTTGGTGTCTCCGTTGGGTAGGAGGGCGGCGAGATCCTGGTGGTTAATTCGTATGATCCTGACGGCTTCGGTTGTCGCTTGCGCTCTGGAAGGGAGGGGGAGCGATCTATGGAGAGGAGTTTCGAGAGGGAGCATAATTCTGTTGGAATTCTATTGCAATCGCTGCTCTCTCTCTCTCTCTCTCTCCGCGTTTAGATGCCTGTGTTTGTGATCTAAGGTAGTGTAGAAAATGCGTGTCCTTTTTGTCGGGGTGAACCTTGTAATGTAGTGAAACAATGGTTACTGGGATTTTGAAGGAATTTGTCCTATGGGATGATATAGAGTTTCTGTTTTTGATTTTCTTAAATCGGTTAATGCCGGTGCAGTTAGGGATACTCTAGCATCTAACTCCATGCACTGTGAGCTCGTTTGTGCATATAGGGACGGGTGGCAGCAACCGCTGCTGGAGATCGCTCTCTCTTAGGAATTGAGAGGATTTGGCTTGTGTAGAATGGTAGCATCTTGTTCCCTCGGTTTGGCGAATTGGGAGAAGAGTAGACGCCTCCCCTTTTTTTTGGTGAAATTGGACAAATGCTAGATTATTTGGGAGCTTATTCTTGTATGCATTTGTATAGCAAAGCTGCGTGCCTTGCATGTTGTAGGTGTCATTGCAGTTGAGTTGTCGAAGAGGATGTGTTGCTAGTGAAATGTCAGTTCCTGCTTAGAATCCAGGGATTGGATGATGGATGCTAATTTTTTTTGTTCCTTTTGGTGTTTAAATAGTTGGAAAGTATTCTCATTTTGTCTGGTTTTACCATACGATTCTAGCATATGAGCACTGCATTTCAACTGATTGTCTTGGAGGAAGGGGTAGGGCTTGTGCGTGAGGCTCTCTCCTCAGCTGCAATGGAATCTTACATGTGCCAAATTCCACTTCATGCCTCTTAGCACACAAAATTTGCAGCAATTCTGTCTGTTCTCATGTTTGACATGTTTTTATTAACCATCTCCTCAGTTGTCTTTTCCAGTTTTCCTACTGGAGCAACTGCTATCATCCTGAGATCATGTGTAGTAATATCTTTACAATTGATGTCTTTTTCAATTGTAGCCTCATTGGTGTTGTTGTATTTTGCAAAAACTGGTTCTGGTATTACATCCTTTTGTTATTTATCTATTACTCAGAACAGAACGTTTGGCTACTGGTTTTTGATTTATTTTTAGGTGAGCTTGACAATCTTGTAGAAGATTTAGAATGAAATATGGGTTTCAAAGACAAAAGAGCATAGGTTGTGTAATGTTGATGTTCATAATATTTGCTTACAAAATGTTTGAGCTATGGTATACTCCTCTCTTCTTGGTGCTGTTAAAAATATACCTGCTGACTGTGGCTACGATACATATTTAATTTATTTATTTTAAACTAACATGAATATCTTATTGTCTTGGTATCATGGTAGGTTAATGTGAAAAATGAATGACACAAGCTGCCATTGTCATTTTGTTATGTTAAATATTTTCACTTTTATCTTGTAGGAGGGCATAGAGAAAATCAAGCTGATAAAGTTCGTAACTATTTAACCATGCCGATTCCAAACTCATCAGAACCTCGAGACTCTCGAGAACCTTCTTCACCTGCACCATCCACATCATCTTCTAGATCAAGGTATAACATATCTCAATTTTTTCCTAGTTCTTTACTATATTTATGAGTTAGTGATAATAAGGAAAAAATATATTGGTTTATACTGGAACTGTTCACAGAATCTATTGCTTTGCAAAAATTAGCTTACTGGTTCCTCTTGTTACATTCTCATGTAGCAACCTTTTGTGTTTACTTCATTTTCTTCTTTGTTGGACTGGTATATGGAGCAGAAGTTAGCATCCATTGTATTTAACTCGTCATTTGTTCATTGGTTTATAGGGAAACAGGTGACCTTGCAGAAGTGGATGATCCTGAAAGTGCAATGTCCACTGTTGCTCGATTGTTGGAGCAGCTCCATGCTAGCACAACATCTCTATCGGAGAAGGAAGTGACAACCAAAAGATTAGTTGAACTGGCCAAAGAAAAAAAGGAGGCAAGGATTTTGATAGGTAGCCATTCTCAGGCGATGCCACTATTTATATCTACCCTTAGAAGTGGGACATATTCAGCCAAAGTAAATGCTGCAGCTCTACTTAGTGCACTCTGCAAGGAAGAGGACCTGCGTGTGAAAGTCCTCTTAGGAGGCTGTATACCACCCTTACTCTCTCTGTTGAAGTCTGAATCTGCTGAAGCAAAGAAGGCTGCTGCTGAAGCCATTTTTGAAGTGTCTTCTGGTGGACTTTTGGATGATCACATAGGGATGAAAATATTTGTGACTGAAGGTGTTGTGCCGACTCTGTGGGACTTGCTCAACCCTAGGTCACGCCAAGATAGAGTAGTTGAGGGCTTTGTGACTGGGGCCTTAAGGAATCTCTGTGGGGACAAAGATGGTTATTGGAAGGCAACACTTGAAGCTGGTGGAGTTGACATTATTACTGGCCTTCTTTCATCCAAGAATACTGCTTCACAGTCAAATGCTGCCTCCCTCTTGGCACGGTTGGTCTCTGCTTTTGGTGATAGCATTCCCAAAATTATAGACACCGGGGCTGTCAAGGCTCTCCTTCACCTTCTAAATCGAGATAATGACATTTCTGTCCATGAAAGTGCGGTTGATGCTTTGGAGGCCCTATCTTCCAAGTCTAGTATTGCAAAGAAAGCTGTGGTGGATGCAGGTGGCCTCCCTGTTCTGATTGGGGCTGTTGTAGCTCCCTCAAAAGAGTGCATGCAGGGGATACTTGTCATTCTCTACAAAGCCATGCTGTTCGTGCTTTATCAAATATTTGTGGTGGAACGACTTCTCTGTTGCTTTACCTTGGAGAGCTCTGCCAGGCACCCCGGTCGCCTGTTCCCCTTGCTGACATTCTTGGAGCACTGGCATATACTTTGATGGTTTTTGATTGCAATGATGGTAAATCCTTTGACCCAGTTGAGATAGAAAATACTTTGGCTGTGGTCCTAAAATCCCAAGACAGTAAGCTTGTGCTTGATCGTATTCTTGAGGCTTTTGCAAGTCTATATGGGAATGCCCATCTCTCTGGTAGACTCAATCACTCAAATGCAAAGAAGGTTCTTGTTGGGCTGATCACAATGGCTTCTGCTGATGTTCAGGAACATCTTGTTTGTGCATTAACTTGCTTGTGCAGTGATGGTCTTGGAATATGGGAGGCTCTTGGAAAGAGAGAAGGGGTTCAGTTGCTAATATCATTACTTGGGCTTTCTAGTGAGCACCATCAGGAGTATGCAGTTTCATTGTTGGCTATCTTGAGTGATGAAGTAGATGACAGTAAGTGGGCAATAACAGCTGCTGGAGGTATCCCTCCTCTTGTCCAGCTACTGGAAACAGGATCACAAAAAGCAAAGGAGGTTGCAGCTCATATCATGTGGAACCTATGCTGTCACAGTGATGATATCAGGGCATGTGTTGAGAGTGCCGGGGCTGTTATGGCGCTGCTTTGGCTTCTAAAGAGCGGTAGCCCTAGTGGACAAGAGGCATCAGCCAAAGCACTCAAGAAACTCATACGGTCTGCTGATTCTGCTACAATTAATCAGTTGTTAGCACTACTGCTCAATGACTCACTAAGCTCAAAGGCCCATGTCATTGCAGTTCTTGGGCATGTCCTTGTGATGGCCCCTCAGAGAGATCTAGTCCAAAATGGAGCTCCAGCCAATAAAGGCCTTAAATCTCTTGTTATTGTTCTTGACTCATCAAATGAAGAAACTCAGGAATATGCTGCCACTGTATTGGCTGATATTTTCAGTATGCGTCTGGATATTTGTGACATCTTGGCAACTGATGAAATTGTTCAGTCATGCATGAAGCTTTTGACAAGTGGAAATCAAGTTATTGCAACACAATCCGCTAGAGCTTTAGGAGCACTCTCACGCTCAGCTAATGCCATGACGAAGAACAAGATATCATGTATAGCTGAAGGTTATGTGCAACCTCTTCTAGGGATGGCAAAGGTATCATCCATTGATGCTTCTGAAACAGCAATTGCCGCACTGGCAAATCTCCTATCAGACGCACAGATTGCTAAGGATGCGCTAGATGACAATATTGTCCTGGCTTTGACTAGAGTGCTTAAGGAGGGGAGTTTAGAAGGCAAAATCAGTGCCTCACAATCGCTTTGTCAGTTGCTCAACCAGTTCCCGGTCAGTGAAGTTCTTCCAGATTACGCGCAGTGCTGTTTTATAATTCATGCCCTGCTGGTGTGTCTATCTGGAATCAGTTTGGAAAGTGTTACAAGTTTGGATCCCCTGGATGTGCTTGCATTGATGGCTAGGACCAATGAGGGTGCACATTTTAGCTCCCCTCTGTGGACTGCCTTTCGTGCTGTTACAAGCTTGGCTCCCCTGGATGCACGTGCATTGATGGCTAGGACCAAGGAGGGTGCAAATTTTAGCTCCCCTCTGTGGACTGCCTTTATTGAAGTTCCAGAACGGTTAGAACCTTTAGTTCATTGTATTAGTGTTGGGCTTCCATCAATTCAAGATAAGTCCATTCAAATCCTTTCAAGGCTATGTCAGGACCAACCTTCCCTACTTGGTGAGTATTTAAACAGAAATCAAGGATGCATTGTTTCTCTTGCTAGTAGATTTATGGAGTCAACAAACATGGAAGTAAGAATCGGCAGTGCAATCACCCTCATATCTGCTATGAAGGACAGCAGAGTACAGTTGGTTGATGTTCTTGAAGCATCAGGACTTCTGAAGAATCTAATATCTGCACTCATCAATGTGTTGAAGCAAGATTCTGCTTCAACATCTCTAGACATTGAAGTCTGGAAACCTCACACGGAAAAGAGTTTGTATAATTATGAGGTGGATGTTTTGGCTGTGCCTGAATCAGGACGGGTTTTGGAAGAAACTGTTGCACTTTGGTTGCTCTCACTTATTTGCTCTTCTCATGCGAGGAGTAAACTTACTGTTATGGATCTTGCTGGTGTTGATGCTGTATCTGATAAACTTGCTAGCTATACTGCTAACCAAGAGGTACATGTTTCAAATTTAAACTTTCTATTTTCCAATGTGCTGTTATTACATTATTTTTACAACTCAGTCTTCAACTGCAATCCGTTGATGCTAAATTCAAGATGTTTACTGCTTGGAACTGCTATGTTGTTTGAGTTGAGAAATACACCAGAATAAATAACTTTAACAATGTATTCTTTGTGGGCAAAGTTTTTTTTTTTTTTTTTTTGTGGTTCTGCATGAATTACTTTAACCTGCTATCTTTATGACTTAGATGATTTTTTTGTCGAAGATCATTGTGCCCTTGTTAAATCACATTGTATGTCAATCTGTTTGTATTGCTAATGTGGAAATCTTAGTTTCAGTTTGGGCTGTCATGGTGACCAGTGTGCAAAGATGAAAACTGTGACATCCTAAGTTTTCCTCTTGTTTTTTGTACTTGCTTTGAGTATGGATACATAAAGACAGCTCACCTTACTTAATATTGATGCTTTTTGCTCATGTCTGAAGAATGTCTTAAATCTGAACTGGAATCATGTAAAGGTTGAGCTGGTTGATCAGTGTTGGGACCTGCTTATACACGGAATTATGCAAAACAGATTCATCAGGACATCTAAGTACCGTATGTCTAGCAGGTTAAGATATTTAAAAGCAAAATTGATGGGTATATAATTGAATTCTAATTTTTTTTGGACTATTGGTTATTCAAACATTTCATGGAAACTTCTAGGAAGAGTTTACCATGCTGTTTCTTACTCCACAGAGTAAATGCTTTCATAAATTAGGGGAAGCAGTATACTCAAGACTGGCACCCTTTGTTTTAAATAGAAGAGTTGTACTGCTTGGGTACCAGGTACAGAGATGTATCATGTACCAATAATGTTATGCATTATCAATACCAAATTATCTGATTGGAGTCGAGAACAAGCAAGAAGAATCTTGATGGTCCTCGCATATTGTAGCTGAATTATTCTAGAAAATAGACACTATAGAATCTGATGTTGAACATATAACCATGCCTTCTTTTCTTAGGTGTATTACTTGTCCGTATTTTATCGTTTCTTCTCCCATGCCAAATTCCAAGTCCTAAATAGCTCCGTGTTACAGGAACAATATGAAGATTCAGAAAGTGTATGGACTTGCACCCTTCTCTTGGCTACTTTATTTCAGGATTCAGTGGTTGTTCAATCTTCTTCGTCAATAATGCGAACAATACCTTCTTTAGCTTCATTGCTAAAATCTGATGAGATCATTGATAAGTACTTTGCTGCTCAGTCACTGGCTAGCCTCGTTTCCACCGGGAGCAGAGGTATACAGCTTGCTATTGCAAATTCTGGTGCAGTTGTGGGTGCTATAGCTTTGATTGGACAGATAGAATCTGATATGCCTAACCTCATTACAATGGCCGAAGAATTCAAGTTGGCAGATAATCCAAGTCAAATAATATTGAGAAGTCTTTTTGATCTTGAAGATGTTCGTACTGGTGCTACTGCCCGAAGGTCCATTCCCTTGCTAGTGGACCTACTTAAACCAATGCCAGACAGACCAGGTGCACCTCTGGTTGCTTTGCACCTTCTGACTCAACTAGCGGAAGGTAGTGAGGCAAATAAAGTTGCTATGGCGGAGGCTGGAGCTTTAGATGCTTTAACTAAGTATCTATCTTTAAGTCCTCAAGACTCAACCGAAACTACTATAACCAATCTACTAGGGATCTTATACAGAAACCCTGATCTCCTGTACCATGAATCCTCACTTAGCACTTTGAATCAACTGGTAGCTGTCTTACATTTGGGCTCAAGAAATTCTAGGCTTAGTGCAGCAAGGACATTGCAGAACCTCTTTGATTCAGAGAATATAAGAGACACTGAAGTGGCTAGGCAAGCTATTCAGCCATTGCTTGACATGCTTGAGTCAGGAACTGAAACAGAACAGCAGGCAGCACTTGGTGCTCTAATGAAGCTTTCTGCTGGGAATATCTCAAAGGCTTCAGCTATGTTTGATGTAGAAGGCAATACACTTGAAAGCCTCTATAAAGTTTTATCCTTCGGTTCGTCATTGGAACTTAAGAAAGATGCTGCTCATCTCTGCTATATTTTGTTTGAGAATGCAACCTTACGGGCATCACCAATTGCCACAGAATGTCTTCAACCCCTGATATCATTAGTGACATCAGGCTCTAGTTTGGTTGTTGAACCAGCTGTTTGTGCGCTGAATAGACTACTGGATGAGGAGTACAATGCAGAGGTTGCTGCAACTAGTGAAGTTGTGGATCTTCTTGTTAGTTTTGTTCCTGGGACAAACTACCAGTTGTCTGAGGCGTGTATTGGTGCTCTCATAAAGTTGGGTAAGGACCGCCCAAATTGCAAACTTGACATGGTTAAAGCTGGCATCATTGAGCATGCACTTGATATGATTCTTGATGTTCCTGTTTCTGTTAGCTCATCGATTGCTGAGTTGCTTCGCATCTTGACAAACAACAGTGTCATTGCTAAAAGTTCCGCTGCTGCAAAAATGGTGGAGCCACTTTTCTTGCTTTTACGTCGCCCGGATGTCACCATGTGGGACCAGCACAGCGCATTGCAAGCACTTGTCAATATTCTGGAGAAACCTCAGAGTCTAGCAGCATTGAAATTGACTCCCAGTCAAGTAATTGAGCCATTAATATCATTTCTTGAGTCTCCCTCTCAAGCAATCCAACAACTTGGCACTGAGGTGCTATCGCATCTTCTAGAACAGGAACATTTTCAACAGGATATCACGACAAAACATGCAGTTGTTCCTCTGGTGCAGCTTGCTGGTATTGGAATATTGAGCTTGCAACAAACTGCAGTTAAAGCACTTGAAAGCATATCTCAGAGTTGGCCCAAGGCTGTAGCAGACGCAGGTGGAATTTTTGAACTTTCAAAGGTAATTGTCCAAGATGACCCTCAGCCAAGTCAAGCATTATGGGAGTCTGCAGCACTTGTATTATGTAATGTTTTGCGTTATAGCTCTGACAACTATGTCAAAGTCTCAATGGCTGTACTTGTAAGATTACTGAACTCCACCATGGAGAGTACTGTTACAATAGCTCTCAGTGCTCTTCTTGTGCAAGAGAAAAGTAATTCGCGCTGTGCCATAGCCATGGCTGAGGCTGGGGCTGTACGTGCACTGTTGGAGCTCCTTAAGAACCATCGTTCCGAGGAATCTGCAGCAAGATTGCTTGAAGCACTGATAAACAATGCTAGGGTTCGAGAAAAAAAAGTTGCCAAATATTGTATTGCTCCTCTCTCACAATACCTGTTAGATCCTCAGTCTAAGAATCAGTCAGCTAAGTTTTTGGTGACTCTTGCACTAGGTGACATTTTCCAGCATGAAGCACTTGCAAGAGCAAGTGACTCTGTATCTGCCTGCTGTGCTCTTGTAAGCCTTCTTGAGGACCAGCCTACAGAGGATATGACAATGGTTGCTATTTGTGCACTGCAAAGCTTAGTGATGCACAGCAGGACAAATAGGCGAGTTGTTGCGGAGGCTGGAGGCATTTTGGTTGTGCAGGAATTGCTTCTGTCTCCAAATGTAGATATTGCGGGACAGGCTGCTCTGCTAATCAAGTATCTATTTTCAAATCATACACTTCAAGAATATGTGTCGAATGAGCTCATCCGATCTCTCACTGGTAAGTCACCAACCCTTCTGCTGAACTGAGCCAATATTTTTCCAGTTGGCTGCTTTTCATGTTCAAGTGTAAATTTCTCATGCCCTTCTGTTGTGAAAATAAAATATTTTCTCTGTTGGTATTTTGTCCTCGATGAGCAATATCTAATCTGCATTGGAGATTACCCCATTATATCAAAGCTATCCATCAACATCTAACCCCTTCAACTGATTGATCAGATGTGCCAGCTGTCAAGTGATAAAATAGTGAAATTGCAAGTCCTTAACATGTCTGTGCTGCTTAATGATCCATTCATATTATTATGTTCGTAATCTTAACTGCAATTTCTGACAGCTGCCTTAGAAAGAGAGCTGCTCTCTACATCAACTATCAACGAAGTTATTTTGAGGACCATATATGTGATATTCAGCAACTTCAAAAAGGTACGGTTTTCTGAGGCAGCAACCTTGTGCGTACCACATCTTGTTTGTGCCCTGAAGGATGGAAATGAGGCTGTGCAAGAGAGTGTGCTTGACACCCTTTGCTTGCTGAAAGAATCTTGGCCTCAAATGAATGAAGACATTGCTAAAGCCCAGTCCCTGATTTCTGCTGAGGCCATACCCGTACTACAAATGCTTATGAAGACCTGTCCCCCCGGTTTTCACGAGAGAGCTGATAGCTTGCTGCATTGCTTGCCTGGTTGCTTGACCGTTACCATCATACGTGGGAATAACTTAAAGCAGACAATGGGGAGTACAAATGCATTTTGTTCTCTGCAAATAGGAAATGGTTCTCCAAGGCAAACTAAGGTAAGTTCCTGTAGACGATCTTACTCATTAATTGTTCGTTTACTCTTGCACCCAGTAATCCCATCAATGAGCATTTCAAAACCGGAGAACATGGTTTCGAAGCTGGATACTATTAGATATTACTATTATGCAACTATGCAAGCATCAATTTTTTCAAGGAAGATGCATATTATATAGCATTTGTTGGAGAATTAGTTTTGGAGATAAATAAGAGTCAAGCGGTGTGTGATTCAGAGTCGTTGTTAGAGATAGGATTCAAGTTAGAGTCAAATTAGAGATAGAGTCCAATTGCTATTCGGTTGTAATCAACGCTACAAATAAGGGGTGTGGGGATCCAATAGGACACACACGAACACACAGTTATTCCTAAGATTATTCAACATGGTATCATAGCCATCCAAACCCTAAAGTGGAAAAAAAACTCATCTCAGTCGATCCGTTGGCCACAGTAGTTCCCTCAAAGATGGTCCGCTACTGCCGTGTTGCATGGGAGTAGGCTGTGTTGTGTGCGGGCATCACTGCATGTCGCTGCTCGGGCCACCGCCGTGGCTTAGGGTCTACTCGGGATAGATCTGTAGATGGTCCCCTCAGGTTTGCCCTGGGTGTAGGAGGACACCGGACTTGCGGGCTCGCAGAGAGGATAGTCAGGTTGCGGAAATTGAATGCCGAGAAGCCGGTGACTGCTACAAAGGTGGAGCGAATGGAAAGAGGTGGCCGGGTCAGTTGTGGCTGAGAGGAAGGGAAAAAAAGGGAAGGAGAGAGAAGCCAGGAGACTGAGGGAAAAAGGAGAGAAAAAAAGGAAAGAAAAGAAGTGAAGAGAAAAGGAAAAAAGAGGGAAAAAAGAGAGATTTGTTGCTTGGTTATGTGCACACGTTTGTGTATGAGAGGTGTGGGTGCTATGATTGTGGTTTGTGTTGACATTGATGCTTGAAGGGTTGTCGTGAATGTGAAAAGACGCAAGGCATAGTTTGGCGATTAGGGTCTGTTGATCGAGATTGAAGTGGAGTTATTGTTGTGTTATTGCTGGGTCTGGTGTCGTTGCTAGAGTTGTTGGATTTGTTGTGGCTTGAGTAGATCGAAGGGAGGATGTGCGTGCATGACGTCTTTACTGCATGCAGGCGGAGAGACATGAAAAAAGTTGCGTGGGTGTGGCGTTGTTGTGATTTGAGTTGGATCTGACCAAGGGAAGAAAGAGGTCGCGCTACTTTGAGAGTTTGATCTGAGCAGGGAAAGACAGAGAAGAAAGATTGCTTGCTGCTTGAGAGACAGAGGGAAGATTGTTTGCTGCTTGAGAGACAGAGAGAGAAGATTGCTTGCTGCTTGGGAGTAGTTGGATGGTTGGAAGATCTATTGGAAGGTGAGGAGGAAGGGAAGAAGTTTGGAGAAGGTGAGTTTGATGCTGCAGCTCTCTTCTGCATGGAGAGAAGGGAAGTTTGGAGAAGGTGAGTAGTTCGGAGAAGGAAGTCGATCTAGAGTTGCATGGGTTTGGAATTTATGGCTATTCAATTGATCCAACCTAGTGGGTGTGTGGTTGTTGCTTTGCTCTTGCTTGCTTGGAGAAAGTGAAGAGCTTATAGAAAGAAGAAAGGTGTTTTGGGTTGATTGCTGTTTGTTGTGAGGTTGTGTGTGCTCTGTAGGGGGAGAGAGATTGGGAAGTGTTTTTTGGCTGATTTTGATGGTGGAGGTTTCAAGGCAAGGTATAGAGCCCCTGAAACAGGGGGAGAAGATTGCTTAGGATGTGGCTTTGGTGGTGTTGACATTGGAGTTGTTAGCGAAGGTGCTCGTTGGAATTGATGTTGATATTGGTACTAGATAGGTTTGTGGAGTGATGGACATGATAGGCAATGGCAAGGTGGATCAGGACTAAGCTTGGGAGGAGCTGGCTTGCGAAGTGACAAACATGACAAGCAATGGCAAAGTAGACTGGGACTAAGCTCGGAGGAGCGAAGGTCTAGGACGGTTAGGAAAGCCGGGTGCAGTCATTGTGATAGTAAGGCATGTGGTGCGCCAAGTGACTTGGGCCCGTTTGCAAGTGAGGATGGTTCGGTGGGATCTGAACACGTGAGAGGTTTAGCAGCAAGACATTGGGGCCACATGGAAGATGATAAAGCATGGGCGATGCTTTGAGACGAATAGTGAGAAAAGGTAGGTAGAGGGGCATTTTAGTAAATTACCCAATACAAAAAAAATGGCGGAGAGTTTGATGGCGGTGATGAGCTCGGATGAAGAGTAGGAGCTGGTGGTAGCTCCGGTGGAGGTTGGTTGGCTATGGTTTTGGTGTCGATGGTTAGCTCCGGTGGAGGTTGGTTGGCTATGGTTTTGGTGTCGATGGTAGCTATCGAGGTGTTGGTGCTAGAGGCCAAGTTGGTGGAGAGGTGCGGTAGAGGTGTTGGTAATAGGTGGATCGGGGGTATGTTAAAAGAGGTGGTCGGGGCTGTGTTGGGAGAAATGGTGGAGGCCAGGGTGCCCCCCGGTGGGGGGTTGACACTAGAGGTGGAGACCAATGCTTGAAGTATGTGGGTAGAGATGGAGGAAACCAAGACTGAGGGTATGATGGAGAAGGTGGAGGACGATGTATGTTGGACATGTGATTGAGATGGTGATCATGGTTGTGGTTACTGTAGTCAATGGTGGTGTAGGTGATGGCACTTGGAGGTTGCGTCCATGTGACGGTATTGGAGGTTGTGTCCATGTGACGGTATTGGACATGGAGTTCGTGGTGCGAACAACAAGGAGATGGTCTTGGAATTGGACGTCATGGTGGTGGTATTCGTTATCGTGTTGGTGGTTTAGTAAAAGTAGATGTCTTGAGGTTAGATACCTTGAGGGGTAGTATTGCATTATGTAACAAGATAGCCATAGTTGTATCTTATGCCTATCTTGAGGGGTAGTGTTAGAGAATTAGTATTGGCGATAAATAAGAGTCCGAGTCGTGTGTGACTCAGAGTCTTGTTAGAGATAGAATTCAAATTAGATATAGTCTAGTTGGTATTTGGTTGTGGTCAACGCTATAAATAAAAGGTCCGGGGATCCGATAGGACACACACACACGAATACACTATTATTCCCTATATTTTTCAATAGTGTTCTTTGGATATTCATACTTCTACTTGATATTTTGTTTTATGCGGCTTCTTATGTTTGCATTGATGGTCAGGTGGTTAACAACAGCATTTGCCCAGTATGGAATGAGGGCTTCACTTGGTTATTTGACATCCCCCCAAAGGGGCAGAAGCTATACATCTTGTGCAAAAGCAAAAATACATTTGGAAAGGTATGGTATAACTTTGTTGCATGTGGTTTTCTCACGCCTTTTGCCTGTAATTTCCTTATTGTTACTCAAATGTCACCTCTTGCTTTGCAGTCAACCCTTGGGAGAGTCACCATCCAGATCGACAAAGTTGTCACCGAGGGAGTATACAGCGGGTTCTTCAGCCTCAGCCACGATGGTGGCAAGGATGGCTCAAGAACACTAGAGATAGAGATTGTATGGTCAAACAGACCGTCCAACGACAGTATGTAGCATTGGCTGATTTGCCCGGCACCAATGTGATAGTCCGGGCTTTCATGTAAATCAGCCCCTTAAACATCCAAATTCGTTCTGTAGAAAGTTAAAGTCGTTTACAAACATCTGCATCATTGAATTATTTCGAGGTCCTTTCTGGATTTGGGATATAGCCTTGCAGCTGTAACAGATTTTGGACCACATTTTTTGTACAGATGGATTTATTTCCTGTAATTATAATCTAGAGTAGTTTCGTGTGAGTTTGAACAAATAGAATTACAATGGTGTGATGGGTGATGTTCTTTGCTTGGGCGTGTGTTCTTTTCAGTGTAGTTAGTGAACTGTAGCGGCTTCATTGTAGTTAGGGACGATTAGATTCTTCAGTTGTATTGTCTTTCATATGATTTATCTCCCGTGTAAAACTTGCTTTCTTTTTCCGCCTTTGAGAAACAGATTAGTCTAGGTGTATTTTTATTTATAACCAATGAGTCAAAATGAGATAAACTCAAAACGTTCTTGTTTCGTAACCTAATAGGATTGGAGCTAACTTCCGATTCTCTATTTAATTCACATTAATATACGCCTTTTGTTTCAGATTCAAGCTAGGACTTCTATTTCGTATTTAATAATTTCAATATATTAATAATTCACATAATAATATACAAAATTTATTAAAATAACTAGTAGTTTTTATTTTTGCGTGTGACCCCCCTAGCCCATTGTGATATTGGCAATGTAATGAATCACCATTCGACGTACAAGCCATAAGCGGCTTCTAGCAGAATATTATGACTTTCCAAGTTATATGGATATCATTTATTCGACATGCCATCAACGAATATATGTTCAATCTTTTTGCCACTTTCAGATATCAAAATTAAATCTAAGGCGAGATATGTGTCATCATTGTATTGTTTAATCCATTGTTTCTAGAATCTCAAAAACTAGACTAAATAGATACTTTGGTTCTCGTATAACAAGGAAATTTCATCTTGACTGTACACATCTCTACATATGTCTCAACACATTCAGGAGCGTAACTAATATAATTATTCTATTACAAACAACAATTAGTAACATCAAAGAATGCGATCCTCGATCCGTATATTTCTCAGGTCAGATGATCAACCGATGATACACACGATCCTTGTATGTCTTGTATGATTGGAGGCTAGGGCATATCTCCGACGGACTAATTGTCATCCGATGTTAAATCTGTATTGGTTAGTTGGTCGCTGGTTCAGTCAAAGAAGTAACAAATCCAGTTGGTGAAGCATTCCAGGCGACCTAGAATGGTGGTCAACACCTGGATATTTAGGAGCATCTTGGGGTCTGAAACTTTGGAGAGCAAGCAGCCATGTCCTTGTCTGCAAAGGAGGAGTGGGAATCAGAGACCCGGCCAAAAGGTAACGAAGGCTTTGCATATTGCATCACCAGCTAGGGACAGGGGCTTCTTTTCTTGTTGATTACGCATGTAAGTTTGACATCTTCTTGGGTTGATGACGAAGGCTACGATCACACAAAAGGGCGGCAAAGGGCTCCTAAAAGGTGTGCAACCATATCATGCTAATTAATTCAACACACTTACTCACCTAAAAGTTGGACGAACTTTATATGTTTTCACTGGCTATAAATTTACAAGCGTATAGATGGTATACATAAACTATAATAACATATAAAATATATGCAGCGATATCTCGTTAGGGATCATTTTAGAACTCATGATGCTTATATAAATTTCATGAGAAATTATACCAAACATTTAATAAGTGTTCATCTTCTGTCTCACTGCAGCGTTTTCATGTTCCAAACTGTTCCAAGTGGTCCACATATATTAATCAAAGGACAGCAATAGTAAGACTTCCTGGTGTCATGTATTGGACATGATTGTAATTCTGCTTAATCAATGAAAGCAACCCTCTAGGTCTAAAAAAATAACGAAGAAATAGATACTTTGGTTCTCATATAACATACGACGAAATTTCATCTTGACTGTACACATCTCTCCATATGTCTCAACACATTCAGGAGCGTAACTAATATAATTATTTTATTACAGGCAACCATTAGTAACATCAAAGAATGCAATTAATCCTCATGTTAGGATCCATGTATATCTCAGGTCAGATCAGATGATCAATCATATATAAACTCTATATGAAACAAACCGATGACACACACGATCCTTGTATGTCTTGTATGATTGGAGTCTAGGGCATATCTCCCACAGACTAATTGTCATCCGATGTTAAATCTGTATTGGTAAGTTGGTCGCTGATTCAGTCAAAGAAGTACCAAATCCAGTTGGTGAAGCATTCCAGGCGACCAGAATGGTGGTCAACACCTGGATATTTAGGAACATCTTGGGGTCTGAAACTTTGGAGAGCAAGCAGCCATGTCCTTGTCTGCACAGGAGGAGTGGGAATCAGAGACCCAAAAGGTAACAAAAGCTTTGCATATTGCGTCACCACCTAGGGACAGGGGCTTCATTTCTTGCTGGTTACGGTAAGTCTATCTTCTTGGGCTGATGACGAAGGCTAGGATTTAGGGCTGTAAACGAGCCGAGCTCGAGCGAGCCTGGCTCTCTAGGCTCGAACCGAGCTCGAGTTGGGGTTCGAGCCTCGACTCAGGCTCGAGCTAGGCTCAACTAAGCTCAGGAAGCTCGGTAAGCTTGGTTATTTTATAAGCTCGATAGGCTCGGTAACAAATTCGAGTAAACTCGGCTCGAGAATAAGAGTTCATCTTTTGTCTCGCTGCAGCGTTTTCACGTTCCAGACGGTTCCAAGTGGTCCACATATATTAATCAAAGGACAGCAATAGTAAGATTTCCTGGTGTCATGTATTGGACATGATTGTAATTCTGCTTAATCAATGAAAGCAACCCTCTAGGTCTAAAAAAATAATTTTTCGACGCCATTCTCTTGCATTTGGGTTCAAAGGATCAATAATGCCAATACAACATACTCCCTCCGGTCACAAATAGTTATTGTTTTAGACATATAGATACAGTCAAACTTTCACTTTGACTATCAATATATTTTTAAATATTTAAATTGGACATGAAATTCATATATGTAGATTTGTCTCAAAAAAATACTTTCATAATATAATAATTTTATTGGGTTTTAGAAATATATTATGTCGGGACCCGGATTTACGAATCCGAAACCCTCTGTGTATACTGCACTAGTCTAGAATCACCCTAATGCGCACAGTGGCAGCATAGATGAAACATTATATCATATAATGAATTGACTAAGAAAGTAGCAAATTATTATTAAATAAAGCAATGGACCTTATGGTCAAAGTTTACACCACTATGCCTTAAAGGTTTAAGAAACAAATAAACTATTACAGCGGAAATAAAAAACTTGGAAAATTCAACATGCCACAAGTAATCGTCTGGGGGGAACGTCTTCCTAATCCACGTAGTCTTCATAGTACTCCTCCTCGTAAAACACTGAATTTCCTGATCTTTCCTTAGCAACTGATTAACAAAGTTGTATAGCCGTGAGTATAAAAAGTACTTAGCAAACTATAGGAAATTAATGCAATATATTCATGCAAGGCTTACCAAAGAATAGTCACATGATTCTTTTGCAAAAGCATTAACTTAAATTGAAATACAATAAATAGATTCAAAGCATATTTATGAAAAATATAGTAAATAACTAGTAAATCATAGTAGACAACATGAACAGAATGGTGAGGCATCATCCTAAACCATCTAAAACAATTATCAAACTACTAAATTCAACATTATTAACTTTAGACAACGAAACAACAGTGAACTCCTAGTTTACATTCTAATAATTCCACCTTCCAATATTTCATGAAACATTCTATACCTTATGTGAAATTCTTGTGCATATCCATGGTATCCATGATCATGGACATAGCTATTCGAATAATTTTACACTTTGCAGAAGTTGTACTATTTTACTCACAAGACATGATCATCTCCTTTTGTGTCCAGATTAACACATTTTCTTTGGTGTGTTAACAGAGAAGTCATGACAAAATCTTTACGATGCCTTGTCTAAACTCGATACTATCCACTAAGGTTTCACCCCTCAGGGCCCCCTTTTAAGCCATGTGAATCTACTCGTCCATCCTAGAACCCACGCCACCAACTGGCAGTACTCAAATCTTGACATTGCAAATTAATCAGTTAGGTCTGTCCCATTCCAGACATGAGATTGTACGATTAGGCCCTGTTCAATGGCGTACAAAATTAAGTCCTTAAGTTATTTCAGGCAAGATATCCACATCGTAAACGTGCTAACAGCACCTCTTTACTGCACGATTATTTGCCTGAGAGAAAACAATCTTGTTCAACCAAGACCAATGATAAATCTTGCTATGATATAATAAATTTTACAATAGTGGCTATCGGTCCCGATTCAATATCTCATTAAGTCAAAATTAATATTTTTCAACATAGGATATGAATTCCATCGTATATCTAAGTATGTCTAAGCATAGTGCGATAACCCAATGTTGATAATGTGATCATATCCAACTAATATTGTCCCAACCTAGGGTTAACAATGGATACATGGTATTTCAATAATCAAGGTGGCATAATGTCAACTAGGTATGTAGCTATTACTAGCAATTAATTATTGATACACAAATAGCATGCAATTGTATAAAACAAAGTAATTTTGCAATTATAGGTTCAACATGATCAAAGGTTATGATTTGCCATGTTGATCTACTGCTGAGTCTTGATCTTCAAATTCTCCATTCGCTCCTTCAGAATTAGCGTATATCGGAAAAGAAAGCAATGAATACAAATAAATAACAAATAGAGATACAAACAAACTCAAAATTGAAAATAAATGACTTTAGAATGTAGAGCTTGATTTTTTTAAAAAAAAATAGAAATTTGAATCGCCCCAATCGAAGTTCGTATGAAAGAGAATAGGCCTCCAAAATATTAAATTGAAAGAAATAAGAAAAAGATATTTTCTGGAATTATTTTTCTAAAGAAAATACGTTTTATTGCATCATGTTGATGTCACAGCTAACCAGTGGGACCCTCAGTCTATGGACTGAGCCCACAGACTCACCTGACCCACGGTGGACCGGGCTCATGAGATATGGATCTAGGGTTGACGTGAGTAGGTGACATCACAGCTCGGCTCGATCGACGTCAGCGTCACTTTGTCGGGGGATTTGATGATTTGCCCCGTTTTTGTGGGTGCAATTGATCATTTGCCCCGCATGTCTCACTGACATGTGGTCCTATGGTCCGCATATCAATGAGACATCACAGGGCAAATGATCAAAGGCAGAGGAAAACCGGGGCAAATCATCAAATATTCCCACTTTGTCTCCCTTGTGCCGCTTGGTTTTAGTGGTGGTTCTTCGGTTCCAACGACGGCGCAACACTAATGGTGGTGGAGCGGGGAAAACACCGCGACACGAAAGACGGCAGGGCGGCAGAGATGCGACGGCAGTGCTCGGAAAAATGGCACGGCAACGTGGAAAAAGAAGGTATGGCTGCACACTCTTGGCCGAAGGCGAGGAAGAAACTGCGAGCATCGTGGCCCGATCCGAATGTCGCCGTCGAATGGATCGAGAGAGACGGCGATCTGACGAGACCAAAGGAGAAGCCGCGGGCTTGTAAACCAACCGGAGGAGGAGATCGGGAGCAAGAAATAACAATGGCGGTAGTGGTGCTTCAACTTCTGGCTAGATCGATCTCGGCGACGACGGCGCCTCAGGCATGGAGAAAAGAGTGGCGGATGCGGAGGGTCTTGGGGAGTGCATATTGAAGCTCAACGGCGGCTTTAGAGCATCTTCAACAGTACCTTAAATCTATTCTCAAAAACTGATTTAAGGATTGATTGAAAAAAAATAGACTCCAACAGTACCTCATCCCTCCTCTCAAAATTTGGGCACGCCCAAAAGAACCTGTCACGGCCTCATTTTTTAAGCCGCATCCGCCTCCCAAACGAAGCGATCTCCTCCCACGGCGAGATGGAATCCGAATTATCTTTTCCTCGTGAGGCAAGGACTCAGACAAGCAAGCCACGACAAAACAGGAGTCAGAATCCAAAAGAAATAGGAGAACAAGAAGCAGGTGCGCCGGTTTTGATAAAGAATGAAATGCCAAAGGGCTTGAAGAGCGATCATCAGACAAGTCCCAGTGGGCTCCCATTCCAAACACTGTAGCATTCTGAATGTGTCAAAAGTTATCTCTGACCTTGATCTCCGTTGCCCAAAGGAGGCTCTTCTAACCGAACAAAACAGATTGTGCGAGGAGAAAGATGGCCTACCGGACCAATTCAAAGGGTTTTTTTGGGAGAAAATAGGGGAACTGTTGGAGAACAAGGTATTTTGTGGGCCTAAAAACTTTTGGGAATGTCCCAATCTAAGGATATTGGGAGTCTAAATATTAGGAACTGTTGAAGATGCTCTTAAAGCCCCAAAAACGTGGCGTGAACACGGTGGCTACGCAAACGCCAAGATGCACTCAGGCCCAACAAGTGAGGAAGATGAATAATGTAAGCCACTGTTTATCGACTCGGAATTGGGCCAAGGTGGCTGGGCTGGAGAAACAGGCTAGGGAAGGGCAGGCTGAGCGGAGTGGGCTGAGAAATGGACCAAGGCCGGAACAGGAAGAGGAAAATAGGCCTGAGGAGAATTCGAGAAATAAAATCATTTTTTGATTTAATAAATCACTATATATTCAAATAAATCCAATAAATAGCAAATAAATTCAGAAAATTTCTTGGAGCACAAAGAACCCAACTATGACTAAAAATATTTTGTTTGATGTATAATTTAGTCAAATTAAATCTTTTAAAAAAGAAAAATTCAAACTAAGCTTTAATTAATTTGGGAAAATGCAAATGGTTTATTTTCAAATTTAAACATTTCAAAACTCAATTTTTGAGATGTTACATATTATAATAAAAATTAGTAGTTAAAGCTGTGTATTGTAAACCTTATCGATATTCAAATCGACAATTATCAGTGACCGGAGGGAGTACATGTTTCGTCAAACGTGGTTAGTTGAACTTGGACGCCGTGCGATGGTGGTCTAGGTGGCCAGGATTTTCCAACTAATGTCAACACTCAACAGGGTTAATTATCTATAGAATAATGGTGTTTAACCCTATCAACTAGCCTTCTAGTACAATCTTGTTAATTTTAACACCACTAGAAACAGTCGCTTTGATAAACTGGAGAAATAGTAAGGATACTGCTTGAAGAGATAAGAAGGACGAATTAGCTACCCACTATACCTAGACTAAGGCATCGTTTGGAAGGATTTTTCTTAAAATAATAAATTATTATATTTCGAAACAAAATTTTATAAAAATATATCTCTGTTGCTATTTCAAATGGCGACATAAACACAGTCGCTATTTGAAACGGCCGCAGAAGCTCTGTCGCCATTTCAAATGGCGACAAAGATCTGTTTAGTCACAAATTAAATTGGTCAATGTATTATTTTGTCGAGGATTCACTTGGTTGACAAGGTTGAGACTTCTGTCACCATTTGAATTGGCGACAGATCCCTGTTACATATTCAAATGGTGACAGAGTTTCTGTCACTACGTGAAATGGCGACAGAAGTGTATTTTTGTAAAATTTTGTTTCGGCATATTTTTTTGTAAAATTATTTAAAAACATATTATTTTAAAAAATTCTTGTTTGGAACTAGGGGATTTTTCCTAGTCGTGTGGAATTAAAGTATTTTCTATAAAATTTCTATGAAATTCATGCATTTCTTTTTTAAAAAAAAATTAGTCAAGAGCTTTGGTATTCACTAAAGGAGAACAACAACCATCGAGCTACAAACACAAACGTACACTCCACACATACGCACCACACACACACGTCTGCACTCTTTGCCACATGTCGCTCGAACGCTAGCCAGCGAGTTGAGCGTAGCTCAAGCTCACCAATTGGGCAAAGCCTGGCTCACAAAATTCATGAATTTCAAACGGGTCTAATAACGTGACGCTACTATTTATCTCTCTAGGTTCGATTTTTCTTCTTTTTCTTTGATATGTCAAGTAACTTAATAACATTGATAAATATAACATAAGCATCCATACGGGGTTTCTGTTCGATGCAAGTTCTAGTGCGAACGGACGAAGAGCTTCTATTAGCCGAGGTCGTGGATGCAAATTGAATTGTTTTCCTGTTGATAGGATCGAGAGATACTACGATTATATATACTATCGTGGATGGTTGTGGCTAGATCTGTGCCACCAAAATTATTATTGTAAGGCCTTGTTTAGAAAGTCTATTTTTAATTGGGATCTTTGTGGATGGACTAAAATTTTAGACGGTTATGAGCCATTCAAAGCCTTAAGCTTTTTTATGCGGTCATATTTTTTAGCCATCTGATTGCGGTAAGATGGTGCTGTTGAGCAGTGCGGTAAAAACATGCTGCGCTAACTAACCATGGTAGATCCTCATATCCTACCTCTGGCACCTGTTGCCAAGTTGTCGTTCTGCTGGCGTACTCGTGGTGCTCAGCACTTGGCTATCGAGCTAGGGTGCATGGCAGCAAGCTTACGCTGGTTTGGACTCCTGCTGTAATATATGGACACAGCAGGTGACATGTATTACCTATCGACGGATCTATGGTAAGAGAAAAAGCTGTTGTTGTAATTATATTTGCATGGAAGCTAGTTTTTCTTTTTTTTAAAAAAGTACAACTAGACCAAGTAAACCTAGGCTTCGAGTATTTCATACGACTCATCCATGACTGCAGGCGTCGAAATGCTCGCAACCTGAAGCGCAAAATTGGACGAGGGGTTATCATCTTAAACAGTATATACGATTGTGTATGGGACAATGCTGTATCGCATTTTCAACACGGCAATTAACACGTAGACGAAAACAACGACGTTAGTAAACAAGAAACACTTAATATATATGGACTACATATCGGCATTGCATGGAATGATGGAAGCCACCGATCGCCACTGTTGTCTGCGTCGTTATTAAGCGCGTCCAATGAACAGCGAGACTGACTACTAAATAATACTACTAATCCGTAGTTAGCTCTGAACCTTCCATTACCTAACGCGCTCTCGTCGTATCCAACAAAACACTGTCTCGTGTTTTCCTTTTTTTTAGGATCGATAACAAGCAGCTGTCGGTCTCAGGCTCTCAGCTCAGAAGCCTTTAGTCTTCACTGGAGAAAATAGAAGGAATCTTTTTCCAGTAAATCCACACGGTATCATCCAACCATTAGAGATGTCGTCAAACATCCCGCGTTGAACTACCTATATGTACCTGGAAATGCAGATAATTCCGCGTCGAGATGTGATTATAATAAATAGAAGTTCTGGAAAATATTATAAATAAGATAAAGTTTCACGAAGGATCCTGCATTTTCATGTATTTTAGTCCTCCATCTGGCTACAAATAGTTGCCGTTTTGGATGAAGGCGTGGTAAAAAATCTGAAACGTTGACTGTCAATATCTTTTAAATATTTAGATTAGATACATGAAAATCATATGGATTTATCAAGGAAAGTACTTTCATAATATTATAATTTTATTAGATTTTATGAATATATTATAATAGAAATTAGTGGCCAAAGATGCGTATCGATGGTCAAAACAATAACTATTTATAACTTGAGAGAGTAGTTACTAAAAGAGGAGTAACAGATGTGTATGTGGCAGCCCTGGAGCTGGAACACGGCTTGTGATCACATCAGTTAATTACTTCCTAGAAAAATAGCTTGTCCCAAACATCAGAAAGAAAGAAAATCCCTTCTTTCAACTTGCAAGTCATCGCATCAAGTCCATATAACTCGTCTCCCACTTTGATCAAAATCACATAATGTGATATATCTCGACATCATCATTCTAATCCTGAAATTTGTTTGTTCATTGTTAAGTTTTTATTAGCACATGACCGTTAATAAAGTACTTAATAAAATATTATCCTAATGTTTGTAACTCGAATACGAGTACATAATAAAGTGATGTTATGGGTTGTTCCAAACAAAAAAGAGTAGCGCATGAGCGTTGAATTGTGATGCCCATGCCTTCCACGATTAGCGTTGATTGTAATTTGTCTGAGCAGTGTATAATTTGTTAAGCTCTCTGTTTCTTAAAAAAAGTTAGCACGAACCAATTATTTAATAAAAATATGAGTATGCCATGCTTGTTTAGCCCACAAACCAATCTAAAATCCAAACCCAAAACCAACATGGAAATTAACCCAAAGCACCAAAACTAACAAATGAAGAAAATAGAAAAAAAAGAGCAAACTGTAAACTTCAAACTAAATTCAATATAAATCGTTCATTCTTTTCGATCCAGTACATCAGATTAGTTAGTATTTATTTATATTTTATCCATTAGTGTATTAGAAGTATACTCGACAAATCAATAACTGAATTTAACTTTTTTTATCCATCTTATACTATGGTATAACGCGCAGTAAAATTTCTGATAAGAGGCATGTTCTCTTCTCCTCTCCCCTTTACCTCCTCGTTTTCCCCGCGTTTCCTCCATCTCACCGTCCCAAAATTGCGAGAAAAAACCCACACTACTCCAGTGATCCACAGACCACAGCCATGGTTGCTGCCAGGTGGCCCCCGATGTTCGCGCTCCTGCTCCTGCTCCTCCTCCCGTTCGCGCCTGCTCCGGCGAGCGCCGCGACGCCGGCGAGGTCGCCGGCGTCGTCCTCCTCCGCCGTGTTCCAGCTCCAGGGCGACGTCTATCCTACAGGGTACGTACGCGTTCTCCTCTCCTGATCAAGGTGGATTGGTAGATGCAAAAATTTTCGCAAAGATTTCTTCGAGTTTATTTGCAGGTTTGGATGGTTTCTTGCGAATGCAAGAGCATTCGTCTCCGTAGTTCCGCGGGCGTTGGTCTTAGTCTGACTAAGTCGCGTTCAGACTTCGATTTTTTTTTTATTTTGACTTTGCGAAGAATTCGACGCATTATGTTTCCGTTTGCATTCTTAGCTTTCAGATTCTCTGAAGCTTTGCTCGATGCCTGTGCTGTTCAAAGCACCACTCTTGAATCGAACCAAATGTCATTCCGAGAGGATTTTTTTTCCTTTCTGCGATATGCAGTGCAAACATCTTTGCAAGAAATGCTGCAATTCAATCCTCTTTGCGAGCTTCTCTGAAACTAGTTTCAGGTAGTTCCAAGAGAAAAGGAGCATTGATTGGTCTCAGTGCATCGAAATTCGTCTGCAAGTTTTAATCTTTTTCCTAATTTTGTCTATGTTTCGCTTTTTGCTCCTCTATTTCTGCTTTGCTCTTTTCTCCTGTAATCCCACTCGTTCAGAAAGCTCCGCTTGCTCCTTTTTCATCCAGTATAAGGTGGGGCATCATGTCGGATCGGGCCAGAATGGCACTGGCCCATTAGTTCACGTGCAAAAAACCATGCCATACCGCCATGGCACGATCAGCCTTTCGTGTCGTGCCGTACCGGCCAACTCGTCTTTGGCGAGCTTAAGCACAGCTCATTTGCAATTTGTATCGGTCGAGACCCGACCCATTTGCACTAAGCACAGAACTGAGATGGTGGCACAAATATTGACGGAAAAAACTAAATTTTATTCATTCTTGAACCAATACATAATAACGTTGTAGTGATTGTGTGAGTACACAATACTTTTTAGAACAAAGACTTGTACCTTACTAGCGCGCCGACCATATGCCACGGGCCCTTCCATGAGTCGTGCTGCCGACCGTATGCCACAAGCCCTGCCACCAATCGTGCCGCCAGTCTTGTGCCCTGTAGAACGGGCTAGTGCCACGGCACGGTCACTACTGTGGTGTGTCGTGCTGGCCTAAGCCACTGTGTCGTATCGTGCCGCCCACTGTGCCCAGTTGGTAGGCCCAACACAGTCCGAGCAATCATGCTAGGGGTCGGGCCGGGCCTTGAGATGTGCTATGTCCACCGTGCCACGTGTGGCCCGAAAAAGCCTGGCCCAATGCCCACTTATAATTCCATACAAATTTTGATCCAATTCTACATTGGTGTGGAATAGTTGACATTTTTGCTCTTTCTTTGCAGCCACTACTATGTTACCATGAACATTGGGGACCCAGCGAAGCCATACTTCCTGGACATCGACACCGGCAGTGACCTCACCTGGCTGCAGTGTGATGCCCCCTGCCAGAGCTGCAACAAGGTAAACTCGATGTTGCATACTAATTTTCTCATATTTGCTGCAAGATTCCAGGCTCGGTTACTGGAAGCATTGTGTTCAAGAAAAGAAAAAGGAAAAACCCTTTGTGCCTATGGCGTTCATGTTTAATTCTGATTTTTTATGTGAACAGTAGAATCTTGATGCACCAAACATAGGCACTGTTTTAGGTCTGGGATTTTTGTGTTTGATGTTTCCTTGCTGGGTGGGATGCTTCTGGTGTAAATTTAGATTTATCTTTTTGATCGCAAAAGGAACAGGGGAGACCCCTGCAAGGAAATATATAGCAAACGAGAAAGGAACAGAAACAACACCCAAGCCGGTGAGGAACCGGCAACGGGGGAAAGAACAAGCCAACACAAAACAAACAGAAAACCGGAGAAGGGAGAGTACAAGCAAAAGGAAAGAAAGAAAAGAAAAGGAAATTAAACAAGTCTTAAACCCCACGCTAAAGAACCTCCTTTAAGGTATCATTCAATCGAAGGATCTGCGGTAAAGTTCGAGAAAAGCCAATCCTTCCAAGCTAAGAAGCTCGTAGGCACTGAGCGGAAGATTTTGTCATTTCGCTGCTTCCAAATTCCCCAAGCCGCAATCATGATAACGTCCATGCAAAGGGACACTTGCTTCGAAGTGACGACATCAGAAATGTTTTGGAAGATGGACCTGCCCGGGTTCCAGACAAATTGAAGGGCATTCCAACATCTCGTGGCGAAGGAGCAATAGAAAAAAGGTGATCTCTAGTTTCTTCAACCGGGAGGTTACATAAAACACAATGTAAGTCGATGGAATGGCAGTTCTTCCTCCTGAGGAGATTCTTAGTATTTAGGCGATCCCAACAGAGCAGCCAAAAGAAAATTTTGATTTTGGTGGAGCATTTAGCTTTCCAAATCCATTTAATCGGACAGGGAATAGACAAATGAGTGAAAACCCTCTTGTAGCACAAACTGGGAATAAATTCTTTGGAGTTCCAAATGTAGGACCATTCGTCCAGGTTGTTGTTCAGAATGTTGGAATCATTGATCTTTGCATGAAGAAGAGTAAGCTGTTGGAAAGCTTGGTCTGAAAGAGGCAGATGGAAGTTGTTGGAGACAGTCGGATTATGGAAGAAGGCAGCCACATCCAAATTCACGTTCCGGGCAAAGGAAAAAAGCTGAGGAAATTCCGATTTCAGGTGCATGTTATTCCAAATATCATCCCAGAAAAGGGCAGTGTCACCTTGGCCGACGGTGCACCGAGCGATTCCTCTGAACTAATCAAGAAGACTGGAGACATCTTTCCACCAGAAAGATCCTTTGGCCGGAGCAGCTTGAGGGAGAATGGACTGGTAGTGGGAAGACCAGATCAAGTTAACCCAGGGGACGTCAATCTTGTTAAAGAATTTATGCAAAAATTTGAGGAGAAGAGCATTATTTTGGATCCTCAAATTGATGACCCCCAGGCCCCCTTTAGCCTTAGGCTTACAGATCTTGTTCCAGTTAACGAGGGATTTGCATCGGCCGTTAATCTCATTTTTGCCCCAAAGACAAATTCTTCTGGCCTTATCTATGCTGTGAACAACCGCCACAGGAAGCCTCAGCGTGCACATAGCAAAGGTAGCCATTGAGGAGATAACCGAGTTGACAAGCTGCAGCCGGCCCCCGTAAGAAAGAAGAGAAGAGAACGAAGAGATCCTTCTGTGAATTCTACTGACAAGGTTGTCGAAGTCCTTGATACGGGGTCTAGAAACCCCCATGGGGAGGCCCAGGTAATGGAAAGGGAATTTGTCAACCTTACATCCAATAATGCCAGCCAAAAGCTCGGTCTCAGTGTCCAGCATGTTTATAGGATACATGGCAGATTTGGCGAAGTTGATGTTGAGGCCCGAGGCAGCCGAGAAGGATTGCAGCAAGCATTTGAGAGTGAATACTTCTTTCTGCTCTCCTTTGACAAAAATGATCGTGCCATCGACATATTGAACAATGGGAAAATCAACCTGTTGCTCCAAGCTAATGGGAAGCGACAGAATCCCGGACTGCGAAGCCCTATTGAGGATGTATTGAACCAAGTCAACAGCAAGAGCAAAAAGGAGTGGGGAGATGGGATCACCCTGTCTCACTCCCCTTTTACAGGCGAAGGAGGGCGAGCACCCCATTAAGCAAAAGCAGGAAGAAGTCGAGCCAATGATTTGAAACCCGAGCAACCCATTTATCGGAAAACCCAACGCAGAGAGCATGGCAAAGATAAGGCGTGCTCAATGGTATCGAACGCCTTAGCAAAGTCCAATTTTAAAAGCACCACTTTTTGCTGGAGCGATGCGAGAGATTGAGGTATTCGTAAGTCCAGGCCAGACAGTCTTGGATGGACCTTCCCTAATGAAGCCATATTGATTCACGTGAGCGAGAGAGCCCATGATGGAGTTAAGCCTGTTCGCTAGCAGTTTAGTAATCAATTTGATCGACAAGTTGATGAGGGAGATAGGTCTGAAGTCGTTAGGGGATTCCGGGTTATTGCACTTGGGTATGAGGATGATGAATGACGGGTTGATGGGCTCCAGAGAAATGGAACCATTGTAAAACTCCTGGCAGAGATTGTAAAATCTGTTTGACAATGTGCGGCATTTTTGTAAAATTTCCCATTGAAACCATCGGGGCCGGCACCTTTGTCGAGAATGGAAGTGCGCAACCACATCATCAATCTCTTGTAAGGAAAAGGGATCAACAGTCCATTGGAGATCATTCCTACGAGGGATGAGGCCTTGAAGATCGAACAACAAGGCGGGGTTAGATGATTTCCCCATTCTGTCATTGAATATAGTGAACAGAAGATTGGCTTTGGCTTGGTGGTCATACAGAATGTCTCCCTGGTCATTAGTGAGGGAAGTGATGAGGTTGTGACGGTACCTCTCAGTAGCCTTGCTGTGAAAGAATTTGGTGTTTTCATCCCCGAATTGCATCCAACGGATGGAGCAGCGGTTTCTCCAATAGATATTTTGAGAGGTCAGGAGGCTGGCCAGGTGGGACTTAAGGATGGACCTGAAATTCCTCTCAGGGATTGATAAAGGCCTGAATTGCTCAATCCTGTCTAGGATACCAATATGGAAGGAGCAATTGGACATGTACCTTTGGATGAGGGACAGGCTCTTTTTCCATTTTAAAAGGTTGTGTTGAAGATAAGTGAGTTGAGTTCTGATCTTAGTAACCGCACAATAAGCCTGATCGTGATGATGATTCCAGGACTGATTGATGATTTGCATTATGCCATTCCTATCCCACCAGTAGTTTTCGAATCTGAAAACCGGAGACTTTGGAATATTGGTCTTAATCTGAGCAATACAGGGAATATGGTCAGAGGTAGTTCTTGATAACGGGAGCCACCAGGTAGCAGGGAAGGATTGAGTCCAGTGAGGCGAGGTGAAGCACCAATCCAACTGCTCCAGCAAAGGATCACTTTGCATGTTGCTCTAGGTGAATTTCAGACCTTTGAGAGGGATCTCAATAAGGTCAAGGGAGGAAATAATCTGATTGAAGACCTGAGCATCATGGGGCCTCCCACCCGGCTTGTTTCTGTCAGCTGGGGACCGGTACAAATTGAAATCCCCCATGAGGATTAAATCCTCCCCCTCCGGGATCGAGAGACCCGACAGCCAATTCAGGAAATCCACTTTACCAGCAGCAGAACAGGGCCCATAAACCGAAATTAAGGTCCAAACCTGATGATTGTGAAGAGAGGTAAATCTGACAGAGATGGCAAAAGAAGCCGAAACAGGAGGAAAGAAGAGTCGGGTTCAAGATAGTTGTCTGATCTTTGTATTCCAAGTTATCTCTTTTGGCGTCAAAATACTCAAATTTGACTAACTTTTCCGGTTCAAGATAGTTGTCTGATCTTTCCTTGGTTTGCATCAAAGACATCAGTCTTGATATTTGGTCCATGTTTGTCTTGCTGAGAGTTGTGACTTGTTGCAGGTGCCACACCCATTTTACCGGCCGATAAAGAACAATCTTGTGCCATGTGCCAACTCACTCTGCACTGCACTGCACAGTGGACAGGGCTCTAATAAGTGCAACCCACCACAGCAATGCGACTATCAAATCAAGTACACAGACAGCGCATCTTCTATCGGTGTGCTCGTCACTGACAACTTCTCGCTACCCCTGAGGAATTCATCCAGTGTCCGTGCCAGTCTCACCTTTGGGTATACCACTGAGTGAAACACTGCCCTAAGTAGTGCTACTGGATTTAGTTGCTCATGGTTATTTCTGTTTGTGCAGCTGTGGGTACGACCAGCATGTGGGGAAAAATGGCGCGGTGCAAGCGGCGACGGACGGCTTGCTTGGGCTTGGGAGGGGATCGGTTGGCCTGCTCTCACAGCTCAAGCAGCTAGGGATCACCAAGAATGTCCTTGGCCATTGCCTCAGCACGAACGGCGGTGGCTTCCTCTTCTTTGGAGATGATACCTTGCCCACTTCGCGTGCAACTTGGGTGCCCATGGCTCGGAGCACATCCGGGTAAGCACTATTGTCTGTGGAGTTTGTTTTGTTGTTGCATTATATTGATCATTCCTGGAATCTGTAAGAACTCTGTTTTATTGGTTTCAATAAATGAAATGGGGGGTTTCCCCCTTTTTTCAAAAAAAAAATTTATTTTGATCTTGTATTGTGGCTTGCTTGTGATAATGAACATTTGGTTTCACACATTATACACCATTGTTGTTTTTCCAGGAATTACTACTCACCTGGCTCAGCAACACTGTACTTCGATAGACGTTCGCTAGGCGTGAAGCCAATGGAGGTGGTATTTGATAGTGGTAGCACCTATACCTACTTTGCTGCCAAGCCATACCAAGCGACTGTTTCTGCGGTAGATTTCAACCACAATACATTCTAATTGCCATGAGTTTGAAGAAACAGTGATCTAACGAGATGTGGATCTTGCAGCTCAAAGCTGGTCTCAGCAAGTCACTTAAAGAGGTGTCAGATCCCAGTCTGCCTCTCTGCTGGAAAGGGCAGAAGGCATTCAAATCCGTGTTTGACGTGAAGAAGGACTTCAAGTCAGTGTTCTTGAGCTTTGCCAAGAATGCGTCATGGAGATCCCTCCTGAAAATTACCTCATTGTCACTGTAAATATTCGATAACTCAACTGACTACCAGCAGTGAACCACAAATTTTTCACTGAAAATGATTGCTAAATTGTCTTTATATGCTTGTGCCAGAAAAATGGGAATGTGTGCTTGGGCATCCTTGACGGATCGGCTGATAAACTGAATTTCAACATAATTGGAGGTACAAAGTTCAGACATACAGTACCCAGTTTCTGAAGTTAGGATATCATGCACCTTTGTGTAATAATTGCATTCGATCTTCTGTTTTGTAGACATTACAATGCAGGATCAGATGGTGATATATGACAATGAGAGAGGGCAGCTCGGGTGGATCCGTGGATCATGCAGTAGGAGCTCTAAGCCTGTAGTGTCTTCTTTGTCAGCGAATATCTCGCCTCTCCAACCGCTCATCGTTATCTTCTGTTTGTTGATTCATGCATGCAGCTATTAGATGCAGCTGATTCTCCTGTAATTGCGCAACTCCTCTCACGTTGTAACGTGCTGCGGCACGATGTTGTAATTGCCTATTTAATAGGCCTCTCAGTTAATGGAAGGTGCGCTGCGCTGATTATTCCATCAGTTATTACGTTCGCATGGTATCAGAGCATTCCGCTCCTGAGACCTGATTCAACTTTCTTTATCGATTCTCCTTCCACCATGAATACCCGATGGCAATGACAACACCACAGATCCACTTCAGGATCAGTCTTCATCTGATCACATCACCGATCTACCGCCGGTTCAGAATTCTTCTCCTGCTACCTCCTCTGCACCCTCACCTGCTGTTCTTCACACCTCGGCTGCCATTGCCATTGATGCCGCCAACATCAAGGCCACAAATGCCGTCGACATTAAGGCTCATGTGCCTTGCACCCTTGATGTCCAGACGAGTAACTTCACCAAGTGGCGGCGCCTCATGAACGTCGTCCTTGGTCGCTTCAATCTGAAGAGCCACGTCGAGCCAGATTCTTCTCCATGCCACGATGACCCCGACTGGGTGCGAGATGATCTTACCGTACTGGGTTGGATCTACTCCACCATCTCCGAAGAACTTCTCGACATCATCGGCACCGACGACGACTCCACCGCCTTCGCTGCATGGACCCTCCTTGAGGGACTGTTCCGCGACAACAAAATGTCACGCGGAGTGCACCTCTCGGCGGAATTCCGGAGCCTCCACCAAGGCGATCTGTCTGCCTCTGCTTACTGCCATCGCTTGAAGAATCTCGCTGATGCCCTTGGCGATTGTGACCAGCCTGTCTCTGACAAGGCCCTGGTCCTCCAGCTTGTCCAAGGCCTCAGCTCCAAGTATACTACTCTCGAAACCATTCTCCCCATGCAGCACCCGTTTCCCACTTTTCTCTAGGCGCGCAGCTATTCTGCTGCTTGAGGAGAAGGCCCAGGCCGCTGCTGCACGAGATGCTACTGCTGCGGTCCTCACTTTCGCGGGTGTCAACTCCTCCAACGGCGACCATGGTGGCTCCGACGGCTCCCGATCCGACCACTCCTCCGGCGGCTCCAACGACCGCCGCAACTCCAACAACAACCGTGGTCGCGGTCGTGGAAACCGCGGCGGCGGCGGCGGACGTTTCAACAACGGCTACCGCCCCAACTCCAACTACGTCTACAACTACAATGGTCGCCCACCTGCACCACTGCCGTCTCAACCTCTGTACTGGCGCGCTCCATATACTGGTACTACTAGACCGGGTGTTCTTGGACCACGTCCATCCCCAGGGGGGCAAGGCTACGCCCCCTACCCTGTGCAAGGGCAGGCGTACCCTGCCTAGCTCCTCCTCCTGGCCCTCCAGTGCCTCCTGCTTCGTCATCGACTTGGGATACAAGTAGTCTTCTCCATGCTCTTCACAGTACCTCTTATGGGCAGCCACCTAGCGCATCGGATTGGGTTCTTGACACAGGGGCCACTTCTCATGTTTTTTTTTTGATAACGAAAGATTTTTATTAATTTCAAGAACATTACATCGAGATGACACAAGTCCTTAAAATTGCTTTCGGCCTCTGCTTAATCTTAAGCACACAGCCTAACAAGAAAAAATGAACTCCGCACACACTAGCAACTAGCAATCCGAAGACTAGACCGCCACCCATGTGCTCGGGAATAGAAGTCCTTGACCACTCGCATCAAACAGTGAGTAGCCTCCACCAAAGTAGGACGCAGTTCCACCTTCTGCAGCACAGCCCACGTACGCAACCAGTGGATAATAGCAAAAATAACCTGCAAAAGAGAAGAAATGGTTCTTGACACAGGAGCCACTTCTCATGTGACAAATGACAATGGTGGTGTAAAACATAGTCGTTTATCCGTTCGAATAGATGGCACGTAAGCAAGAACACGTGATTCAATAATCAAGAACACACATAATATAGGGTGGAAATCTCTATCTTTATTAGATTGATCCGATACAATGGGGGATGCCCAATATATATAGGAAAGAAGAAAGAGTTCGGATTCACCCACACAAATAAGAGATAAAGTCCTAATCGAGTACGGTTGGACTTCCTTATCTCATAGCACTCTCCCTTGGACGAATACCGCGTAATGCACATGTCTCGTTAAAAATTCATGAATTTCAAACGGGTCTAATAACATGACCCTACTATTTACTCCCTCCGTTCTAAAATATAAGGCATATTAGAATTCAGAAAAGTCAAATTACATAAATTTTGATTAAGAATTAGTCGAATTATGTGCATGTTTGATTTACAAAAGATGTATCAATTGATTCATATTTCACTTATCTTTCAATTATTGTTGGTTTCATAACAATTCATAATATATTATAACAGAAATTAATGGTCAAAGTTTATTTTAGAAGACTTTTTCAAATTCTAATACGTCCTATATTTTGGAACGGAGGGAGTATTTCTCTAGGTTCGATTTTTCTTCTTTTTCTTTGATATGTCAAGTAACTTAATAACATTGATAAATATAACGTAAGCATCCATACGGGGTTTCTGTTCGATGCAAGTTCCAGTGCGAACGGACGAAGGGCTTCTATTAGCAGAGGTGGTGGATGCAAATTGAATTGTTTTCCTGTTGATAGGATCAAGAAATACTACGATTATATATACAATCGTGGATGGTTGTGGCTAGATCTGTGCCACGAAAGTTATTATTCTAAGGCATGTTTAGAAAGTCTATTCTCAATTGAGATCTTTGTGGATAGGTCAGAATTTTATACAGGTACAAGCCGTTCAAAGCCTTAAGCTTTTTTACGCGGTCATATTTTTTTAGCCATCTGATCATGGTAAGATGGTGCCACCGGGCAGTGCGGTAAAAATATACTACGCTAACTAACCACAGTAGATCCTTCTATCCTACCTCTGGCACCTGTTGCTGAGTCGTTGTCGTTCTGCTACTGTACTTGTGGTGCTCAGCACTTGGCTATCGAGTTAGGGTGCATGGCAGCAAGCCTACACTGGTCTGGACTCCTGCCACGATACAGCAAGTGACACGTGTTACCTATCGACGGTTTTGCGGTCAGAGAAAAAGCTGTTTTTGTAATTATATTCGCATGAAAGCTAGTTTTTTTTTTAAAAAAAAGTACAGCTGGACCAATTAAACCTAGGCTTCAAGTATTTCATAAGACTCATTCCATGACAGGCATCGAAATGCTCGCAACCTGAAGCGCAAAATTGGACGAGGGGTTATCATCTTAAACAGTATGATTGTGTATGGGACAATGCTGTATCGCATTTTCAACACGGCAACTACACGTAGACGATAACAACGACGTTAGTAAACAAGAAACACTAAATATATATGGACTATATATCGGCATTGCATGGAAGCCACCGATCGCCACTGTTGTCTGCGTCATTATCAAGCGCGTCCAATGAACAGCGAGACTGACTACTAAATAATACTACTAGTCCGTAGTTAGCTCCGAACCTTCCATTACTTAACGCGCTCTCGTCGTACTCAACAAAACACTGTCTCGTGTTTTCCTTTTTTTTAGGATCGATAGCAAGCAGCTGTCGGTCTCAGGCTCTCGATCAGCTCAAAGTCAAAGCCTTTAGTCTTCACTGGAGAAAATAGAAGGATAACTTGTTGAAAAATTACGGGCTGCTATGAGTAGCCTGGTAGTTATAGCTCACCAACCATTAGAGATGCCGTCAAACATCCCGCGTTGAACTACCTATATGTATCTGGAAATGCAGATAATTCCGCGTGGTGATGCGATTATAATAAATAGGAGTTCTGGAAAATATTATAAATAAGATAAAGTTTCACGAAGGATCCTGCATTTTCATGTATTTTAGTACTCCATCCGGTTACAAATAGTTGCCGTTTTGGATGTAGGTGTGGTCAAAAATTCAAAACGTTGACTATCAATATCTTTTTAAATATTTAAATTAGATACATAAAAAATCATGTGTGTAGATTTATTAAGGAAAGTACTTTCATAATATTATAATTTTATTAGGTTTTATGAATATATTATAATAAAAATTAGTGGTCAAAGATGTATGTCGATATTCAAAATGATAATTATTTATAATCGGAGAGAGTAGTTATTAAAAAAAGAGTAACAGATGTGTATGTGGCAGCCCTGGAGCTGGAACACGGCTTCTGATCACATCAGTTAATTACTTCCTAGAAAAATAGCTTGTTCCTAACAAAAGAAAGAAAGAAAATCCCTCCTTTCAACTTGAAAGTCATCGCATCAATTCCATATAACTCGTCTCCCACTTTGTTCAAAATCACATAATGTGATATATCTCGATATCATCATTCTAATCCTGAAATTTGTTTGTTCATTGTTAAGTTTTTATTAGCACATGACCGTTAATAAAGTACTTAATAAAACATTATCCTAATGTTTGTAACTCGAATATGTGTACTTAATAAAGTGATGTTCTGGGTTGTTCCAAAAAAAAGAGAGAGTAGCGCACGAGCGTTGAATTGTGATGCCCATGCCTTCCACGATTAGCGTTGATTGTAATTTGTCTGAGCAGTTTAGAATTTGTTAAGCTCTCTGTTTTCTTAAAAAAAATGTTAGGACGAATCAATTATTTAATAAAAATGTGAGTATACATGCTTGTTTAGCCCACAAACCAATCTAAAATCCAAACCCAAAACCAACATGGAAATTAACCCGAAGCACCAAAACTAACAAATGAAGAAAATAGAAAAGGAAAAGAGCAAACTGTAAACTGCAAACTAAATTCAATATAAATCGTTCTTTCTTTTCGATCCAATACATCAGATAGTATTTATTTATTCTTCATCCATTAGTATATTAGAAGTATACTCAACAAATCAATAACTAAATTTAACTTTTTTATCCATCTTATGGTATAACGCGCAGTAAAATTTCTGATAAGAGGCGTGTTCTCTTCTCTTCTCCTCTCCCCTTATAAATACCTCGTCGCCCGCGTTTCCTCCCACCTCACCGTCCCAAAATTGCGAGGAAAACCGGTGCTCACACTACTCCTCCAGTGATCCACAGCCATGGTTGCTACCGGGTGGGCCCCGATGTTCGCGCTCCTGCTCCTCCTCCCGTTCGCGCCTGCTCCGGCGCGCGCCGCGACGCCGGCGAGGTCGCCGTCGCCGTCGTCCTCCGCCGTGTTCCAGCTCCAGGGCGACGTCTATCCTACAGGGTACGTACGCGTTCTCCTCTCCTGATCAAGCTGGATTAGTAGATGCAAAAATTTTCGCAAAGATTTCTTCGAGTTTATTTGCTGGTTTGGATGCATGGTTTCTTGCGAATGCAAGCATTCGTCTCCGTAGTTCCGCGGGCGTTGGTCTTAGTCTGACCAAGTCGCGTGCGGACTTCGATTTTTTTATTTTGACTTTGCGAAGAATTCGACGCATTATGTTTCCTTTTTGTTTCCGTTTGCATTCTTAGCTTTCAGATTCTCCGAAGCTTTGGTCGATGCTTGTGCTGTTCAAAGCACCAGTCTTGAATCGAACCAAAAGTCATTCCGAGAGAATTTTTTTTCCTTTCTGCGATATGCAGTGCAAACATCTTTGCAAGAAATGCTGCAATTCAAACATCTCTATCTAACATTGGACTTGATTCTAAGCGGTTCAACGCTTCGTTTTACTTGTAGTGTCTGTACTATTCGTTTTTTTCTATCTAAATACATGGAGAGCTCCTATCTTTCCCTTCAAAAAAAAATCCTCTTTGCGAGCTAGTCTAAAACTAGTTTCAGTTAGTTCCAAGAGCTTCTCTAAAAGTAGTTTCAGTTAGTTCCAAGAGAAAAGGACCATTGATTGGTCTCAGTGCATCGAAATTAATTCGTCTGCAAGTTTTAATCTTTTTCCTAATTTTGTCTATGTTTCACTTTTTGCTCCTCTATTTCTGCTTTGCTATTTTCTCCTGTAATCCCACTTGTTCAGAAAGAAACCGCTCTGCTTGCTCCTTTTTCAATCCAATATAACTTGCGCGCCATGCCGGGCCGGGCCAATACGGCACTGGCCCATTAGGTCATGTGCATAAATCATGCCATGCCGCCATAGCACGGTCAATCCATCGTATCATGTCGGCCCGGCTCGTCTTTGGTGAGTCTAGACACAGTCTATTTGCAATTCGTGTTGGCCGAGACCTGACCCATTTGCACTAAGCACGGAACTGAGATGGTGGCACAAATATTGAGGGAAAAAAACTAAATTTTATTTATTCTTGAGCCAATACATAATAACGTTATAGTGCTTGCGTGAATGTACAATACTTTTTAATACAAAGATTTGTACCTTACTAGCGCACCGACCATATGCCACTGGCCCTACCACGAGTCGTGCCGCCGACTGTATGCCACAAGCCCTGCCACAAGTCGTGCCGCCGGTCTTGTGCCCGGTAGAACAAGCCAGTGCCACGGCACGGTCACTACTGTGGTGTGTTGTGCTGGCCTAAGCACGGCACATTCCACTGTGTCGTACCGTGCCACCCACTATGCTCAGTTGGCAGGCCCGGCACAGTCCGAGCAATCGTGCTAGGGATTGGGCTGGGTCTTGAGCCATGTCATGCCCACCGTGCCACGTGTCGGCCCGAAAAAGCCCGGCCCGATGCCCATCTCTAAATTTTCATACATGTTTTGATCCAATTCTACGTGTGGAATAGACGAATAGTTGACATTTTTGCTGTTTCTTTGCAGCCACTACTATGTTACCATGAACATTGGGGACCCAGCGAAGCCATACTTCCTGGACGTCGACACCGGCAGTGACCTCACCTGGCTGCAGTGTGATGCCCCCTGCCAGAGCTGCAACAAGGTAAACTCGATGTTGCATACTAATTTTCTCATATTTGCTGCAAAATTCCAGTCTCGGTTACTGGAAGCATTGTGTTCAAGAAAAGAAAAAGAAAAAGAAAAAACCCTTTGTGCCTACGGCGTTCATGTTTAATTCTGATTTTTTTTTATGTGAACGGTAGAATCTTGATGCACCAAACATGGGCACTGTTTTAGGTCTGGGATTTTTGTGTTTGATGTTTCCTTGGTGGGTGGGATGTTTCTGGTGTAAATTTAGATTTATCTTTGTATTCCAAGTCATCTCTTTTGGCGTCAAAATACTCAAATTTGACTAACTTTTCCGGTTCAAGATAGGTGTCTGATCTTTCCTTGGTTTGCATCAAAGACATCAGTCTTGATATTGGGGCCATATTCTGTGCAATCACCCATATGTATGCAAGCGTGCAATCAAGCGATCTGGAGCATCTAATCTATATCCAACACTGGCTACTGACAAAGGTGTTCAGCAAATTTTAAGGGCAGGGAGAGAAGAGATGAAGGGTGAGGTGGAAGGGTTTAAACGTAAAAACAGCAACCAGCGTTGGATATAGATTGGATGCTCCAGATCGTTTGATTACACACTTACACACAAATGGGTGATTGCACAGGATATTTCTTTCTTGATATTTGGTCCATGTTTGTCTTGCTGAGAGTTGTGACTTGTTGCAGGTGCCACACCCATTATACCGGCCAACAAAGAACAATCTTGTGCCATGTGCGAACGCACTCTGCACTGCACTGCACAGTGGACAGGGCTCTAGTAAGAAGTGCACCTCACCACAGCAATGCGACTATCAAATCAAGTACACAGACAGCGCATCTTCTCTCGGTGTGCTCGTCACTGACAACTTCTCGCTACCCCTGAGGAATTCATCCAGCGTCCGTGCCAGCCTCACCTTTGGGTATGCCACTGAGTGAAACACTGCCCTAAGTAGTGCTACTGGATTCAGTTGCTCATGGTTACTTCTGTCTGTGCAGCTGTGGGTACGACCAGCATGTGGGGAAAAATGGCGCGGTGCAAGCGGCGACGGACGGCTTGCTTGGGCTTGGGAGGGGATCGGTTGGCCTGCTCTCACAGCTCAAGCAGCTAGGGATCACCAAGAATGTCCTTGGCCATTGCCTCAGCACGAACGGCGGTGGCTTCCTCTTCTTTGGAGATGATATCTTGCCCACTCGTGCAACTTGGGTGCCCATGGCTCGGAGCACATCCGGGTAAGCACTATTGTCCGTGGAGTTTGTTTTGTTGTCGCATTATGTTGATCATTCCTGGAATCTGTAAGAACTCTGTTTTATTGGTTTCAATAAATGAAATCGGGGGTTTCCCCCTTTTCTCAAAAAAATATATATATATATGTTGATCTTGTATTGTGGCTTGCTTGTGATAATGAACATTTGGTTTCACACATTATACACCATTGTTGTTTTTCCAGGAATTACTACTCACCTGGCTCAGCAACACTGTACTTCGATAGACGTTCGCTAGGTGTGAAGCCAATGGAGGTGGTATTTGACAGTGGTAGCACCTATACCTACTTTGCTGCCCAGCCATACCAAGCGACTGTTTCTGCGGTAGATTTCAACCACAATACATTCTAATTGCCATGAGTTTGAAGAAACAGTGATCTAATGAGATGTGGATCTTGCAGCTCAAAGCTGGTCTCAGCAAGTCACTTAAAGAGGTGTCAGATCCCAGTCTGACTCTCTGCTGGAAAGGGCAGAAGGCATTCAAATCCGTGTCTGACGTGAAGAAGGACTTCAAGTCACTGTTCTTGAGCTTTGCCAAGAATGCCGTCATGGAGATCCCTCCTGAAAACTACCTCATTGTCACTGTAAATATTCAATAACTCAACTGACTACCAGCAGTGAACCACAAATTTTTCACTGAAAATGATTGCTAAGTTTTCTTTATATGCTTGTGCCAGAAAAATGGGAATGTGTGCTTGGGCATCCTTGACGGATCGGCTGCTAAACTGAATTTCAACATAATTGGAGGTACAAAGTTCAGACATACGGTACCCAGTTTCTGAAGTTAGGATATCATGCACCTTTGTGTAATAATTGCATTCGATCTTCTGTTTTGTAGACATTACAATGCAGGATCAGATGGTGATATATGACAATGAGAGAGGGCGGCTCGGATGGATCCGTGGATCATGCAGTAGGAGCGCTAAGTCTATAATGTCTTCTTTCCCATGATCATTCGTCACATTTGGACATTAGTCCATCCTTCAAACATCGGCTGTGCCATTGATGGAGTTGGAGAAAGTTACTGCTGGCCTCCCGTCCCTGGAATCACAAGTACTGTTGTAACTGAAACATGCTATCCTGTTACCATCCAAATAAGGATGAGCATGCAACATAGGCAGACGAGACGTTACTAACCTGTGTGCTCCTCCTGTTCATCATGAGATGGTGTCCATGTTTTCGATGTTTTCATTTACTTGAAGCTCTAAAATTTTGATATGCAATATGTGATGCTTGTATGCAAAATTGCACATTGGTTTCAGAACTGAATACTGCACTAGAGCAGGCAGGCACCACTGCGAGTTGGCCTTCTTTCACTGTAGAATTTCCTTGTCAGAGCACAGATCATGTAGTTGTCTTCTTGTGCAAATGGGTTCCATCTCTAAGTCTGAAAAACTAAAAAACAATGCTGATTGCAGACTCGTGTGTATATAGTGATGTAATTATGCACACACGAAGTCTTCACTGACTGGGTATAGAATTTTCAGATCAAACACTAGGTATTATTACACATGCTGGCCTGTACCTTTGAGCATAGATTCTCACTTAATATTCAAATCATATGATGAGTTGTGGCTCTCAAAAAAAATATCGTGAGTTGTGTTATGATCCCTTATAGAGTTTGACTGGTTGAACAGATAGAAATACAACATGATAGATGAAAATTTGCACAAACTACTGTGATTTGACTGGTTCTTGTCTAGAAATTGACAATAGAAATTCTGCAAGTTGATGTCTCTTAGGATCATGAGACTGACGGTCATATTTTAATCTCATGAGTTTGTGCCGTGTACGAAAAACTGTATTGCTCTAATTTTCCACACACCAATTGTAATCGAACTTCTAATTCAAATGAGAATTCCATTCTGGTGTAGCTATGTATAATAATCCTGTCAGTTGTGATAGAACTAGCTATAGCTAGCATATCTTTTTAATGGCAAAATGCTTCTGTCCTTATTTCTTCCACTATTCTGAAAATGAAGCACTATAGCAAGACATAGTAAGTTCAACGTGAAGATGCCCCAGGCTATCTGATATTGTGGTGGAGATAAAATTTCCAAAAGTTTGTTTGGTTGATGGAGATTGAAACCGGCTCTGAAACCTACTATTTCCAGTTTCCACAATAAGACATCTATACATATTTTGCAATCAAATAATATATATCCTTTCACTGCAGATACAATTGAGAAGATAATATGTTCCGAGAATAATTGAGGGAAAATATGGCGAACCTTTCTAGTTATATTATGAATTATTCGATGGGATGTGAGAATGCTAAATATGTTCACCGCTATCATTTTAGTGGAAACTTCAAGCTTGTCCTTTGTGCTGCAGTTATGTTACTGGGAATGAACATTCTTCTCTCATGCAAGCTTACCATGTACATCGTGTGAATATTGTTACGCACTTATTAGAGTTTCCGCAGGGAATAATATGCATATATCTGGCAATTACATAGCGTATATTTGCATTATAGATAGCTAGGAAGTACAATGAAATGGACATTTCTAGTTTTAACATTTATATCTTCCTTGCTCAAGGTAAGGTTCGCTCATTGCTCACCATCGAGCCATGGTTGCACAAAGATCGAAAAGGACATAATTTTTTTTTGAAAAAAAAAACGAAAAGGACATAATTGGAACACCAGTCTCAGAGCAGATTTGTGAGTGGAAAGGTGACTCATTTGTTCTTGTTAGAAATCGATAACATGGTATTTGGCGGTGCCAAATTTATAATAACAAATTATTTTACATGGTGGATGTATTTTTCATCTAATAAATATTGTGCTACGACGTACTTTCTTATCTAGTTTGTACAAAATTGAAGCCGTGTTTTTTGAGATCTTTTACGGTACACTAAATTTAATATGAACCATTCATTATTTTTGATCCAGAGGTCACCAATAATGGGCAATGATCTGAACCCACTCTCAATAGACTTGTAAGCATTGTTAAGGGGAAATGTTCTTCCCAAGAGTAAGTGACAAGCACCCTGTCCAGAACAACTCTAACTGGATTACTTTGCTTATTAGTCCAAGTAAATTTGTTTCCTAGTCTCTGAAGTTCTCTCAACTCTACAGAGGCTATAAAAGCATTAAAGCTCTCCAATCTACTCAGCTCAACATTATCATTAGATTTCTCATGTGAGAACCGAAACAGATTAAAATCCCTACCGACTAGCAAAGGGACATCAGTGTCATTGATCTTGTCTTCCAATTCTTGTAGAAAAATACTTCTTTTATTTTATGTTGGGCCATAAAAATTTATGACTCTCCACACAAAGCCATCTCTCCTATTTCTTACCTGAACACTGTTGTTGTTTTTTTTTGAAAGCAGCAAGAGAATTGCCGCAAATTATATTAAGAAAGGGAAAAGGTATGTGGCTCCATTTTTATAAGGAAAAAACTGGGCCTGAAAAAACCACAGAAAACACCACTACACACGACGGGAGCTATCTAACAATACACCACCCCCGACAGGAAAACCCCTCAAAAAGACACAAACGAACAGCAAAAACTCCTCCCGAAAAGGCCAATCGCCACTAGAAAAAAGAAAAGAGAAAAAGAGATCTGAACTAAACCGAAACCCTCGTAGACCAGGCACAACTATGATTTGTCACCGCGTCCTTGATCGAAGTAGCCACATCTTCAGTAGTTCTAGTCTTCCCATGGAATATTCGCTGGTTTCGCTCAAGCCAAAGATGCCACCAAAAATAAATGAGAAGCCCATCTAGGTCACGACGTCTATCTCTGCCGCATACAGTTCTCAACCTTCGCCACCACTTGTATATCGAGCCATTATAACTCGATTCTTGCATCGATCTAGCTTTCCCACTTCAGAGGAGATCCCACACTTGTCCGGCAAAGTAGCGTCTTTGCCAAGATGAGTCGATGTTTCCGTGGCGCGTTGCAAAGGCTGCATGTCATGTTGCATGGCCAACCCCTTTTGAGCATATTATCAGCTGTTAAAATTTTGTTGTGGATCAAAGTCCATGCGAAAAAGCGGCATTTAGGTTGAGCTTTCGCCTTCCATATTGGTGAGATCTTCATCTTACAGTAAACGGTGTTGAATTGTACGAGGTAGGCGCTCCTTGCTGAGTATTGCCCATCGGCTGTCCAACGCCAGGTGATTTGGTCATCCCTTTCTTCGTCTCTGTTGATTCGACTAATTGCTTCATGGAGATCTGCAAACTCCCTTATTTCCTTTTGAGATAAAATCGGAGTACAGAAGCGGATCCAGTAATTGTTTTCCAATGCCTGCTGAACAGAGATATTCTTTCTTCTTGCTATTTGGAAAAGGCTCGGCGCAATGTTTTTTGGGGCTTTTCCATGCACCCAGGTTGATCTCCAGAAATCGGCTAATTTACCGTTTCCTATTGTGACGACAGTTGAGGCATTGAAGAGTGAAATATCCGTTGCACTGTTGTAACTTGTCTTTGCTCACCTGAACACTGTTGTAAAACTCACATTCCTCATAAAACTCACTTTGCAACAAATCCTGCCTTACCCCAGTGAGCAAGTCACTAGAAGCTCCTTCTCAAGGTTTAGCATACCAGCTACATAAAGAATTACCTCCCATGAAGGCAAGTTCTTTAGCCAACACAAAGCAGTGCACACAGGATAGAGAGAAGCCAAGCCAACGCCTATAAATACCTCACATCTCATCCTCTTCAGGTTACACCATGCCAAGAAACAGAAAGAGCTAGCGAGTTTCAGAACAAAGACAAGTTTGTCTTCCCCCCCACCATGGCTGCCAGGAGGTCCCCGATCGTCGGCCTCCTGCTCCTGCTCCTGCTCCCACTCGTGGCGTCGTCGCCCCCCATAGCGCTCCAGCTCTATGGCGACGTCTACCCGATTGGGTAGGCGACCTGCTGCTCTCAAGTTTGTCCAGTTCTAATTATTTTCTGAATCCTGTGTCTCGATTATTTCCCTGCAAAAGGATGTCATTTTTGCTGTACCTCTGCATCAGCTTGCTGCAAACTTTTTGTGCGGATTTTTTATACAATTTTTATGTACCTCTGCAGCCACTTTTACGTTAACATCAGCATCGGAGACCCACCACATCTCTACTCCCTGGACATTGACACCGGCAGCAACCTCACCTGGCTGCAGTGCCAGCCCTGCAAAAGCTGCAACAAAGTATAGCACTCACTGTTACAAACATACCATCTTATAATTGCATAACACCGTCTTGGACTCTTCTAGCATATAGTAAGTTTCTGCCCTCGATTTGTAATGTTTGATGTCAGTCAAATGTCCAATGCTGTTACTGCCTCCAATCCAAGGATTGGTGCTTTAGATGTGAGCGATCGAATCATGGAACCGACTCTCTTCTCCAGTTCAAGATTGATGACTGATCTTCCCTTGGATGATTCACATGTATAGGAGCCAACTTTTTTTTGTTCATTTCTAGTCCTAGATTCGGCGTAAAGCGTACAAACTTGGCATGATCTTTGCTCTGGTCCAGTGTTTGCTGCCTGATGCATGCTGCCTTGGTCACTGCAGGTGCCACACATGCAGACAATGTACCGGGCAACACCGGAGAAGCTGGTGCCATGTACAGACCAGCTCTGCATTGGTCTGCACAGAGACCTGGGAAACCCACCCAACATGTGCACCAAAGAAGGCAAATGCGCCTACAAAATAAGATACGCAGACGGAAAGTCAGAAGGTGTGGTCATCCGCGGCGACAGGTTCTCTCTCAGGAGCGGTGCCCGCCCACTCCTCGCCTTCGGGTACGCCGCAAACGGCGACGTTTGCATGATCAGTGACCGCCGGATTTGGTTGTCGACGGACGGTAACTCGCTTCTTCCGTTTTTGTGCATGCAGCTGCGGGCATGATCAGGGTGTCGGGCCAAACTTCCAGGTGTCATCGCCGGTGGACGGCCTCCTTGGGCTGGGGAAGGGCTCAGTGGACCTGGTCTCGCAGCTGAAGAACCAAGGGATCATCACCAAGAATGTCATCAGCCATTGCATCAGCATCAAAGGAGGAGGCTTCCTCCTCGTTGGTCTTGACAGCTCCCCCCCAGGCGTGACCTGGGTCCCCATGGTTCAGAGCAGACCCAGGTAGGCGCTACTGCTTTATATGCACCACTCACAACCTGTAAAAGAAGCCATGAAGAAGGCCATGATTGAGATTTTCCTTTTCTGTTCTTTTGGTTTCTTGAATGGAATCTGTTCTTTTGGTTTCACACTTTCACACATTATATAACACTGTTTTTACAGGGAAGATCATCACTACTCACCTGGCCTGGCACAACTTTACTTCGATAGAAATCCGCTGCCAGTGAATCCAATGGAGGTGGTCTTTGACAGTGGTAGCACCTACACCTACTTCAATGCCCAGCCATACCAAGCAACTCTTTCTGCGGTAGTTACCAAATCACAGTGCATTCTGATGCCCATATATTTCAGCGCAGACATCATGCGCAGAACTCATGGCGTGTCGATCTTGCAGGTGAAAGGCGCTATCGGCGACAAACTTAAACCGGTGCGTGATCTTGCTCATCCTGTATGCTGGAAAGGGGGGAAGCCATTCAAACATGTCGCCGACGTCAAGACGTTTTTCAAGCCGCTGTCTTTGGTCTTTCAACACAACAAGGCCACCATGGAGATCCCTCCTGAGAACTACCTCATTATCTCTGTAAGCATTCCATAACTCAATTGGGTACCAGCAGTGAACGATGAATCATCGAGGGAATGAACAATCGCTGATATGTCCTTGCATATCTTTGGCAGAAAGACGGGAATGTGTGCTTGGGCATCCTCGATGGATCGAAGTTGCCTCTGGACGGAATGAACTTAATTGGAGGTATGAAGTTCAGACACACACTGTCCAGTTTCTGAAACCAGGACTTCCTCTGATCTTCCGTTTTGCAGACATTTCAATGCAGGATCAGCTTGTGATATATGACAACGAGGGAGCGCGGCTCGGATGGGTCCGTTCTGCACGGTGCGATCGAATGCCCACGAATGAATTTGTCAACACTACACGTTTCATTAGCTAGAATAAAGGAATGGCCACAAGATATTAGAAAACTTGTATGCTCCTCCTGATCATAATAAAACGGAGCTGATGATTTACGATGTTTCACCTGATAACTTGCTCCACGCGTGTTATTTACGCCGTGCGTCTCTACGCTCTATTAGCTTTGACATGACCAAAAAAAAAAAAGATTTGCTGTACATGGGCCTCTGAATTTGCTACAGGACTAGAGGTCAGCATCCTGTGGTTGTTTCTTCCTCTGATCAGTTTTGACTTCATCGATCATGTGCTAATGGCAGCTTCCGGTTGAATTCCTGCATGCACATATCTGTGCTTTCTATAATAATCTGAACAAACTAAAGCTAAAATATTGGCCCATCCGCCCATGAACATACAATGATTTTAGATGACATATGTGGAAGCCTGCAACTGACAGGGTAGCGTAGACTATGTCTGATCAAACACAAATAATTTTAAAAAATCAGAATTATGCACACATTCATGTAATAGTAGTCGTGTCTATTCTCCAATTTTTTTCCTAAAAAAAGTCTTGTACAATCCCTTGTAACTGGAGAGAAGCAGAGAGATTTTGCTCCTCGCAACAAACTAATTAATGCCACGGTAAAAGCATTCTTATCACCGCAGATTGGAGGTTACTATTTACAAGCAGATTAAACACCACAGACTAAATAGTAGAAAGTCCCTCTCAAATACTCTCTCATCATGACACTTGACGCTATCCCCTCCGTCCCACTTTTCTCCCCAATCATCTTCCCCTAAGCTCAAAATATTTTTTGTTTTTCAAAATTTTCCCACAAGTTTTTAAATAAGAAGTATTTTTTAACCACTTTCGAAAGTTTTTGGCATCAAAACTTTTCGAACCAAAAGTTTTTTGAATTGAAACTTTTCGAACTAAAAGTTTCCAAACCAAAAGTTATTTGAATTGAAAGTTTTCGAAGTTGAAACTTTTCGATCTGAATTTTTTTTAGCTAAAACTTTCTAATTTGAGAAATTTCGATTTAAAAATTTTCTAGTTGAAACTTTCTAATTTGAAATATTCTGATTTAAAATTTTTTGAGTTGAAGCTTTCTAATTTGAAAATTTTCGATTTGAAATTTTTTGAGTTGAAAATTTTCTAGTTAAAACTTAACAATTTGAAATTTTTCGAATTGAAACTTTCTGAGTTGAAGTTTTTGGATTTAAAATTTTTCGAGTTGGAAATTTTGAGTTGACTTTTTTTAGTTGAAACTTCGTATTTAAAACTTTCAAAGTTAAAATTTTCTAATTTTAAATATTTGTGTTAGAGAGAAAGGAAGGAGGGTAGGGATAGTGAGTAGAGAAGAGAGAAGGGGGAAGATGGAGGTGGATGGAAAAGATGACACATGGTATCTTAGGATGGTATCCTCAAATTTTTATTTTGAGGATAAACTCAAACTAGTCGTACCCTAATTGTAAACCTACTTGATGGAACCAAGGAGATAATAAGTTGCGAACCGTGGGAGAATGAAGCAATGGCTCTAGTCGAGAGTGGTGGCTTTTAGGAGCGTGTGAGAAGGGTGTGCATGGTCAAGGGGTAGCGAAGCTCCCACAAGTGTCTTCACCAGCGGCAGTGGGGATAGATGAGGGAGAGGAACCGTTCTTACGGTCAAGATCGTTAATAGGTGGGGCGTAAGGAAACTAAGGCCCACATATCAATGAGTCGAGATGTTCCACAACCACATGGGCCAAAGGGTGTGATTTCACAGCTCTACCATGATCATGCACAAAAATCGAGATCCAACCTAGGACCACAAAAACCATACTATTGACTTTGGGTGGTCTAGATCGAGAAAGAGTGGTTTAGGGTTCTTTTGGGTACTAACTCTCATATTATCTAGTATTGTCTTTTTCACCCGCAGTCTTGCGGATCATAGATAAATTCTGCAATCTGAACCGTCCCATCTAAACTTTGCGGTATGGATCGAGAAAGGCAATTTACAATATTTGCAATAAAGATCCTTTCAACATCACTTATCCCTCTATACAAATCTCCGTGAGGTTTGGGGGCTGTTTGGTTGCCTGCATGCACAGAGATTTGCATCTACAAATGCAGATTCTTGTTTTTTTCTTATGTTTGGTTGCTCAGATCTAGTTTTGAGCCCTGGCTCTTTGGATACAAAATTCTCCATGCATTTGGCTCTAGAGATCTGGAGAAAATAGGCGATCTCTGGATGCAGTGCATGGCACTTCGTGTTCTGCAAGTAAGGACTGATCGTCACCACAATAGCAAACCATGCATGCGGTGCTATGTGGGTATATAAGTTTTCCTTTTTTTTCTTTTTTGTTTATATCTTTTGATTAGCATCTCCGATTACCAAACCGATTTCAAAAATGGGTTTCTGACATTTTTTCGAACAAAACTAGACCACACTTGCTATATAAATTTCAAAATATTTAAATTTCAAAATACTTGCCTACTAAATACTCAACCAAACACCGTCTCTGTATCTGTGCATCCCGTATCCCATCAGTCTGGCAGAATCGAACGGACCAGACTCGTGAGAGAAGACAACCAAACAGCCCCTTGAGCTCATCTGTTGGGCCATGTTGCTCTTTAATCGGCAGCCATCGGATCGTGCCTTCCTAGTGTTTATGCCCGTTAGATCTAAGCTCTAGCTAACCCGTGTCGTCGGATTGCAACAAGTGCGAATGTACGGCGTGAGTTCGCTCCCCATCTCGGCCCGAGTGGAAGCCACCCGAGACCGGACCCCTCCCTCCTCTTCTCGACTTCCACCGGCGGCGCCCCTCCTCCCCACCAACCCCAGCAGCGCACGTCGCCTCTCCACACTGCTCCTCCTGCTCTGCCTCCCCCCATTCTCTCCTCCTCTCCTCACCCACATTCGGTGGTCGCTCCCTATCTCGCCTCCCACGCTGCCATTTGCCGCCGCATCCCAAGGCACCGCTCCTCATGCCGTGCGCCTCAGCCTCTCCTCCCCGCTGCGTCCTCCTGTCTCCTGCGCTGCCTCCTCGCACCTTCGCCTCTAACGCCGCCGGATTCACTTGACTGCATGGACGCCGCTGCGGCGCCGCCGGGGAAGCGAGGAGAGGCGGCGACGTCGCACGAAGAAAGACAATGGCGTTCTCTCCTCAAGGCGGTGGCGGTGCGTCGGAACGGATTTACAGCAAGATAGGATGTAGCAGAAGCGCACTGCGGCTGGCGCTGCAATATTCTCGGTGTGTGCGCAGCCCCGATAAGGTGGAGGCAAAATAACATGGCACAATACTTGCACCTGCTCTTTCGAAAAAACAATACTTGCACCTACCACACTCTTATATGGTAGCATAATACATCAAGCGGTCAAAGTAGATCCATTAGCAGAATACCTGCCGTGCTCTCTGTGCTAAACAGAAGGTGGGCTAGCTCACCGTGGCAAGAAATATGTTGCGCACCTCGGGCTCGGCGGCGGCAGCAACCACAGCAGGTGGTGGGGCCGCATGCACCTGTGCCACAGTCAAATGCCACGTCTGATGACACCTATCGCTGTTTACGTGGTCAAAATAATGGCTAAACTTATAAATTTATTCGCATAGAAGGCCTACTACGAGAACAAAAAATTGTCACAAGGGGGAAAAAAAGGACCTCCGAGGCGACGAGGCTAGCGCGTTTACGGGTGTGTCACGACAGCAAAAGGAGCAGAAGCGTGCGGGAAGGAATCGTGCGACACCACATGGCACTATGGCAGCAGGACGAGGGCGAGGACACGCGGCGCGGCGGTCCTGTGACGACGGGGATGGCCGTTGGATCGGAGCGTCAATGAGTAGCAGGCGGCACCGTGATGATCAGCTCCTTCCAAGTCGATCTCAAGGAGTGTAAGAACAGTTTATCTATGTTCTTCTGTTGATTCTTTGTCTAGACTTTTCTTTGCTAGCTTGGTGTTTTCTTCAGGTTATACAAACAAAGCAGCTAGCTAACACTAGCTTGTGAAGGTGAAAGAAAGAACACTGTAACAGCTCAACCTGCACAGTTAGCTGGGAGCAAGAGGTTTGACCTACCAAGTTTTATCCTTTCCAATGCCTACTTATGTTGTCATATTTGTTCTTATCTCTCACATTTACATCCACATGTCCCATTCATCTGTGCGCACAGGCATGTACCAGCATCTGAACAAGCCATACTACCTTATAGCTTCACACACACACACACACAAAACATTCCTGATTAATAAGCCTATGCAGTGAAAAGAATATTTCAGCAAAAAGATCGTGTCATGGGTGCAAATGCTTATGCATGCATCTCCTCATATCTTGCTAACAACGTCTGGAGAATAATTTTGTAAAACCATTTTTATTTGATGTACTCATACAAACAATGTTAAATATCTAATTCATATGCATTTGATGGAATTTGTAACTCACAAGTGTAACTCGATTCTAGTAAGCATAGTATTATAAAGGGTATTTCAGTTCCTTCTCAGGTTGCAAACACTACTTTGCCTTAAAAATCTGCATGTCAGGAAAAACAATTGAGCGCTAGATAAGTGAAATGCAGATACCCCTGTAATCTGTGTTTGATTACAGTGGTGGTGGTTTTTGGAGCACAAGATATATGCTACAAGATCATTACTTTCCATCCTAAAATGATCAGTTTTCCAGTTAGCCTACCAGAATGTTAGAAATCCAAAAATCTGATTATAATAAATGTCAGTTACACCAATAATTATTTATATGTGCTCACTTGATGTGTTTTTTAAGCACCATTGGTCCTTGGAAGAATCCATCCTCCTCGCTATTTAGGTGTTGTTGTCACCCATTGTGGATAAAGAGTTGTACAAAGGATGGTAGTTATATGACAACGCATATAGTTCATCCCCACACTAAACTAAACATTACCTAAGCTGCATTTTGTAGAATAATCTGAGCTTCCTTGCCTGTTTCATACATGCAGAGAAAGGATGGAACTAGAATTTCCTTTAGTTTGAAAATGTAGATTTTTAGTCCTGTCATACAATGTCATTTGACATTGAGATAAAGAGCAATCTTTATCTGTGGTACATTGTTCTGTATGTTATTTTTCCTATATTATTAAAACAAAAATGTTTGCCAAATTTTTACTCTTTTGGCCAAAAAGACGTACAAGTGGATTTCAGGAGTAAATAGAGACAGTGTAAAGGAGCGATATTAGTTTCCCATTATAATCTTGGTCTGAAGAGATCCTTGGTTGTCGGTGAAGGATGACATGTTCGTGGCGAAGCTGAACTTTGGTACCCGATACTCCGAGCTTGGTCTCCTCTCCAGCCACTAGACAAGATTAAGCACATGGACATGAACTTAGGTCTGCCTTTCGCATCGCATCAGTTCGATGTGCATACTTGAAGTAAGTAAGTCGATTTGGGAATTGATTTTTTCTGTGTTCACATTTCTTTCTACTCACAATATATACATATGTGTATATGGTCCCAATGGGCTAAGATACACACAGCCTACAAACATAAACCCAAACACTCACTTTCAAGATGGGAAATAGATGTTTATCATCCTCGTCTTGTCACATGCAAATAAACACTCTTTAACACTAAAGCCTTTTGTTAAATGATCGCTTACTTTCTCTCCTGATGTAACAAAGCTTAACTCTAGAATTCCTTCATCTAATCTCTCGTTGATAAAGAAACGATCTATCTCCACATGTTTCGTCCGATCATGATGGACTGGATTGTTAGTAATATTTATAGCTAACTTGTTATTACACCATAGCTTCATGGAAATATCTCCCAGCAGCTTCAACTCAGATAGAAGCCTCCTTATCCATAACCAAACTGCAATATTTAGTTTTGGTACCCTTATGTTTAGATAACCAAACTGCAATATTTGAGGCTCTAAACCCTGGGACCAGACTTGTCATACGCGTTTCATGTCACATAACAGAAAAGTGAGGATATTAGCTCCAAGGCATCATGCTTCAGTAGCTGGTTGCATGCTTCAATTTTGGGATAGGATTTTCCTTGGCTTAGATGCACGTTTATCCCATAAACACACTGTTGATTATTGGTTCAATTGAAGTTTGGTTTTTCTTGACAGGCCATAGGTTTAGGGGTGCAATCGGATCAGATAGATGCTGACCTTACTGGATATGTTTGGTTCGAATTCGGCTAATCATGTCAAATAGTTTTCAGATTCGGCATCAAATTTAGGAGATCATTATCCATCGGATCGAGATATTCTAATTATATTCTTAGATAATTCCGAAAACTCTATTCAGATTTCCAAAAAATTATAGCATATTGAAAGTGCATCTAGGCACTTATGTTATTTTGGTGATTAATGACAAACGCATATAATGACAATCTATATAATTGTGTAAATGCTTAACTTAGTGCTTAACAAATGACAAACCTCTAATATAATTATATTGCTATGAGGCTAGCATGTTTATTGCCAAGTTGAGTATTAGTCTATGAGGCTAACATCTATTTTGAGGAAAATCAAGTGGAATGGTTAAGCAAAGATAATGTATGCAATCTTGGTATCCCTTCTATATTTGTTATTGCATTCCTTTTGTGCAAATGCATAGTGAACTCCAAGTAGCATGTTGATTATATATATGCACATTGGCTCATGTCATATTTATTTGTGGATATATATTCATTTGAGTTCATTATGTGCTTTGTTTTTAGTATGCATGTATTAACTAGAATTAAACTTCACATTGCAATAGATTGACTTGGTGCATAAATGTTTTAGTTGTGTATCTTCTCATGCACCTCCCTTAGTGAAGTTTAATCTAGAGTTGGATCACATATTTACTCTTATTCCAAATATTATTTGCACATGTGCAATTCATGTATATTCCATCATGTGCTTCATTTAAATAAAGACTATGATTTAATTGATTTATCATATTGACAATTATCTCTCTAGTACATATAGATCAATTACATATTCATCATGATGTATTTAGTAGAGAACATTTCTTATGTCAAGTGTTTCCATTTATATTGTGCTTCGTTATATGAAACACTTGTGGTACTTAATTGCTCACAAATATCAATTTATTTATATCTATTGAGCTTTTGGGACTAATGCTTTTCATGAGTGGTTTGCAAAGAATTAGATCCCGTGTGTGCATGATGACCAAGATATCTTGAAGGATGACCGTTAAGCCAAGATCAACAAGATGGTGGTGTCACCAAGAGTTGAGGACTAAGTCAAGATCGACTTGGTGTGGAGATCGTCGGAGAGAATGATCAAGTCAAGGTTGATAGGACGAGAGTCTAATGAGGTGAATCGAGTCAAGTTGGACAAGGCGAAGATGCCATCAATTATATGGTGAAGGTCTTCATGCACCGGTATTAAGAAAGAAGACGGCAAGTGACTATTTCTAGACTTGTATTATCTTTGATTTAATTTAAGTCTAAGGATTACCGTATTATTAAGAGGAATGTGACGTCGAATGACTTTTAGATGTATCAAGTGCTCAAGTGATCCATCCTTGTGAAACTTAGAGAGAGAGTGGTGTTGGTGGTGCCGGAAAGTAAGAATTGTAGGTCTCTCTTGAATTCTTTGTGAAATCTGGATTTATCCTTTGAGATTTGGGTAGTGAGACCTTGTTAGTTGTGTAGTCCTCATTCTTAGCTTTCGGTAGAGTCCAAAATCACTTAAATCGGAGTCCGGAGTCAAAAGTTATGCTTGTTTTTGTCGGGCTGCTCAGTTCAATCCTGAGTATCCGGGTTGGTACTCTCGGTTAGGTCAATCCGGAGTATCTGGGTTGAGTCCGGAGTATCCGGGTTGGTACTCTCGGTTAGGTCAATCCGGAGTATCCGGGTTGTCCAGAGTATCCGGGTTGTGCGCAGTCCAAACGGTTAGTTTTTTAGGATCTCTATTTAAAGCCCCCTCCTTCTTCATTTGAAAAGTGGCCGTTACTCCACTGGTTTGAGGTGTTATCCTCTTCTTCTTGTGCCCTCAAAACACCTCTTTACCCTTAGATCTAAGTGATCCCCTTTGTGAGAAGGGTAAGGAAGAGTTTGAGGAGTGAGGTGCTAGGTTGAGTGGGATTTGAGTTATTGAGCACTTGATTTCATCTCCAAGTTTGTTCTTCGTGAGCATTTGTTACTCTTGGAGGTTGAGCACTTCTAGACGGCTAGGAGGTCGCCTACGAGCCACCGGAACTTTGTGTGGTTGGCCGTAGGAAGTTTGTGAAGGCTGATTACGCCTCCGCAAAGGAAGAAATCAAAGAAGTGAAGATCGGCGAGTGCATTTGTGCAACACCGGGAGGAAGAGGGTTGAAAGAGACCCCGGCTCAAGTGTGACCGAGCCGTCTCAACGGAGACGTAGGATCCCCTCAAGGATCCGAACTTTTGGTGAAAAATCATCGTTCCAAGTTTGCTTCTTACTCTTGTTTTAGTATTTGATTTTGAATCTTGAAATTGCCCGATCTACTTTTCTAGTGAGTTTTCGGCTAGATCTCTATTTGCTTCAAGTATTCTAGGCTAACTAGTTTAATTTGGTGTATTTAATATTCCCCAAATAGCCTAGATCTCTTTTGCGAGCTGTGTGCTCTGGAACATTCGGAATATCCGAATAGAACCTCGGATACTCCGAATAACTCGGACTATCTGGATATAACCCTGGACTATCCGAACCATTCGGACAGTCCGAAGTATTATTCGGACTTTCCGAAGTTTCTGTATTCCGTTGCGATTTAGTTTTAAATTTTTTAATTCGCCTATTCATCCCCCCTCTAGGCGACATCCCCTGTCCTTTTCACATATATTCTAGCAGCTTCAATTTGACCCAGTCCAAGTAGCTACTGACATACAGATATGGCCATATGGCTGCTTTTCGAAATTTCTAGTGGGGAGAGTGCCACGTCGGAAGGGTACTTTTGCAACTTTGTTGGATTACCTTGTAAAATGATTTGATAAATTACAATAATCATGTTGTATGTTGAACTCATAAGGTTGATTAGTCATTGCTATATGTAGTATCAGTTTTCGCATGATATCCATCAAAAATATTCGGTACCATATCAATTATGCTTCATATTCGCTTCAAATTCGTGACCTATATTATCCGCGCCATATTTATATCTGGTACTATTCGTATCCGACTTTAAGTCCGATAAAAAAATATGATTTAGAATATAAAAAGAGTGATATTCAACTAAATCCGAGCTAATTTCACCCCTACGAAGGCATAAAAAATGTGTGTACTATATGCATTATCTATTTTTACTAAAAAAAAGTGCTACATATAGAGAAACGAATAATCATGATTTTTTTTTCCAAAAACACCTTAAATTAAATACAAACATGCCCTGACCACAGAGGTACACTAGCAACCAAAACTATGAAATTGTTGTAAAACAATGATGCCTGTCGTAGATCAACCACAATGTACCAATTGAAAAGTAAGAACAATCATAAGGAGTACACACAATACAAGGAGGCAAAACTTTCTCTTTATTAGATTGATTCTCTTGTACAATGAGATGTCATATTTATAGTAAAAACACATAAGAGATAAATTTGGATTAGTCCACAACGAGATAGCTTCCAAATATGTTTGGTAGAGCTAAAAGGGTTCACACTTAGCGATAAATTTGGATTAGTCCACAACAGAAATAAGGAAAAGATCGTTTATTTTTTAAGAAACTAAAAGGGTTCACACTTAGCGATGTCACAGGCAATGGCGGCATCACATATCCTTCTTGCACATACTCGCTCTTGTAAAAAAAAAACATATATCAAACAAGTTATTTCATTTTTTATCCCAAAAACAATACATGATCAAAACAAAATATCTACAATTGCCGTATACTACCTATACTAAGGCTCGAAGCTTTCACGGCCTCATACCGATGCCACGTCATTTGAGCCAAGCTGGCTGCTCGGCTCGAGCCGGTCGGCCGGCTCGGCTCAAAAAAAACTTTTCGCGATTTGATCCTTTTGTAAATTACGAATAAGTCCTTCGCGATTTTTTGTGAGAGGAAGATTTTTCCTCTAAATTCGCGTTTGGGTCCCTCGTACGCTATTTTACGAAAAGAACCTCCTATTAAATTCAAATCATGAACAAACCCTTTTCTAATTTTTAAGGATAGCGGACAGGTCCAAAAACGTAACATTCAAGTCCTTACTCTTTACGTCTAGGTCCTTTCTCCGTTTTTCTCGGGAAAAATTGTTTTGTCACTAGAAATATATGTGCAGCTCTATCTCTAGACTTTTTTCCCACCTCGATTTCCCATCTCGATCTCTAATATTTTTTAAAGCATATATTATTACTCCACGGACGCGTCAGTCTCTGATATTTTTAAAACATGTATTATTACTCCGTGAACGCGTAGAGTGTTAAGCTCGACAAAAGAAGGTTGTCATCTCTAATAATTTTTCTCCCTTTTCCCTCTAGACTTTTTCACACCTCGGTTTTCTAGCTCGGTCTCCAATATTTTCCAAATAATTCGTCAAAAGAGATATTTCTACAGCTCAATCCCTCTACTTTTTCCCCCGTTTCGCTCATTATTTCGACAATTTAAAAAATAAAACGCCGTCGAAAAAAAATCCTTACGAAAAAACGACACGCGCAGCGTGTTACGCCGCGAGTCTCTAATATTTTTTAAAACATGTTCTTTCTCCGTTTTCCCAAAAAAAAGTTTTTGTCGCCAGAAATATTTGTGCAGCTCTATCTCTAGACTTTTTTCCCAGCTCGATTTCCCATCTCGATCTCTGATATTTTTTAAAACATGTATTATTACTCCGCGAATACGTCGATCTCTAATATTTTTTAAAACATGTATTATTACTTCGCGAATACATCGATCTCTAATATTTTTTAAAACATGTATTATTACTCATGCTTAACGCCAGAGAGTGTTAAGCTCGACAAAAGAAGGTTGTCATCTCTAATAATTTTTCACCCTTTTCCCTCTAAACTTTTTCCCCGCCGCGGTTTTCCAACTCGGCCTCCAATATTTGCCAAATAATTCATCGAAAGAGATATTTCTACAATTCTATCTCTCTATTTTTTCCCCATTTCGACGATTTAAAAAATAAAACGCCGCCGAGAAAAAAAAATCCCTACGGAAAAACGACACGCACGGCGTGTTACGCCGCGAGTTTTTAATATTTTTAAAAACATGTATTATTACTCGGCGAACGCGTAGAATGTTAAGGTCGACAAAAGAAGGTTGACATCTCTAATAATTTTTCATCCTTTTCCCTCTAGACTTTTTCCCCGCCGCGGTTTTCCAGCTCGGTCTCCAATATTTTCCAAATAATTCATCGAAAGAGATATTTCTACAACTCTATCTCTCTATTTTTCCCTCGTTTCGCTCATTATTTCGACAATTTAGAAAATTAAACGCCGCCGAAAAAACATTTTTTCTTCAAAAAAACGACACGCGCGGCGTAACACCGCGAAAAATTTCCTAGTGAGATACAAACTGGTAACCATGCCTCGTGCTATCGCAAGTGCCATTTGGCTAGTTACTGTTTGATTCACCGGCGGAGCGGTTAGCATTGCGGGATCCGTCGGATCAAGCCTGCACGGTCCAGATCCACCACGCCCACCAACGGGAGATGGCCGTCTCCTCCAGCGGCTGCCGCCATGAGGCTGCTCCCGAGTCGCCTCTTTCCGTCGTCCACGCGCGCCTGGGGCGAAGCCAGCCTAAGGGTCTGTTTGGTAGAGCTTCAGATTCTACCTTTACCTAAGATCTGAAACTTGTAGACTAAAATAAAGTGAATTAAGTTTATATGTTTAGTTTAAAATGTAAACAAAATGATCCATCTAAACACTCTTAATGTACTCGTAGTTCCAGCTTCACGAATCTGGTGGAGCTAGTAATACCTAGCTCCACCGGATCCATGGATCCGGTGGAACTGGAGCTCTACCAAGTACCAAATACACCCTAAGCCTAAGCCTCGGGCTGACTCAAAGGTTATTGGACCAATTTTTAAATTTTTATAAATTTTTAAGAGAACTTGTACGGATTTTTTGGGCTAGGTCTAGGCCGGAGTGGCCCGAGGCCTGGCTCCGCCTCTGCCTAGGATAGTGGGGGATCCCGCTGGTCCGCGGTTGATGGCGGCGCCGGGCCGGGTTGTCAGACCCCCAAAATCGCTGGGACTAAAAGAGGTTGAAATCTGACGAAAATAGCAAAAAAAATGGAACGGAAAAATGTGTGAAAATCAATTGGGGGAAGTAACAAGCAAAACTTGTATTAGGTTTTTCGCATTACGGGAGGAGTATTTATACTCTGCTCTCAGTTCTTTTACAGCTAGTCAAAAGACAAGAAATGATGATCAGCGGTAACAAAATAGGAGGGTAAACGGTGACTAGTAAATACTGGGAATTTTTGAATCTTCTCAGCCGCACGATCCCCTTTAATCAGTCTTGTGATTGAACTTATCCAAAGGGTATCAGGCAATCCACACCGTTCGCTAAGGGTATGTTTGGTTGGTGAGATGAAATTGAATAGGATGGGATAGTCCTTTACTATTTGGTTCTATTATTTTGAGTGAATGAAATGATTCAGCATCTATAGAGAATATTCGTCAAATTTGTATCATACTGTTCATGACGGGATGGTTTCATTCAAGTAACCAAACATATTGATGACTATTTTTTTTTGAATCATCTCATATATATACTACTTGGTACAAGCAACCAAACACACCTTAACTGAAATAAACTTCTCCCCAAGTCCCTTAGGTCTCCATCTTCAGTCCCCATCTTCAGAATCCTGACACGGGAGCAGCAGCTCTCCTCGATCGCGTCGTGGAGAATTGCTTCTGAGTGATCTTGTCTACTCAGGTGCACTCCAAATACTGGTCAGTCTTGTTGCCGTAACCCAACGAAGATGACAAATGCTTCATCTGATGATTTGCTGTACCTCTAAGCACTTGCCAATGAAAAGCTCGGCGATGCAATGGCTGGTCTGAGCTTCAAGTTAGCTAGTAAAATCCTGTGTAGAGCAAAACTGCTTCCATCGCTTCACGGAACTCTGCTAGTCTTTGATGCAGTCATGGCCCAAAGGTGGTAACTATGTGGCATCTCCAAGTCGCACGAACACACTCCCATCTGAAAGAACAACTAAAGCGCACTAATCTTCTTGTCATCCAAGCTAGTAAGTAGCAAGCACAGTAGGCACAAACTTTTCTGCAGAGAGCACTGCACGCACACTCACTGTGTACTTGTGCTGATGACCCAGGTTAACTATCTGTAGCAAAATATTGACATGGGAATACAAGATGTACTTAGGATGCATAAAAAAACTGGCTTCAGGTCACGTGAGGGACCACGCAGAGAGACTATTACATCATATTGTAAATCACACGAGCAAACTGGTGACCTGAACTGAAAGTCTGAAACCCCTTGCACTAGACCTGACAGACAAAACCAGCAAATAACCACACCTAAATTCAAGCATTCGTTTTCCATTTTCTGGAGTTTCGTTTCCTTGGAAACTATCAGCTCCGTCAACGGCACAAAAAAATTGACCGGTTGAACAAACTTTTAAGTTTTCAATGCATAATTGGGTCATCTCTGAAGCTTGCCTATGCAGGGCGGAAATCCTGCATGACTAGTGTTCATGAGGACAGGAAGCATTGTACTCAGTGTAGTGCTTGATGTGAACTAAAACGCTATTAATTATGTAGTTATGTACAATGAGCGGTGTAGTAACCAGAATGGAGTGCTGAATTATCTAGACTGCAACAACTAAATTTTCTCAAAATTTGCAATAGGGAGTTTGTATCAGGGCAGTCCCAATGCATATAGTTTCTATAACTTCTATGTCATCTAGACACTACATGTAGAAACTATACTCCCAATAGATAGTTTCTTCAAAATAAACTCTCATCCAATCTTCTCTTTTCTCTTATTTTCTCACCCAATCCCCTTTTCCCCTTTCTTGGTACTTGTGTAGAAATGGTTTCCTGCATGAGAAATGGTTTCCTTCTCTTCCATCATTAACTCTACCTCCACATCACTATTTTGCTTACATGGCAACCTAATTAATGCTATGGAAACTATCCTAGTCATCCCATTGGAATTGCCCTCAGAAGCTAGTGTTGGTACCTACGTTTTTGTCAACAGAAAGACGGCAAGGCAATTAATAGCTCTCGGTGCCTTCTGGAGCTCAGATTTTACTACTAATGAATAAGTTTCCTTCAGAAACCTGTGTTTAGTGCATGGATGCCACACAGTCATCACTCATGATACCCCTAAAAAAAGTCATGATTCATGATGTTCTTTTATGGTTAAAAAATGGCCGGCATGCATGCATGACATATCCCAGTCGCATGAGTGGAATTATAATTAGCATCAACTGATTCCCCATCAGAAAGTACACAAAAGGCAGACCAACCTTTCTCTGGCATGCTCAATTCAGTCATGCAAGCAAACATCAGCACAGCACTAGATAATGCAGGGTACAAACGATCTCGCAAATAAGTCATAGGAGGCCACTAGCTAGCCGCCTAGCTGGCTCTTGGCCACTCACATGACTCTCTTTTTCCAGCCCCTCCCCTTTCCCAGACGGCCCTTCGATTCCTTCGCGCTTTCACGGTTCGGCATCGCAACTTCGCCTAGATGCCCACCTCTAAATCAGGTTACACCATGCCAAGAAACAGAGAGAGCTAGCTAGTTTCAGAACAAAGACAAGTTTGTCGCCCCCCCCCCCCACACCCACCCACCCAAAAAACCATGGCTAGGTCCCCGATCGTCGGCCTCCTGCTCCTGCTCCCACTCGTGGCGTCGTCGGCCCCCATAGCGCTCCAGCTCTATGGCGACGTCTACCCGATTGGGTAGGCGACCTGCTGCTCTCAAGTTTGTCCAGTTCTAATTATTTTCTGAATCCTGTGTCTCGATTATTTCTTTGCAAAAGGATGTCATTTTTGCTGTACCTCTGCATCAGCTTGCTGCAACTTTTTTGTGCGGATTTTTTATACAATTTTTATGTACCTCTGCAGCCACTTTTACGTTAAAATCGGCATCGGAGACCCACCACATCCCTACTTCCTGGACATTGACACCGGCAGCAACCTCACATGGCTGCAGTGCCAGCCCTGCAAAAGCTGCAACAAAGTATAGCACTCACTGTTACAAACTTACCATCTTATAATTGCATAACACCGTGTTGAACTCTTCTAGCATATAGTAAGTTTCTGCCCTCAATTTGCAATGTTTGATGTCAGTCAAATGTCCAATGCTGTTACTGCCTCCAATCCACGGATTGGTGCTTTAGATGTGAGCGATTGAATCAGGGAACCGACTCTCTTCTCCTGTTCAAGATTGGCGATTGATCTTCCCTTGGCTGGTTCACATATATAGGAGTCATTGATCTTAAATCCCTTCAATGTTTGGTGTTGCCAGCTTTTTTGTTCATTTCTAGTCCTAGATTCGGCGTAAAACGTACAAACTTGGCATGATCTTTGCTCTGCTCCAGTGTTAATTTGGTGGTGCTGCTGCCTGATGCATGCTGCCTTGGTCACTGCAGGTGCCACACATGCAAACAATGTACCGGGCAACACCGGACAAGCTGGTGCCATGTACAGACCAGCTCTGCATTGATCTGCACAGAGACCTGGGTAATCCACCCAACATGTGCACCAAAGAAGGCAAATGCGCCTACAAAATAGCATACGCAGACGGAACGTCAGAAGGTGTGCTCATCCACGGCGACAAGTTCTCTCTCAGGAGCGGTGCCCGCCCCCTCCTCGCCTTTGGGTACGCCGCAAACGGCGACGTTTGCATGATCAGTGACCGCCGGTTTTGGTTGTCGACGGACGGTAACTCGCTTCTTCCGTTTTGTGCATGCAGCTGCGGGCATGATCAGGGTGTCGGGCCAAACTTCCAGAAGCCATCGCCGGTGGACGGCCTCCTTGGGCTTGGGAAGGGCTCAGTGGACCTGGTCTCGCAGCTGAAGAACCAAGGGATTATCACCAGGAATGTCATCGGCCATTGCATCAGCATCAAAGGAGGAGGCTTCCTCCTCGTTGGTCTTGACAGCTCCCCCCCAGGCGTGACCTGGGTCCCCATGGTTCAGAGCAGATCCAGGTAGGCGCTACTGCTTTATATGCACCACGCATGTTGCTAATTGTTTGTGATGATGGTTTGACAGAGATGCTAGATGTAGGTGTCCATTTCAGTGCCTGATCATCCCCACACCATCCATCGTTTGCACCGTGTGATGATAACCTGTAAAAGAAGCCATGAAGAAGGCCATGATTGAGATTTTCCTTTTCTGTTCTTTTGGTTTCTTGAAAGGAATCTGTTCTTTTGGTTTCACACTTTCACACATTATGTAACATTGTTTTTACAGGGAAGATCATCACTACTCACCTGGCCTGGCACAACTTTACTTCGATAGAAATCCGCTGCCAGTGAATCCAATGGAAGTGGTCTTTGACAGTGGTAGCACCTACACCTACTTCGATGCCCAGCCATACCAAGCAACTCTTTCTGCGGTAGTTACCAAATCACAGAGCATTCTGATGCCCACATATTTCAGCACAGGCATCAAGCGCAGAACTCATGGCGTGTCGATCTTGCAGGTGAAAGGCTTTATCGGCGACAAACTTGAGCAGGTGCGTGATCGTGCTCAACCTGAATGCTGGAAAGGAGGAAAGCCATTCAAACATGTCGCCGACGTCAAGACGTTTTTCAAGCCGCTGTCTTTGGTCTTTCAACATGACTCCAACAAGGCCGCCATGGAGATCCCTCCTGAGAACTACCTCATTATCTCTGTAAACATTCCATAACTCAATTGGGTACCAGCAGTGAACGACGAATCATCGAGGGAAAGAACAATCGCTGACATGTCGTTGCATGTCTTTGGCAGAAGGACGGGAATGTGTGCTTGGGCATCCTCGATGGATCGGAGCTTCCTCTGGACGGAATGAACTTAATTGGAGGTATGAAGTTCAGACACACACTGTCCAGTTTCTGAAACCAGGACACCATCCATCTTTCTGTAATGGCTTCCTCTCATCTTCCGTTTTGCAGACATTTCAATGCAGGATCAGCTTGTGATATATGACAACGAGGGGGCGCGGCTCGGATGGGTCCGTTATACACGGTGCGATCGAATGCGCACAAATGAATTTGTCAACACTTCACGTTTCATTAGCAAGAATAAAGGAATGGCCACAACATATTAGAAAACTTGTATGCTCCTCCTGATCATAATAAAACGGAGCTGATGATTTACGATGTTTCACCTGATAACTTGCTCCATGCGTGTTATTTACGCCGTGCGTCTCTACGCTCTATTAGCTTTGACATGCAAAAAAAGATTTGCTGTACATGGGCCTCTGAATTTGCTACAGGACTAGAGGTCAGCATCCTGTGGTTGTTTCTTCCTCTGATCAGTTTTGACTTCATCGATCATGTGCTAATTGCAGCTTCCGGTACTGAATTCCTGCATGGACATATCTGTGCTTTATATAATAATCTGAACAAACTAAAGCTAAAAATGTTGGCCCATGAACATAGAATGATTTTAGATGACATATGTGGAAGCCTGCAACTGACAGGGTAGCGTAGACTATGTCTGATCAAACACAAATAATTTTAAAAAATCAGAATTATGCACACCTTCATGTAATAGTGGTCGTGTTTAGTGTCCAATTTTTTTCCTAAAAAAAGTTCTTGTACAATCCCTTGTAACTGGAGAGAAGCAGAGAGATTTTGCTCCTCGCAACAAATTAATTAATGCCACGGTAAAAGCGTTCTTATCACCGCAGATTGGAGCTTACTATTTACAAGCAGATTAAACACCACAGACTAAATAGTATAAAGTCGCCCTCAAATACTTTCTCATCATGACACTTGACGCTATCCCCTTCATCCCACTTTCCTCCCCAATTCTCTTCCCCTAAACTAAAATATTCTTTGTCTTTCAAAATTTTCCCACAAGTTTTTAAATAAGAAGTATTTTTTAACCACTTTCGAAAGTTTTTGGCATCAAAACTTTTCAAACCGAAAGTTTTTTTAATTGAAACTTTTTGAACTAAAATTTCCAAACCAAAAGTTATTTGAATTGAAAGTTTTCAAAGTTGAAACTTTTCGATCTGAATTTTTTTTAGATAAAACTTTCTAATTTGAGAAATTTCGATTTAAAAATTTTCTAGTTGAAACTTTCTATTTTGAAATATTCTAATTTAAAATTTTTTGAGTTGAAGCTTTCTAATTTGAAAATTTTTTATTTGAAATTTTTTGAGTTGAAAATTTTCTAGTTAAAACTTAAAAATTTGAAATTTTTCGAATTGAAACTTTCTGAGTTGAAGTTTTTGGATTTAAAATTTTTTGAGTTGAAAATTTTGAGTTGACTTTTTTAGTTGAAACTTCGTATTTAAAACTTTCAAAGTTAAAATTTTCTAATTTTAAATATTTGTGTTAGAGAGAAAGGAAGGAGGGTAGGGGTAGTAAATAGGGAAGAGAGAAGGGGGAAGATGGAGGTGGATGGAAAAGATGATATATGGTATCCTCAAATTTTTATTTTGAGGATAAACTCAAACTTGTCGTACCCTAATTGTAAACCTACTTGATGGAACCAAGGAGATGACAAGTTGCGAACCGTGGGAGAATGAAGCAATGACTCTAGTTGAGAGTGGTGGCCTTTAGGAAAGAGCTAGAAGGGTGCACATGGTCAAGGGGCAGCGGAGCTCCCACAAGTGTCTTCACCAGCGGCAGTGATGATAGATGAGGGAAAGGAACCGTTCTTACGGTCAAGATCATTAATAGGTGGGGCCTAAGGAAACTAAGGCCCACATATGGATGAGTCGAGATGTTCCACAACCACGTGGGCCAGAGGGTGCATGATCACGCACAAAAATCGAGATCCAACCTAGGACCACAAAAACCGTACTATTGACTTTGGGCGGTCTAGATCGAGAAAGAGGAGCGATTTAGGGTTCTTTTGGGTACTAACTCTCAGATTATCTAGTATTGTCTTTTTCACCCGCAGTCTTGCGGATCACAGATAAAATTTGCAATCCGAACCATCCCATCTAAACTTCGTGGTATGAATCGAGAAAGGCAATTTACAATGTTTGCAGTAAAGATCCTTTCGACATCAGTTATCCCTCTATACGAATCCCGGTGAGGTTCGAGCTCATCTGTTGGGCCACGTTGCTCTTTCATCGGCAGCCATCGGATCGTGCCTTCCTAGTGTTTCTGCCCATCTGATCTAAGCTCTAGCTACCATGTGCCGTCGGATTGCAACGAGTGCGAATGTACGTCGTGAGTTTGCTCCCCATCTCGGCCTGAGTGGAAGCCACCCGAGACCGGACCCCTCCTGCTCTCCCCCCCCCCCCCTCTCCTCTCCTCTCCTCACCCACATTCGGTGGTCACTCCCTATGACATGCAAAAAAAAATTTGATTTACTATACATGGGCCTCTGAATTTGCTAGAGGACTAGAGGTCAGCATCCTGTGGTTGTTTCTTCCTCTGATCAGTTTTGACTTCATCGATCATGTGTTAATTGCAGCTTCGGTTGAATTCCTGCATGTACATATCTGTGCTTTACATAATAATCTGAACAAACTACTAGAGCTAAAAATGTTGGCCCATGAACATACAATGATTTTAGATGACATATGTGGAAGATCTGAATCGACGTGGTAGCGTGGACTATGTCCGATCAAACACAATTAATTAAAAAATCAGAATTATGCACACCTTCATGTAATAGTAGTCATGTTTAGTCTCCAATTTTTTTTCCTAAAAAAAGGTCTTGTACAATCCCTTGTAACTGCAGAGAAGCAGAGAGATTTTGCTCCTCGCAACAAATTAATTAATGCCACGGAAAAAGCATTCTTATCACCGCAGATTGGAGGTTACGATTTACAAGCAAATTAAACACCACAGACTAAATAGTAGAAAGTCTCTCTCATCACGACACTTGACGCTATCCCCTTCATCCCACTTTCCTTCCCAATTCTCTTCCCCTAAACTCAAAATAGTTTTTGTTTTTCAAAACTTTCCCACAAGTTTTTAAATAAGAAGTATTTTTTAACCACTTTCGAAAATTTTTGGCATCGAAACTTTTCGATCCAAAAGTTTTTTGAATTGAAACTTTTCGAACTAAAAGTTTCGAAAACAAAAGTTTGAATTGAAAGTTTTCGAAGTTGAAACTTTTCGATCTGAATTTTTTTTAGCTAAAACTTTCTAATTTGAGAAATTTTGATTTAAAATTTTTCTAGTTGAAACTTTCTAATTTGAAATATTCTGATTTAAAATTTTTTGAGTTGAAGCTTTCTAATTTGAAAATTTTCGATTTGAATTTTTTGAGTTGAAAATTTTCTAGTTAAAACTTAACCATTTGAAAATTTTCAAATTGAAACTTTCCGAGTTGAAGTTTTTGGATTTAAAATTTTTCGAGTTGAAAATTTTAAGTTGACTTTTTTTAGTTGAAACTTCATATTTAAAATTTTCAAAGTTAAAATTTTCTAATTTTAAATTTTTGTGTTAGAGAGAAAGGAAGGAGGGTAGGGATAGTGAGTAGGGAAGAGAGAAGGGGGAAGATGGAGATGGATGGAAAAGATGACACATGGTATCCTAGGATGGTATCCTCAAATTTTTATTTTGAAAATAAACTCAAACTAGTCGTACCTATAATGGACCACCCTTTTCAGGGGGTGCGTATAAATACCTTCACAGCTACCCAGGAATTCAGCTGTAGGTTACCAAGTGTACATTGTCTGACACAAGAGCAAAAGCGAACATTTGATAGATAAATTAAGAGCCTAACGGCCAGAGTTTTACAAAAAGCGCAGCTAGCACCAATACATTACAAAAGAACCACAGGAAAGCCTGAGCAACTAGATCGAGGCCTTCAGAACTAGACGGTATCACCATCGGCGCTCTCCAAGTAGTCGTCGTCTTCTTGAAAGTCTAAGAGGGGGGTAGGAGGCAAGGGTGAGTACACAATAGTACTCAACAAACCACACGGAATTTCTGAATATTACATGCACAGAGTTTCAAGAGATTGGCACTAGTTTAAGCATTTAGTGGATGCATGAGCTAGAATCTATTTTATTATATATTACATTTGAAACACAAACCATCAACAGCAACCATCAGCAACACCACTGAGTTATTAACAAAATCTAGATTACGACAGGTTTATATTTAAAACTACTCGAGCTCAGTTACAGGAATCACCTAAATTAACCTAGCTTCATTAACCGGAAGCACGGCGTATTCAAATGCCATTTGGTTCACTCTGCAAAGCTACTCAACTTTACCCATAAGATATCTACGGTCATTAGTGCCACCGGATGAACATACAACTTTTATGTATGCGGCCCGACCGAGATTAACACAACCTTTCATTGAATTTCCCCTCTTTAGCCCCTACCCAGTAGGTTACTTGGATCCACAGTCTCCAGGACCCACTGGCCAAGGCGGGAGACGCGATCTGGTCATACTGTGAATACCTACTGTGATGAGAACCGACAATGGCCGCGCCATTCCGTTCCACCCCAAACAATTCGCGATCCATTCTCCCAACTGAGAATGGTAATCCACCTGTAGGTATTCCAAGGGAAAAAACAATATACTGGGCTAAGTTGGATTAGGTCAACAGAGCTGACCGGTCCAACTTGTGGTTGAGAGAGGACTAAAGTTATTTACTTTGCTCAAGGGGTTGATCCTTACGTGCCGAAGACAGCCCATTACACATAACAACACCGGTACCACTGTACCCACACCAGACCACACCTGGGCTTGTCATCGATTGGGGGTTGGGCCAGCATCCACCTTCCGTGGCCCACCCAACACTGTCCCTCAACCGTAGCAAATTTTAAAAACGCACCCCGAGTCAAGACTCGGGGGTTTTGAGTAACAAATAAAATGAAATGATTATTATTATAGCTAACCTACGGTGGTTCGTTAATGATAACCTAGGGTTAACAATTGAATATGGCATAATCAACAATGTTTTAACAAGGGGGTGGGTTTTAACTAGTCAAGTCTTTCCAAATTAGCTCTTTTTTAGATTTCTACTCTATTTATAGACAAATGCAATAACTACATATATACAGTAATTATACGGAATAATGGGATCAACATGTCTAAGGAGTGTGGCTTGCCTTGCAAAGTTGAGGGTTCGCCTAGCGAAACGTAGTCGACGTCGTGTCTAGTCTCGAACTGCTCTGGCTCCTAGTACGGCTCTAACGACTGCTCCTGCTCCAGGATTTGCTCCAAGAGTCGCTCCAAAGTCGGATCTAGCGCGAAAAAGCAAAACCCATTAATGAACAAATAAAAACAACAAAAGAAACGAAACGGAAAAAAGGGACAGGAGAGAAAATGGCCGGAATAGGTTTCGGGGGCATTTTGGGAATTTTCTGGACTTGATATGGCGAAATAGAGATTATTTTTTGGCTCAGCGTCTTGGAGTGATCAAGAATATGTGTTTTTGGTTATTTTCAGACTTTTGGGATTTTTGGGAATTTTTGTGAAATTTTTCTGCAATTTTAATCTAATTTTTGAATTTTAAATAAATTAAAACCCGAAAATTAAAATGAAAAGGAATACTATTGCAAATGGGCCGATAGTAATCGGATCACATCTTGCGCAATCCACGGACTAGGCCCACGACGTCAGCAAGATGGCCCAAGACGGTGAGGGAGACCATGGAGGCGCTACCACGAGTCTTGGCCGGCCAAGATCTTGATCGAAAGCGGTGACGCGTGGGCCCGGCTGGCAGCGACTGGGAGTGGAGCCCACAGATGGGGCCCGGTGTCAGCGAGTGGGGAGAGGAGGCCTGACTGAAAGCATCTAGGCCCCCATGTGGTTATGGTTTTGATAATTAATGACAATCACGCGAAAAAGACTAACGATGTTTGTGCAAGTAAGTTGGAAACAGGATAAATGTATTCCTCGAAAGATGTTGGATGGCTTCAAGTGCAAAAATAGAAGGAGTACGCGCAAAAGAAGCTAAAGAAGTGAAGGTATAAAATTTAGATGTATTTTCTAGTCTTTTCACCGATCTCGGAGTTGGGAAAAAGATCGAATTATTAGGATAGTAGCCGTACTATCAAGAGGGACTTGATATGGGTCATTGAAACTTTAAAGTGCATAAAAATATGGCTCATTAGTTCATTTGTGCATTGGTGTTTTCGAGAGAAAATCATCTCATGAAAAATCCTCGGGTAGGACTATCAAGAAAGCTTCAGTGAGTAGTACCGCATTTATGATTACTAGGGTGATTATTATGTAGCTTTTTACAGAGAGGCATTCTTCCGAAAGTTCTCGTAAGACTACAAGATATATACTCATGTAGCTTTATTCCATCGTCTGTTTTTCCGGTTAAATTTGGTAAGATTACCTGCACCCATGGTGAGTATCTGACCACATATAAAAATCACCAGAACGGCTCGTGTCAAGACATTAAATGTTCGTTATAGTAAGCATAGCCAGGTAGAATACCGCCCTTAGAGGGCGATAGTACCGGCCATGGCGCAAATTCGGCAGAAAAAGCAAAAAACGGCTAGTTTGAGTGGGTGAGGGTTATAAATACCCCCTCACCTGTGCTAGGGCCTGGTTGGTGACTCCATTGAATACTCTTGAGCCCTAGAAACACTCTCCACTCCCTTGTGCATTGAATTTGTGATTCTTGAGTGTTGGAGAGCTAAAATTGAGTGCATTGCATTCGTGAGCCATATTGATAGCACTCTTGAGATTCAAGCCCGCGTCAAGTTTGTTACTCTTGGAGGTTGCCGCCTCCTAGACGGCTTGGAGGCGTGGGCTCCGGTGATCTTCACAAAGGAGGTTGTGTGAAGACCTGGGCGGTTGTGAAAGCACGAAGCTCGCCTACCCGGAGCGGGGAAGAGCTATCGCTAGTGATCGGGGAAGGCTCAAGCGAGTGGAGCCGGCTTGAAGGAATTCAAGCTACCTCAACGTGGAGTAGGGGAGACCGGCAAGTCTCCGAGACCACGGGAAAAATTCTATTGCGCATCAATTGTGGTTTGCTTGTTTTTATTCTCGTGAAATTCTAGCTATTTGATTCTTGTGTGCTACTTGCTTAGGAAATTAATATACTTGCTTAGTGATATTATCTTGTGATCACTAGAATTGTTAAGAATTAAATTAGGCAAAACTATCACTTGTTCGTAGTAATCATTAAACTTGAATTTAGTGATAAAATTTTTAGAAAAGCCTATTCACCCCCTCTATGCTCATCCTCGATCTTACAAGTGGTATCAGAGCAAGGTCTCTCTATTTCGGCTTTACCGTCTAGAGAGCTATAGGATGGCCAATGAGGGTATGTCAATTGGAAAAGCTCCTTTCTTTGATGGTACAAATTATTCTTATTGGAAAATTCGTATGACGGTTTATCTAAAAGCTATGAGTCCTAATATATGGAGAATTGTCAATGAAGGTTATGTTGTGACCACCGGTGTCGAACAAAATGAAAGATTTATTCATCTAAATGCTCAAGCTATGAATGCTATATTTGGTGCCTTAAATGCGGATGAATTTAATCGTGTTAGTAATTTAGAAACCGCACATGAAATTTGGAATACATTATCGGAAATTCGTGAAGGGACATCCATGGTTAAGGAAGCTAAATTGCATATGCTTAGAGTAAAGTATGAAAGTTTTATCATGTTGCCTCATGAAAGTATAAATGAAATGTATTCTCGATTAAATAACATTGTTAATGAGCTCAAGGGTCTTGGTACAACCTTGAGTGATGTTGATATTGTCAGGAAAATGTTTAGAGCTCTTCCGGAGAAATATGAAACATTGGTTACGTTATTTCTCAACTCACCGGAATTGCCAAGGATGACGCCAACCGGTCTTCTCGGCAATCTCATCACCAACGAGCTCTACAAGAAAGACAAGGAAGAATTGTTGGAACAAAGCTCTTCCAAGAAAAGAACATCGCCTTCAAGGCAAAAGCGAGTCAAGTGATGAGGACTCAAGATGAGGATACCGAGGAGGAAATGGCACTTCTCGTAAGAAGGATGAAGAAATTTATGAGAAGGCGATCGAGCTTTAACGGTCCACAAAGGTATAAGAAAGGACAAAATTCTAATACTAACCGATATGCTAATATTCGATGTTATGAATGTGATGAAAAGGGACACATAGCCTCGCATTGCCCTAAAAAGAAGGATGACAAGGACAAATCACCCAAGAAGAAGAAATTCTTTCAAGGCAAGAAGAAGCTATTCAAGAAATTCCAAAAGGACGGCAAGGGTGAAGCTCACATTGTGGAGTGGGATTCCGAAGAAGAATATTCGGACTCCGACTCATCCGAAGAAGAGACTCCTTCAAAGAAGAAAGGTTTTGCCGGTGTTGCTATCAAAGAGGCTTCATCTCCATTCTTCACTCCTTTATGCCTCATGGCTAGAGGAGAAACCAAGGTAAACTCTAATGAAGATAATGAACCATCATATGATGAGCTAATGGACATGCTAGAAGAATTAAATGAATATCTTGGCAAAGAAAAATCAAAATTTAAGGTTCTAAAGAAAGAATTCCTAATTCTCAAAAATTCATATGATGAGCTAAAGGAAGATCATGAAACTCTACTTGTCAAGAATAATTCAAAATTAACAAATGATATTGGTATCGAGTGTAATATTATAAATGACTTGCCTAGACTAGCAAATACCTCATCTCATGTAGAAAAATCAAGCATATCTACTTCATGTTGTGATTTAGTTGATTTATCATGTTCTAATGCTAGTTCATGTCATGGAAATTTAATTGTTGAGAATGATGAACTTAAGAAGCAAGTGAACAAATTAAGTCAAAGTCTAGATAGATGCTTTAAGGGTAAGGACACCTTAAATAAGATTTTAGGTAGTCAAAGATGTTCCTATAATAAAGAAGGCTTAGGATATATCCCTAAAAAGAATAAGAAAATAAGTAACAAAGCTCCGCACTTTGTGAAATCAAATGGTAAATTTTGTTATAAATGTCATGAAATAGGACATTTAGCGAATGATTGCACCTTGAGTAAAACATCCAAGAATAATGTTCATGACTCTTGCTATGTTCTAAAAAGGGATAGAAATGGAAATGTTTTTGCTAAATTTGTTGGGACCCCGATAATTGGCCAAAGAAAGAAAGCCGTTTGGGTTCCCAAAACCTTGGTTACTAACCTCCAAGGACCCAAACAAATTTGGGTACCTAAAAAGGCTTGATTTTCTTTTGTAGGTGAACTACAAAACCGGTGGACGGCATTGGGTGTTGGATAGTGGGTGCACCCAACACATGACCGTGACCTAAGATGTTCACTACCTTTGATTCGGGAATGGACAAAATGACAAGATCACGTTTGGGGATAATAGCAAAGGAAAGGTATTGGGCTTAGGTAAAATTGCCATATCAAATGACCTCTCCATTTCAAATGTCTCCTTAGTTGAAACATTAAATTTCAATTTGCTATCCGTCGCTCAAATTTGTGATCTTGATCTTATTTGCACATTCTCTAAAAATGATGTTGTTATTACAAAAGAAAATGATAATTCACTAGTATTTAAAGGATTTAGATTTGGAAATTTGTATTTAGTTGACTTCACCTCAAATGACTCATGTCTTCAAACTTGCTTAATGGCAAAAACATCTTTAGGATGGTTGTGGCATAGAAGACTAGCTCATGTTGGGATGATTCAACTTAAAAAGCTATTTAAGAATGATTTAGTTGTGGGCATGAAAGATGTGAAGTTTGAGAAAAATCGACTTTGTAGTGCTTGTCAAGCCGGTAAACAAGTCGCTAGTTCTTATCCCTCAAAGAGTATCATGTCCACATCTAGACCATTAGAGCTCTTACATATGGATTTGTTTGGCCCGACAACCTATAAGAGCATTGGAGGAAATTTCTATTGTTTAGTTGTTGTTGATGATTATTCTAGATATACTTGGGTATTCTTTCTAGATGACAAATTCGAAACCTCAAATATATTCAAAAGGTTTGCAAAAAGAGCTCAAAATGAATTTGACTTTGTAACAAAGAAAATCCGCAGTGATAATGGCTCCGAATTTAAAAACACAAGAATTGAAGATTATTGTGATGAAATTGGAATAAAGCACGAACTTTCCGCAACCTACACTCCGGAGCAAAATGGAGTTGTGGAACGGAAAAATCGTACATTAATTGAAATGGCAAGAACGATGTTAGATGAATATGGTACGTCCGATAGTTTTTGGGCGGAAGCCATTAATACCGCTTGCCATGCTACAAATAGACTTTATTTGCATCGAATCTTGAAAAAGACCTCTTATGAGCTTCTTGTTGGAAGAAGGCCAAACATTTCTTATTTTCGAGTTTTCGGTTGCAAATGTTATATTTTGAAAAAGGGTGTTCGGCTCTCAAAGTTTCAAAGTCGGTGCGATGAAGGCTTTTTGCTTGGTTATTCTTCTAATAGCAAAGCTTATCGAGTTTTTAATAAAAACAAAGGTTTTGTTGAAGAAACATGTGATGTTGAATTTGATGAAACTAACGGCTCTCAATAAGAGCAAGAGAATTTGGATGATGTAGGTGAGGAAGGTCTAAGAGAAGCAATGAAGAATATGACAATTGGAGATGTGAAGCCGGAAGGGGATAAACATGATCAACCTTCATCAACTCAAGCCGAGCCTTCAACCTCCACAACGCCAAGTCGAATCCAAACAATCGATGAAGATGACAAGGACAATGATCAACAAATTCAACCTCTACCTCAACGGATTCATCACGGTCTCTCCAAGGATCACCCAATAGACCAAATATTGGGTGACGTGAGTAAGGGTGTTCAAACTCGATCCCGTGTCGCTTCTTTTTGTGAGCATTACTCTTTCGTGTCATCTTTTGAACCCACTCATGTAGATGAAGCATTAAGTGATCCGGATTGGGTAAATGCGATGCATGAAGAATTAAATAACTTTGCCCGAAATGATGTTTGGACTTTAGTAGAAAGACCTAAAGAGCATAATATAATTGGTACAAAATGGGTCTTTCATAATAAACAAGATGAAAATGGTATTGTGGTTAGAAATAAAGCTAGACTAGTGGCACAACGTTTCACCCAAGTTGAGGGATTAGATTTCGGTGAAACTTTTGCTCCCGTAGCTAGATTAGAAGCCATTAGAATCTTGCTTGCATTTGCGTCATCTTTTGATATTAAATTATTTCAAATGGATGCAAAGAGTGCATTTTTAAATGGACAAATATCCGAATTGGTATTTGTAGAACAACCTCCCGGTTTTGAAAATTCCAAATATCCTAATCATGTCTACAAACTCTCTAAAGCGCTATACGGACTCAAACAAGCTCCTAGAGCGTGGTATGAGTGACTTACAAAAATTGGGAAGGTTGATACAACGCTCTTTACAAAAATAATTGATGATGAATTCTTTGTATGTCAAATTTATGTTGACGACATTATTTTTGGTTCTACTAACGAAGATTTTTACAAAGAATTTGGTGATATGATGTCTAAGGAGTTTGAAATGTTGATGATCGGAGAATTGAGCTTCTTCCTTAGACTTCAAATCAAGCAACTCAAGAATGGGACGTTCGTAAGCCAAATCAAGTATACGAAGGATCTTCTTAAAAGATTTGGCATGGAGGACGCCAAGCCGATCAAGACTCCAATGGCATCAAACGGGCATCTCGACTTAAACGAGGGAGGTAAACCGGTAGATTTAAAGCTTTATAGATCCATGATTGGTAGTTTGCTTTACCTCACCGCATCTAGGCCCGATATTATGTTTAGTGTTTGCATGTGTGCTCGCTTTCAAGCTTCTCCCAAAGAATGCCATTTAGTTGCCGTAAAGAGAATTCTAAGATATTTAAAACATTCCTCAAACATAGGTTTATGGTATCCTAAAGGTGCAAAATTCGATTTAATTGGGTATTCGGATTCGGATTATGCGGGTTGCAAAGTGGATAGAAAAAGCACCTCCGGGAGTTACCAATTGCTAGGAAGATCCCTAGTTTCATGGTTCTCCAAGAAACAAAACTCCGTAGCTTTATCCACGGCCGAAGCCGAATACATATCCGCCGGTAGTTGTTGCGCTCAATTGTTATGGATGAGGCAAACTCTAATGGATTATGGAATAAATTTTAAAAAGGTGTCTCTCTTATGTGATAATGAAAGCGCAGTAAAAATAGCAAATAATCCCGTCCATCACTCAAGAACCAAACATATAGATATTCGTCATCATTTCTTGAGAGATCATGTTGGCAAAGGAGATATTGAGATTAGTCGTATTCGAACCGAAAATCAATTAGCAGATATACTCACTAAACCCTTGGATGAGTCTAGATTTTGCAAATTGAGGAATGAATTAAATGTCATTGATATCTCTAATGTGGCCTAAGTGAAATTCTTTTGGTTGCTTTAAATTGGTTTTTATTTGATATGTGTTCTTTAGATGAGTCTCACATCAAGGGGGAGTAATATGCAATTCATGTATATTTTACATCCCATAAATGTGGAAAATTGAAGATTGTGCTATAAATATCTTAAGAGATAAAACTAGACTTTATAAGTCAAAAATATTTGGAAATAATCTATTTTGGATTTACAAAAGTGCAAGGGTTCTCAAATCTTCATTTAAAACATTATTATTATATAAATCCTATCTTTTGGAACTTATGCCTTATTGAAAAGTCTTTATGTTTATAAAGAAACATTTTTTTTGTTTTTCAAAAAGTTTGGCAAAATCCAAAAATCTCGATCTATATTGACCTAATAAAGGCACATCTTGAGTTTTGCCTAAAGAGCTAGAATTGCCATACTTCTAGTTGCTTATGTGGTATTTCAACTCAAACAAGTCAAATCATGATTTCACACTTGATTGTGTTTAAAGTTTTTGCTTCGTGCTTATCTTGTGGTTGTGATTGCTCCAATCTATACTCATACACAATATAACAATATATAAAGAAAATTCGCAATCGATTTCCTCAAATTTCTGCTCACTTCAGACTGTGCTTTCGGCTCTCTGCAGTCATGACATTAGCAGAGATATCAAAATGCGTATCTATCGGGTCCAGGAGCGGTAGTACCGCTCGGATCAAAAATGGTGGGGCCACTTCATTTCCTGCCGTTTCTCTGTTTTCTCTCTCTCTTCTTAATTTCCTCCCACCCGAATCCTCCTCCCTTTCATTCCCGTGCAGAGCATCTCTCTCCTCCCCTCAAACCCTAATTTTCATCTCCTCAAAATCTTCTTGTTTGCGGGGATTTCTTCCATTGATTTCAATCTTTGTGACCTCCTCCACCAAAGGTATCTATCATCTCTTCCATTCTCTTTCATTTCATCCCTCTTTGAACAAACTAGGGTTTAAATGGAAGTTCAAATGTGTAATCATGTTTTGAGGCAAATACTTGAGGATTAGGTATAAAATTGATGTCCTTAATAGTCCCTAAAACCCTAATCCTAATTTAAATCATCATTGCCTCAACATTGCTTCGAATGTGCCCAAAATCCATCTCGGTCGCGCTCGGGCGGCACTACCGGCCACTGGGAGCGGTAGTACCGACTTTTGGTACTACCGCCTCCGATTCTTGATAGTGCCGGCAGGCAATGATCAGACTGATTTTGAGCATTTTTGAAGTGTTGTCTCTCCATAACATTTATATATTTCATCTCTATAGTGCAAATCCTACCCGTCCTTTGCTCATACCCTAAACTCCTTGAAGTTTTTATCTAGATCATGCCTCGCACTAAAGTCGCCGGAACCGGTCCTTCTGGAGGGGGCAAGGGTACGAAGAAGACGACTAAGGGTCGTGGTGTTCCCACCTCGGACTCGGATAGCGAAGATAACAACTCTTTCGCCATCGCCATGAGGACCACAAGGGCAAAAGGGAAGGGTGCTGCTGAGCCTTCCCAGGCTAAGAAGAGAAAGGTCCCCGCTCCTACTCCTCAAATTACTGGCAGCGACGATGAGACTGAGTGACAATGAGGAGAGCTCAGAAGAAGAAGAAGTGGTGCCTCCGGTTGGAAGGAACGATCCATCTCAAATCAAAGGCGATGATTATTATGCTCGCCGAAGTCAGAATCAGTATCTCCAACCTCGCTCCGCCCCAAATCCAAGATTCCATTCCTTGTTTCAGCAGCGAGTGTTTGAGCAAATATATCTGGAGAAGGAGTTTGCCAACCGTATTGGTCGGGCTTGAAGCACATCCGTGAGCAGCCTGAGTTTGCTGGCATTCCGGAACTGTTTGGTGGAGTTGGTCTCTACAACTTCCTCGGTACAAGGACTGATTATAATGAAAAGGTCATCAAGCAATTCTATGCGACGCTTTATGTGTCTGAAAACCTCGAGCAAATCACCTGGATGACTGACACTACAAAATACACTGCTTCCAAGGATGACTTTGAGCATGCACTGGGAGTTTTCCATAGCCAGTACCCAAAAATCCATGACGAGCCTACTCTGACCTTGGAGCAAGCATCTGAATTCTATGATCAATCTCATCGCTACAAGATTGGAAACTCAGCTGGTCTGCAACTCCAACCAAGCATGGTGAACAAGATCATTCGTGTCACTATTCATCCAAAGAGTGGCAATTTCGATGCCGTAAGAGGTCATGCTTGGAACGTCATTTCAAAGGTCATGGCGAGGGAGAAGTTTGATGTGGTGGACTTCATAATAAGGGAGATGTCTCAATCGGCTAGGGATAGAGGGAAGACTATTTATTTTGCTCCGTACATCATGGCACTAATCCGGAGAGTTGCCGAGTACAATGGTGCCACCTCTACTCCACATAAGCCGTACAAGCCTCGTGTTGCTCCTCCTCAAGTCCTGCATCACATCGCCGAGCAAGCCGCTCAAGCAAGAGCTCAAGCCGAGCAAGCGGCCCAAGCCCAAGCTCAAGCCGCTCAAGCTGCTTCTGTGCCCGATGCTTACCTTGCCAGTCTTGAGACTCTTCGCTCGGACATGATGGCCGGGTTTGCACGTCAAGAATCATATATGCAGGGCCAGTTTGCTCTCGTTATGAAGCTTCAGTACAATAATCGCCAAATGGTTGAGGATGTCCGTGCGCGCTTGGACACGCTGAGTACTTCTTTTGATCACTATCGCTCATATCATCAGTCTTATCAGCGTCGTCGTCCGGATGGCAGCAGCGTTCCTCCTTCCTATCAGCCTCCTCCGCCATCCGACTGGTCTCCTTGGTCTCCTCCTCCGCCGCCTGACTCTGCTCCTGGTGATGCTGACGAGTAGATGGCGTCTTGGCAGTCCCCTGTTTGGTCCTTGATGACAAAGGGGGAGAAGTAGGAAATGTCGGAAAATTGAAGTCTATCCCAGTTACTATAGTTTTATTTCTCCTGTAATGTTTATCTTATGTGGTTGTTGTTGGATTTGAACTAATCTGTGGTCGTTGTCAGTCGTCTTTTTGCGTTTTGTTGAATATCTTTTGCGCTAAATATTTATCCTTCCTTATGTGTTTCGCATCATGTCATGTTATATCAATTTAATAATATCATCTTCATTGCCATACATAACTCATATACAAATGTGCAAACTTTTATTGTTTATCCATGGCATATTTGTAGGGGGGGTCATGTTTTCATTTAGCAATATCTTGATTCAAATACCTTTTGTCCTTTAAACGACAAAATATTGCTAAATAAGATTCCCACGGTGTGAGTAATTAATTTTTTATTGGTCACTCACACTAAATATCAATTTACTTCAATTTGATTATGAGGATTGTCATCAATTACCAAAAAGGGGGAGATTGAAAGCATCTAGGCCCCCATGTGGTTATGGTTTTGATAATTAATGACAATCACGCGAAAAAGACTAACGATGTTTGTGCAAGTAAGTTGGAAACAGGATAAATGTATTCCTCGAAAGATGTTGGATGGCTTCAAGTGCAAAAATAGAAGGAGTACGCACAAAAGAAGCTAAAGAAGTGAAGGTATAAAATTTAGATGTATTTTCTAGTCTTTTCACCGATCTCGGAGTTGGGAAAAAGATCGGATTATTAGGATAGTAGCCGTACTATCAAGAGGGACTTGATATGGGTCATTGAAACTTGAAAGTGCATAAAAATATGGCTCATTAGTTCATTTGTGCATTGGTGTTTTCGAGAGAAAAATCATCTGCTGAAAAATCCTATGGTAAGCACTCATAAGCTTCGGTGATGTACCGCATACTACCGGTGATTGTTGGCGGTAGCTTTTTACAGAGAGGCATTCTTCGAAAGTTCCTCGTAAGCACTCTCAGATATATACTGCGGTAGCTTTATTCCAAGGTCTGTTTTTCGGTCGGTGGTGCAGGTACTATCAAGACCCATGGGCTGAGTATCTGACCACATATAAAATCATTTATGAACGACTACGTGTCGGTGCATTAAATGTCCGTTATAGCCAAGCATACTGAGTGGTGTGGTACTACTGCCCTTAGAGGCGGTAGTACCGCCCATGGCGCAAATTCGCGAAAAAAGCAAAAACGGCTAGTTTGAGTGGGTGGGGTTATAAATACCCCTCACCGTGCTAGGGCACAGTTGGTGACTCCATTGAATACTCTTGAGCCCTAGAAACACTCTCCACTCCCTTGTGCATTGAATTTGTGATTCTTGAGTGTTGGAGAGCTAAAATTGAGTGCATTGCATTCGTGAGCCATATTGATAGCACTCTTGAGATTCAAGCCCGCGTCAAGTTTGTTACTCTTGGAGGTTGCCGCCTCCTAGACGGCTTGGAGGCGTGGGCTCCGGTGATCTTCACAAAGGAGGTTGTGTGAAGACCCGGGCGGTTGTGAAGGCACGAAGCTCGCCTACCCGAGGAGGGAAGAGCTATCGCTAGTGATCGGGAAGGCTCAAGCGAGTGGAGCCGGCGAAGGAATTCAAGCTACCTCAACAGGGAGTAGGGAGACCAAGTCTCGAGACCACGGAAAAATTCTATTAGCATCAATTGTGGTTTGCTTGTTTTTATTCTCGTGAAATTCTAGCTATTTGATTCTTGTGTGCTACTTGCTTAGCAAATTAATATACTTGCTTAGTGATATTATCTTGTGATCACTAGAATTGTTAAGAATTAAATTAGGCAAAACTATCACTTGTTCGTAGTAATCATTAAACTTGAATTTAGTGATAAAATTTTTAGAAAAGCCTATTCACCCCCCCTCTAGGCTCATCCTCGATCTTACACTGACGGGTGGGGACCACCTGTCAGCGAAAGAGGGGAGTGGTGAGGCAAGGGGTGGCCGGAGGTGGGGAAGAACATAGGCGTTATGGCGAACGGTGGCTCAGGAGTGAAAATGGGGTGGCGGGGGTGCAAAAGGACCTCACGGCGAACTTAGGGCGAGAAGAAATGGGGGAGGGAGTGGGCGGAGGGGCGGGCGACGGGGGAAGGGTGGAGCGGAGGAAGAGAAGCTTGGCGCGGGCGGAGCGAAGCTCAGGAGCGCGAAAATACTCGTGGGGGAGAAAGAGAAGAGCGCTGCGGCGCGGGGCAGCAAAAAATGGAGGGAGTTCGGGGGCTATTTATAGCAGTCGGGGCGGGGAGCGATCGGGGGCGAGGAAGAGAGAGAGAGCCGACGGTTTTTTTCAACGGCGAGGACGACAGGCGGACCGATGGAAACGACGCGACAAGCAGCGGGATTCGCGGCATGGCAGGTGGGCGATGAGACTGGGCGAGGGCGGCGCAGATGAGGCGTGGAAATTTTGCGCCGGGGACGAGGGGATGCCAAGGTGGGGCTCGGAGTGGCGATCGGTGCGGGTAGAGCTGGTGGCGGAGGTGACCGGACGAGGGCGCAACGAGATTCACGGTGGTGAGGACGACGAGACACGCGGCGGGGTTTGGACCGGGTGGAGTAGCGATGTAGGTGGGCGTCTGGTCGCAAGGAAGAGGAAGGGGGACGAGCTGTGCTGGCGCGAGAGAAGCAGGCCGAGCCGGGGCGCGCGCGGATGGGAGCTGGGCCGCGAGGCGCAAGGCACGGAGGCCCACACGGCGAGCGGGAAAAAGGAGCGGGCCGGGGAAAAGAAGTGGGTAGGGGGCGGGGAAATTGGGCCAGAGGGAGATCGGGCCGAGACCAAAAAGGGAAGGCTTCTAGATAAGGAAGGCGACCAAAACGGGATAATTTCCCGAAAAGGAAAGAAAGCTAAAACAAGCCGAATAAAATTCAAATAAGTCCAAAAAATCGAATAAAATCCAAATAAAATAAATAAGACAAAATTTTGAAATTTTTTGGGTGTTTCAACCTACCCCCCTTAAAATAAATCTCGTCCCCGAGATTTACTTCTTCTAGGGGAAACAGGTTGGGAAATTTCTGCTGCGGTTCCGATTCCTTTTTCTAAGTGGCTCTTCCAATAGTGTGATTCTGTCACAGTACTTGGCATACTCTGTCATTCTTGTCTCTGAGTTGTCTTTCGGTTGTCTCAACAATTCGGAGATACCACTTGTGATAAGGTAGGTCATTTTGCAGGTCAAATCCTTTTAACTGTGGTTGGTCTGTCGGTTACCGAAGGTATTTCCTTAACTGGGATACCTAGAGTACATTGTGCACCTGAGTTGATCTTGGGCTCAGCTGTGACTTTTAGGTCACTCCAACTTTTATTGAGGATCTGATACGGTCCCACATATCTGAGTGCAATTTTTCCATGACCCTGAAATCTGTGCACTTGCTCGAAGGGCGTCACTTTCAAGTAGACAAAGTTTTCGATCTGGTAACTGACATTCTCCTGCTTGGTGTCTGCATAACTTTTCTGTTGTTTTTTTGTAGTATGTTGGTCCTTTCTAGTGAATTTAACATGGGTATCTGTATCATGAACAACTGGTGGTCCAATAGTTGCCTCTCTTTTTCCTCTGTCCAACTTAATGGGGTTTTGCACTTTCTTCCATAAGGACCTTCAAAAGGGTGACATTCTCATCTATCCTGACAGTCGTTATGGTCAGAGAATTCTGCAAATGGTAGGCATGTGGCCTAAGAGGCTTCGTAGGTCAAAGCTTATATCCTTAGCATGTCTTTCAGTGTCTGGTTGATCTTTTCTATCTGTCTATCAGTCTGCGAGTGGTAGGTGGTACGAAATGTCAACTCTGTCCTCATTGTTTCATGTAGACTCCCAAAATTGGGTGTGTGTAAGTTCAAGCGTCATTGATTTTGGTGATTGATTTAGAATAATGCTTAATCCTTGATTAATGACAAACCTAATCTTTATGAGACTAACATGTTTATTAAGCAAATGTTTAGCAGTCTCAAATTTGGATGAAAAATGGAAAACCCAAGGTATGTATACGTATTCTTTCTAGTATAAATTGCATACTTTGGACTCAAGTTAAAGTATAAATGTCCCCATTATATTAACCACAAAATGTGCATCATGATTCCCAATCCATATATTACATGGATGCACATATCTAGGGGGAGTTTGTAACTTAACTTGAAGGTTTCATTGTATTGATCTATTCTTTATTGACACATATAAGGATCAAGACAATGAAACTAAATCCTTGAGTATATATTTGAATTGCCTAGTTGTAGTATACTCATGGTAATATAGGATATGCTCCAATGTAATCAAAATTGAATATGTGCATATTATCTCCAAGTCAATTATATCTATGCACATATACATGTGGGGTTTATTCTATAGTTGATGGCTTAGAATAATGGTCATTTCCATATAGTCCACACATTATGGATCATTACTTTTCATCAACATGAGTATATGAAAACTTGCATAGTTAATATATACTCATATCAATTTAAATAAAAATTTAAATTATGGTTGGTTGTCTTTTAATCATCAAAGGACATTTCATCATGTGTTGATGGTGTTCTTTTGGATTAATTAAGGATAACCGATAGTTCTTGAGTATAACGAGGCATTAATTGCATCGGTGTACTCAAGACACATTTATATCATTTAATTTGATTTGGGTTGTGCTCAAATTGATCTAAAGGCATCCATTATGTGTTAATGGAGTGCAAGAGATAATTGAGACAACCATGTATCTTGGACTAACTACTTTTATGAGTTGTGTTTAAGCTAGATTAAGTCCAAAGATGATTGAGATGATGAAAACGGGACAAGGACAACATCATGAGGTGATAGGCGTCAAGAGGAGATCCCGTGGAGATTAAGAGAAGAGCTGAGTGATGATCCTGGGGGAGCGTATGAGTGAAGATCATAAAGACCCCAAAAGGATATTGCTTGCGTGCGGCGACTCAAGGTATAACTAGATATGCTAAGGACTTTCTAGTCTTTAAGTCTAGTTTTTATCGCCGTACTATTAAGAGGGGTTGAGTCCTAACTTGAGCTTCATCATGTGTTGATAATCTCAATCCCGTGTTCACTCAAGCTCAAATCTTATTTGGATTTGGTTTTTGCATAGAGCTAACCATTTGGCATGTGTTGCGAATGAGTTAAGTTTATGCTTGGTTATTATTGCATATGGCTTTGATTTGCATGTGTTACAAATAGGAGAAGCATATGTTTTGGTTTTCGCATAAAGCTTTCTTTTGCATGTGTTGCAAATAGGATAAGCTAATGCGTTGGCTTTTGCGTGAAGTTCACTTTTGCATGTGTTGCAATTGTTGAAGCTTCATATTTTGTTTTCAATTTACAAAACAAATCTCTCAAATCAAAGTGGTTGCTTGGAGCTAAGTTTTGCATGTGTTGCAAAAGGAGAGAGCTCAAGCATGATTTGGCGTTTATGTCTTTGTATGGAGCTAGAGGCTTGCATGTGTTGCAAGTAAAAAGCTCATACATTTGATTTGATCTTAATGTAGTTGCATCAAGCTAAGATTTGCATGTGTTGCAAGTAGAGAGCTCATGCATTTGAGTTTGTTTGAAGTTGCTTGGAACTAGACTTTTGCATGTGTTGCAAAGAGTAATGCTCAAGCATGAAATCGGTTTAATGAGATATTTGCAAGTTCGTTGTGCGAATAAACCGAGGTCTATGAGTCCGGAATCCCGAGAGCATGTGAGTAGGGCTTGCAACGGGTGTTTGCAAGTTGACTGGGTCTCATGTTGACCTTCACATGGCTAGGGGGATTAATCTCGTAGACTCGGGTTTAATTTGCTTAATATGTTTTGCAAATAGATCTTGAGTTGATTGCGAAATGTGTTTTCGCAATTTGGTTGAGATTCTTTGAGCATGAGCTATATTGGTGCAAATGTGTTTTGCGTAAGTGCATGATTATGTGTTGATCATCTAATGGCTTGAAGAATAGTATTTGGTTTTTGGAGAAATGATTTTAGTGTTGAAAATCTGGTTTTCTTCAAAAGTTAATTGCTCGAGGTGCTTGGTGCTTGATAGCACGCTTTCCGGCACTACCGCTTATGGGAGCGGTAGTGTAGTGTTGGCCGGTACTACCGGGTGTATAACGTCGATAGCTATATTCCAGAAATGTGCGTTTTTAGGAGGCGGCACTACCGCTCTGTGGGGCGGTCTCGCCTAAGGTTAACACTCTTGGGCCATAGAGGGCGGTAGTGCCGGACATATAGCCGTTGCCGACCGTTGGAGGTCAAGGCCAGCACTATTGCGGCTATGAGGCCGGTAGTGCCGGACTTGCTGTTTTCTGCCTGAATTGCCCCCAAACGGCTAGTTTTCTTTGGTGGGGAAACTATCAGCTCTGTCAACGGCACAAAAAAATTGACGGGTTGAACAAACTTTTAAGTTTTCAATGCATAATTGGGTCATGTCTGAAGCTTGCCTATGTAGGGCGGAAATCCTGCATGACTAGTGTTCATGAGGACAGGAAGCATTGTACTCAGTGTAGTGCTTGATGTGAACTAAAGCGCTATTAATTATGTCGTTATGTACAATGAGCGGTGTAGTAACCAGTATGCAGTACTGAATTATCTAGACTGCAACAACTAAATTTTCTCAAAATTTGCAATAGGGAGTTTGTATCAGAAGCTAGTGTTGGTACCTACGTTTTGTCAAGAAAGACGGCAAGGCAATTAATAACTCCTGGTGCCTTCTGGAGCTCGAATTTTACTACTAATGAATAAGTTTCCTTCAGAAACCTTTGTTTAGTGCATGGATGCCACACAGTCATCACTCATGATACCCCTAAAAAAGTCATGATTCATGATGCTCTTTTATGGTTCAAAAATGGCCTGCATGCATGCATGACATATCCCAGTCGCATGAGTGGAATCATAATTAGCATCAACTGATTCCCCATCAGAAAGTACACAAAAGGCAGACCAACCTTTCTCTGCCATGCTCAATTCAGTCATGCAAGCAGACATCAGCACAGCACTAAGATGGATCTCATCTTTTCTTTATCAGCACTAGGTGGGCTAGATATTAATACTCAGTGTGTATGTATAACTAAACTATTATGTAGATGGGCTATTAGATTAGCTATAAATAATATGACAACAACATAAAACCCGTAGTTAGTTCTATTATTAATCTTGCCTTTACATCAAATCAAATTCATCGTACGTATGATTCTTTACTCTCTTTTTTTTCCCGTGACTCCTTCAAGCCTCAAGAGTCAAGTCCCTGGACATGCATGACACACACGTCGGGACATAAAGGGAACGCCAGCCGGGTTGAATGCTTGAATTCGGTGCATGCACATCAGCACATGGGTGACAACTTAATACCAATAGTGTGTTGACACTTGACAATGCAGCCGTACGGTTTAAGATAATGCAGGGTTAGGTACAAACGATCTCGCAAATCAGTCATAGGAGGCCACTAGCTAGTGCGCCCCGGTTCTGCTCTTTCACATCATCACAGGACACTCTTTTTCCAGCCCCTCCCCTTTCCCAGACGGCCGCTCGCGCGTGCTCGAAGAAGAGCACCTGCACGGCTGCACCACGACGCGCAACAGGGGAAGCTCGTTCTGTGCCGCGCGCGTGCACGCCTTCTCCGGCAGCTTCCAGCAGTTGAGCACTCGGCAGCATGGCTCCCTCTTCCCTCCTCCCTCCCCGCAAACTCCCCTCCCTCCCCGTGGGCTAGGCGGCTCGACGGACGGCGGCCCGGCGCATGCGCGGCGCGGGAGGCGGCCGTGCACGGTGGCTCGGGGGCCGGCGTGGTGCATGCCCGGCCACGTGTCCAGTCGTGCTGCACGAAAAACTGTGCGGGCGGTGCCGTCTATGGTGCCCAGTTGACAGGCCCGGTACGGTCTGATTATACGTGTGAGGCTAGCACGACCCAATTTCTACAGTATTATATTGGGCTAGCACGGCATGATTTCTATAATATTATGCCGGGCTCTGGGTTAGGCGTGTCTCGTGCTAACCCGGCCTAGATGCCCACATCTAAATCAGGTTACACCATGCCAAGAAACAGAGAGAGCTAGCTAGTTTCAGAACAAAGACAAGTCCCTCCCCCACCCCCACACCCACACCCAAAACCATGGCTAGGTCCCCGATCGTCGGCCTCCTGCTCCTGCTCCCACTCGTGGCGTCGTCGGCCCCCATAGCGCTCCAGCTCCATGGCGACGTCTACCCGATTGGGTAGGCGACCTGCTGCTCTCAAGTTTGTCCAGTTCTAATTATTTTCTGAATCCTGTGTCTCGATTATTTCTTTGCAAAAGGATGTCATTTTTGCTGTACCTCTGCATCAGCTTGCTGCAACTTTTTTGTGCGGATTTTTTATACAATTTTTATGTACCTCTGCAGCCACTTTTACGTTAACATCGGCATCGGAGACCCACCACATCCCTACTTCCTGGACATCGACACCGGCAGCAAGCTCACATGGCTGCAGTGCCAGCCCTGCAAAAGCTGCAACAAAGTATAGCACTCACTGTTACAAACTTACCATCTTATAATTGCATAACACCCTCTTGAACTCTTCTAGCATATAGTAAGTTTCTGCCCTCGATTTGTAATGTTTGATGTCAGTCAAATGTCCAATGCTGTTACTGCCTCCAATCCAAGGATTGGTGCTTTAGATGTGAGCGATTGAATCATGGAACCGACTCTCTTCTCCAGTTCAAGATTGGCGATTGATCTTTCCTTGGATGATTCATATATATAGGACTTAAATCCCTTCAATGTTATGTTTGGTGTTGCCAACTTTTTTTTGTTCATTTCTAGTCCTAGATTCGGCGTATAACGTACAAACTTGGCATGATCTTTGCTCTGGTCCAGTGTCTGCTGCCTGATGCATGCTGCCTTGGTCACTGCAGGTGCCACACATGCAAACAATGTACCGGGCAACACCGGACAAGCTGGTGCCATGTACAGACCAGCTCTGCATTGATCTGCACAGAGACCTGGGTAACCCACCCAACATGTGCACTAAAGAAGGCAAATGCGCCTACAAAATAGCATACGCAGACGGAACGTCAGAAGGTGTGCTCATCCACGGCGATAGGTTCTCTCTCAGGAGCGGTGCCCGCCCCCTCCTCGCCAGTGGCGGAGCCAGGAATCTTTAAAGGAGGGGGCCTAAAAATGAAGTGAAATAATAATATCATAGTGTTAATCGTACGAAACAACAAAATCATAGTGCTAATCAAAGTTTATTATATTATAGTGCTAATCAAAGTTATATATATACATATATATATATATATATATAGGAAAAATATCTTTTACTCCCGTGAGTAATTACTCCCACCTCTGAAACTCTGAAATATCACCTAAACAAACTTGAAATACTCCTTTATCACTTTGAGTACACTCATACACTAATTATAAGATACTCCAATGTGAGCCGCATGAAAAAAATTGCAAAGGAGTCCATAATTTTTAGCAGATTTTGCAAATACCTTCATATACACGCATAAAAAGGAGTATATCAAAAAAAAATACGCATACCACCTTTGAAAAAATGTACATGCCACCAAGATGGTCTTATATACTCGTATACTACGCGTGCATACCCTCTGTCGCACGAGATACTCTATACGTTGTGAGATACGGCATAGGGAGTAATTACTCTCGGGAGAAGAAAAGAGGTTTATATATATATATATATGTGTGTGTGTGTATGTATGTATGAAAATGATATATATATATATATTCTCCAGGCCCCACCACGCCCCGACGGCTTCGCCACTGCTCCTCGCCTTTGGGTACGCCGCAAACGGCGACGTTTGCATGATCAGTGACCGCCGGATTTGCTTGTCGATGGACGGTAACTCGCTTCTTCCGTTTTTGTGCAAGCAGCTGCGGGCATGATCAGGGTGTCGGGCCAAACTTCCGGAAGCCATCGCCGGTGGACGGCCTCCTTGGGCTTGGGAAGGGCTCAGTGGACCTGGTCTCGCAGCTGAAGAACCAAGGGATTATCACCAGGAATGTCATCGGCCATTGCATCAGCATCAAAGGAGGAGGCTTCCTCCTCGTTGGTCTTGACAGTTCCCCCCCAGGCGTGACCTGGGTCCCCATGGTTCAGAGCAGATCCAGGTAGGCGCTACTGCTTTATATGCACCACGCATGTTGCTAATTGTTTGTAGGGATGGCAGTTTTACCCATAGGTTTGGGTACCCGTGGGTACCCGACCCGATAAGAGTGGGTATGGGTAGCACTTTAGATCCATAGGTTTACGGGTTTGGATACCCGATAAGTCTATAGGATGGGTATGGGTGTCAATTTGTACCCATGGATACCCAATGGGTATCCTATGACATGTGGGCCCACTTTTTTAGAGGTATATTAGAAAAACAAACTCACGGACTACTTGGCTGAGTCGGCTCCTCCTTGATTCCCCTCGCCCCCATCACCTCCCTCCCCTTGCCCCATCGCCTGATTGCTCGGCCTCCCTCCCCTCGTCTTTGCCTCCCTCGACGGCGGACGCTTGCTCCTCCCCTCGCCGCCGACTCCTCCCATCGGTTCCCTACGGTTCGGCGCGGAAAGGAGATGTGAAGAGATAGAAGGAGAGGGGGAGGAGCATCGATGCCAGTGCGCCCCCACCTCTCTGCATTCGCCCTTCGGTGCTCGCGCACAGATATGTGCCCGTGGGTACCCATTGGGTATTGGGTACCCATTGGGTTTGGGTATGGGTACAGATCTGTACCCGCAAAGCATAATGGGTTTAGGTAGACGGGACTTTGTTCGGGTTTGGGTTTAGGTTTAAGGCAGTGGTACCCGGAAGTACCAACCCGATTGCCATCCCTGATTTTTTGTGATGATGGTTTGACAGAGATGCTAGATGTAGGTGTCCATTTCAGTGCCTGATCATCCCCACACCATCGATCGTTTGCACTGTGTGATGACAACCTGTAAAAGAAGCCGTGAAGAAGGCTATGATTGAGATTTTCCTTTTCTGTTCTTTTGGTTTCACACTTTCACACATTATATAACATTGTTTTTACAGGGAAGATCATCACTACTCACCTGGCCTGGCACAACTTTACTTCGATAGAAATCCGCTGCCAGTGAATCCAATGGAAGTGGTCTTTGACAGTGGTAGCACCTACACCTACTTCGATGCCCAGCCATACCAAGCAACTCTTTCTGCGGTAGTTATCAAATCACAGTGCATTCTGATGCCCATATATTTCAGCACAGACATCAAGCGCAGAACTCATGGCGTGTCGATCTTGCAGGTGAAAGGCTTTATCGGCGACAAACTTAAGCAGGTGCGTGATCGTGCTCAGCGTGTATGCTGGAAAGGGGGGAAGCCATTCAAAGATGTCGCCGACGTCAAGACGTTTTTCAAGCCGCTGTCTTTGGTCTTTCAACATGACTCCAACAAGGCCACCATGGAGATCCCTCCTGAGAACTACCTCATTATCTCTGTAAGCATTCCATAACTCTATTGGGTACCAGCAGTGAACGACGAATCATCGAGGGAAAGAACAATCGCTGACATGTCGTTGCATGTCTTTGGCAGAAGGACGGGAATGTGTGCTTGGGCATCCTCGATGGATCGGAGCTTCCTCTGGACGGAATGAACTTAATTGGAGGTATGAAGTTCAGACACACACTGTCCAGTTTCTGAAACCAGGACACCATGCATCTTTCTGTAATGCCTTCCTCACTTCCTCTGATCTTCCGTTTTGCAGACATTTCAATGCAGGATCAGCTTGTGATATATGACAACGAGGGGGCGCGGCTCGGATGGGTGCGTTATACACGGTGCGATCGAATGTGAAATAACTTCAAAAATTTCAAAATGGATTTAATTTGACCCTTGCATTTTATCTGGATTTTATTCGGAATTTTACCGAATTTATTTTGAATTTAACCGGATTAATTCAAAAACTTTCCTTTTCGGGAAAGTCAACTCCACCTTCCACTTTCCCTTTCAGGCAATCCGCTTTCCTCCTCGGTTGGCGCCTTTTCCTTTTCCGCTTTCCCCACGTCCCGGCCCGTTTTTCTTTTCTTCCCGCGCCGGCCCAAAACGCCATCACCCTGGCCCAAAGAAATCGCCTACTGCTCCGAAGCCGTTTTCTCCCGCGCCGGCCGTCCCGTTCGGTCGTCTCCCCCGTTACATCCGTCCCCGGCACTGCGCTTAACCCGTTTCGCGCCGCTTTAATCGGCGTCGCCGACACCTCTCCTGCACCGCACCGACACGCCCGACTTGTCCCTGACATCTTCGTCCCGTCCCATCGCCACCGCGCCGCCGTGCAGCTCTCTCTCTCCCACCGCGCATCTGTCACGCTCTGCCACCGTCTCGCCCAACCGGTGGAGCTCGCGACCTCTTCTGCCTCCGCGCCGAACGCTGACACCACGCCGCCTCCACTCCTCCGCTCCGATTTGTCTTTTCGCCACTCGAGCGCTACCTTCACCTCACATCTCTCTCCTCCGCCGCACGCCGGATTTGCCGCGCCTTCCCAGCACCCAACCAATGGAGCTCGAGTCTCTCTGCAGAGCCGCGCCGAAAGCTGCACCCCTACCGCGTCTACTCCTTCACCCCGTTCGGTCTTTTCGCTACTCAAGCACCCTTTCCACCGAGCACCTCTCTCCACCGTCCTGCCACTATAAAAGCCGAGCCCCTCCGGCCATTTTTCCTCGCCCCAAGCCTTCGCTAGTAAGGTACACGAATTCCGCTCGCCCTCCTCTTACTCCCCAGCCAGTTCTTCAAGCGCCGTCTCAAAATCGCGAAACCAACCGTCTTCTTGGCTCGGCGCTTTCATTTCGCCGCTCCTCGCCTCCGTTCAAAACTCCCCGACTTCGTGACACACGGGCCCGCGTCGGCGCTAACCCTAACGTCGACAAACCGCCCCTTTTGTCGATTGCCTAACGTCTTGCATGGTAGCCGGCCGTACTGGGCGTGGCCTGGTCCGCCAGCAAGATACATGTGGCCGACAGACCAAAAGCGCATTTCATTCGTGCCGCCCTCCATTTCCTTCTTCTTTTTCATTTCGGGTTTTTAATTTGATTTTCGGATTAAGTATTAAATAAGAATCCGAAAAATCATTTTAAATACCAGAAAAATTCCCAAAAATCCCCAAAAATCCAGAAATGCCAAAAATACATGTTTTTGACTGTTTCGAGCCACTGAGTCCAAAAATACACTCCGTTCCGTAAAATCAAGTCCCGAAAATTCCAAAAATACCCTTTCCCTCTACTTCCGGCTCTCCCATTCGATTTTCCTTTTTGTTTCTTTTCTTTTTCTTTATTGTTTCATTCATTTATTTACTGTGGTTTTTCTTGCGTTAGATCCAACGCCGGAGCAATACTTAGAGCCGGAGCACTACGCGGAGACGTACGAGGAGCCGGAGCCGTTCGGGACACCGCAAGTCATCGGCGACTATTCTTTAGGAGAACCCTCGACTTCGCAAGGCAAGCCACACTCCTTGAGCATGTTGAACCTAGATCCATTACAATACATATATATATACATGTATATTTCTTGTATGGCATTATTTTGTTATTTTAGAAATTAGTAAAAGAAGTAGTTTCAAATAACATGCTTAGTTATAACCGAAAGTTTAACCCTTTGTTGTGCCCTAATTCCTTTTTAACTCTAAGATATAAAATATTGGACCCCCGTAGATGTAGCAAATCATACCATTATTACTTTTAGACAAATGCTTAATCTCAGAAGGTTGGAACGGATATTCTTTTAAAAATGGCTACGGTTAGGGGGACAGTGTTGGACCAACCACGAGAAGTGGCCACGGGTCCGATCCCCAACCGGTGACAAGTCTATGGATGTGATGGTGGTGGTACAGTGGGTACCATTGGTATGAGGTGGGTATAGACTTGGTCTTTGGCATTAAGGATTAATAACTTTGAGCAAAGTAAATAACTTCAGTAATCGCTCAACCGCAGGTTGGGACGGTCAACCCTGTTGACTCATTCCAACATAGTCTAGTACATTGCGCTTCCCTTTTTAATACCTATAGGAAGTACCAGCGAGGCAATGGATCGCATATCTATCGGGGCGGAACGGGAATGGAGTGGCCATTCTCGGTTCACGCAACAGTGGGTATCCGCAATATTCAGAGCGTGTCTCCCGCGCCGGCCAGTGGGTCCTGAATATGGCGGATCTTGGATAGCCTACTGGGTAGGAGCTAAAAAGGGGAAGTCCGATGAACGGCTATGATCATCTCGGTCCGGCCGCATGCATAAAAGAGGCATGTCAATCGCGTGGCACTTAAGACCGTAGATATCTTGTGGGTAAAGTGAAAGACTCTGCGAGTCATTTTTAATTGTAATCGGTTACGCCGTGCTTCCGGTAAATGAAGCTAAGTTAATTTGGGGTGATACCCGAATCTGAGCTCAATCTAGTCTTAATAATAAAACATGGCGAAGTGCTGGATATTGACAAACCCCCCCGTTATATGGTTATTTATGATTTGTGTTTCAAATGTAAAATGAGATTGATGTTTACAACTTGCATCCACAATACTTAAACCTGTGCCCACCTTGTTTAACCCTGCACGTAGTATTCAGAATTTCCGTGTGGTTTGTTGAGTACGGTTGTGTACTCACCCTTGCTTCCTATCCCCTCCCATAGATTTTCAAGAAGCAGGAGAATTCCAAGAAATCGTAGATGGCGAAAGTATTTGGTTTTGAGGCTTTGATCTACCGCTCAAACTATTTCCTGTGGGCAAGGCCCCTTTTGTGATGTACTAAGCGCGTGATGCGCCCTTTTGTAAAAACTCTAGCCATAAGGCTTAATTTATCTATATCAATCGTCGTTTAACGTTCTTTACCTGGCAATGTACGCTTGAGTTACCGGCAGCTAAAATTCTGGGTAGCTGTATGGTATCTGAACGCACCACCTGAAAAGGCGGTCCGTCACAGAATGCGCACGAATGAATTTGTCAACACTTCACGTTTCATTAGCAAGAATAAAGGAATGGCCACAACATATTAGAAAACTTGTATGCTCCTCCTGATCATAATAAAACGGAGCTGATGATTTACGATGTTTCACCTGATAACTTGCTCCATGCGTGTTATTTACGCCGTGCGTCTCTACGCTCTATTAGCTTTGACATGCCAAAAAAAAAGATTTGCTGTACATGGGCCTCTGAATTTGCTACAGGACTAGAGGTCAGCATCCTGTGGTTGTTTCTTCCTCTGATCAGTTTAGACTTCATCGATCATGTGCTAATTGCATCTTCCGGTTGAATTCCTGCATGCACATATCTGTGCTTTATATAATAATCTGAACAAACTAAAGCTAAAAATGTTGGCCCATGAACATACAATGATTTTAGATGACATATGTGGAAGCCTGCAACTGACAGGGTAGCGTGGACTATGTCTGATCAAACACAATTAATTTAAAAAATCAGAATTATGCACACCTTCATGTAATAGTAGTCGTGTTTAGTCTCCAATTTTTTTCCTAAAAAATAGGTCTGGTACAATCCCTTGTAACTGCAGAGAAGCAGAGAGATTTTGCTCCTCGCAGCAAATTAATTAATGCCACGGTAAAAGCATTCTTATCACCGCAAATTGGAGGTTACTAAAGAGTAGAAAGTCTCTCTCAAATGCTCTCTTGTCATGGCACTTGGCGCTATCCCCTTCAACACACTTTCCTTTCCATTCTTTTCCCCTCAAACTCAAAATGGTTTTTGTTTTTCAAAATTTTCCCACAAGTTTTTGAAAAAAAAGTATTTTTTAACCACTTTTGAAATTTTTTGCATCGAAGCTTTTTGAACCGAAAGTTTTTTTAATTGAAACTTTTTGAATTAAAAGTTTTTGAATTGAATGTTTTCGAAGTTAAAACTTTTCGATTTGATTTTTTTAGCTGAAACTTTCTTATTTGAGAAATTTCAATTTAAAAAATTTCTAGTTGAAACTTTTTTATTTGAATTTTTTCGAGTTGAAAATTTCCGAGTTAAAACTTACTAATTTGAAATTTTTTTTAAGCTAAAACTTTCTGAGTTGAAGTTTTCTAATTTAAAATTTTTCAAATTGAAGATTTTGTGTTGAATTTTTTTAGTTGAAACTTCATATTTAAAAGTTTCAAAGTTAAAATTTTGTAATTTTAAATTTTTGTTAAAGAGAAAGGAAGGGATGTAGGGGAAGTGAGTAGGGAAGAGAAAAGGTAAAATGTAGAGGTGGATAGAGAAGACGACACATGGTATTCTAGAGTAGTGTCCTCAAATTTTTAGTTTGAGGATGACCTCAAACTAGTTGTACCCTAATTGTAAACCTACTGGATGGAACCAAGGAGATACCGTGGGTGAATGAAGCGATGGCTGTAGCCGAGAGTGGTGGCCTTTCCTTTGGGAGCGAGCGAGGAGGGTGCGCACGGTCAGGCGGCAGCAGAACTCCAACGAGCGCCTCTGCCAGCAGCGGCGAGGATAGATGTGGGGAGAGGAATCGTTCTTACGGTCAAGATCGTTAACAGGCGGGCAAGCCAAGGAAACTAGGGCCCACATATCAATGAGTTGAGATGTTCCACAACCACGTGGGCCAGAGGGTGTGATTTCACAGCTCTACCATGATCACGCACAAAAAATCGGGATCCAGCCTGGGACCACGAAAACCGTCCGATCGACTTTTGGGTGGTCTAGATTGAGAAAGAGGAGCAGTATATTTTTGAACTAAATACTCAAATTATATCATATGTTTACAAAAATAAATTTGAACTCCTGAATTACCATGGGGAGGAAGAAGTGGGGAATGGCCCGGGGTGAGCATGTGTGGGTGGAAAAAGAGATACAGTATTGCAATTAGGAATTTTTTAAAATAATATTATTTAAAAAAAATCTTGCAATTAGTTTCCTTTTTATTCGCAATAAAATATGCAATCCGAACCATCCCATCTAAACTTCGCAGTAATGGATCGAGAAAGGCAATTTACAATATTTGCAGTCAGAGGTGGGCGTCGTGTCGTGGCGGGCCAGCCCAGTACGGGTTTATCGTGCTTCGTGCCTGAACCGTGCGGGGCCACGATGACCTGTCATACCCACCGTGCCGGCCCAACTCTCCTTCGGCAAGCCCAGGCATAGTCTATTTACGCTTCGTGTCGTGCCAGTTTAGGCCCAGCTCATTTGCACTATTACAATGAGATGAAAGGAATTAGAGACGTATAGAATTGAGACAATAGACACAAATATTATAGAAAAAAGAACTAAAAATTATTTATTCTTGAATAGTTACATAGAGCAAGGAGGATGTGTTGAGTACGGGCAACAGAGGGGTAATAGGCAAGAAAGAGAGTGAGAGAGACAGACGAGAGAGATCGAGCGAGAGGGAGATTGAGAGAAACAGGCAAGAGGGGAGAATGTCGATGGCAGGAGTGGTGTTCATACTGCTAGATATGTCCATAACACTCATGTTTTAAAGGGTCAGTGACCTTTATGCTGGTCGCTGGGCATCTTCTTCATGCCCTGGTCATCAGGCCCCGTACATCCATACTACAGTATAATACATGTTGGAGCTGCATAGGCATAGCACTGCATGAGACCACGGACACAAAGTGGCATGCGCCCAGCAGCACCGCCTCCCTTGCTCGTTACACATCATGCTCGTGGGAAGAAGATGGACCAAGCAGCTGTGCTGTTTTCTCCGAGGAGAACGAGAGTGGTGCTGGGAGCTGTGGAGGGATGAATTCTTTGCTAGGTCTTGTTTTTGGCACGAGACAAGGAAGCTTTTGCTTGCTTGGTACCGTTGTACGCCTTTTCTTTTTTATTTATTTGGTTTCTATTGGAATGAAATTGTATTTCTAGTCCTCTTCTCCACCGCAGAAGCAATGTATTCGACACGTGTCACCTGCCGTACTCTCGTATCATAGCATATTTTTAGTGCTACAGCAGCACAATGCATCACAGCAGATAAGGTGGGCCCACCTTGGCAGAAAACCTACCGTTCTCCTTGGGCTAGACAGAAGGAAGCTTTGTCGAGCCTACCGTGGCAAGAAACATGCCGCACACCTCGGACTCGATAGCAACCAAAGCAAGTGGTGGGGCCGCACGCACCTGTGCCACGGTAAGATGCCCCGGCTGGTGGCATCTATCACTGTTTCTATGGTCGTAAAGAAGGTTAAATCTACAAATTCATTCGTATAAAAGCTTAATATGAAAACAAAAATTGTCGCAACGGGAAAAAAACACCCTCCAAGGCGACGTGGCTAGCGCGTTTACGAGTGTGTGGTGTGCCATGGCAGCAAAAGGAGCAGAAGCGTGTCTCCTTACGTAGAGGAGGGTTGCCACGGAAGGAATCGTGCGCCACCACATGGCATTATGGCAGCGAGACGAGGGCGAGGACACGCGGCGCGGCGGTCCTGCGACAACGGGGATGGTCGTTGGATCGGAGCGTAGCGGGCGGACGACATCAATGGCTAGTAGGCGCGGGGCTGCGCCATGATGATCACCTCCTTCCAAGACGATTTCAGAGAATGTAGGAACAGTTTATCTATGTTCTTCTGTAACTTCTGTTGATTCTTTGTATAGACTTTTCTTTGCTAGCTTGGTGTTTTCTTCAGGTTATACAAACAAAGCAGCTAGCTAACATTTGTGAAGGTGAAAGAACAAACACTGTAACTGCTCAACCTGCACAGTTAGCTGGGAGCAAGAGGTTTGGCCAGTTGACCTACCAAGTTTTAGCCTTTCCAATGCTTACTTATGTTGTCATATTTGTTCTTATATCTCACGTTTACATCCACATGTCCCATTCATCTAATGCACAGGCATGTATCAGCATCTGAACAAGCCTTCTAGCTTCACAAAAAAAAATAAAGCCTCCTGATTAATAAGCCTGAGCAGTGAAAAGAATATTTCAGCAAAAAGATCGTGTCATGGGTGCAAATGCTTATACATGCATCTCCTCATATTTTGCTAACAACGTCTGGAGAATAATTTTGTAAAACCATTTTTATTTGATGTACTCGTACAAACAATGTTAAATATCTAATTCATATGCACTTGATGGAATTTGTAACTCACAAGTGTAACTCGATTCTAGTAACCTTGGTATTATAAAGGGTATTTCAGTTCCTTCTCAGGTTGCAAACATTACTTTGCCTTAAAAATCTGCATGTCAGGAAAAACAATTGAGCGCTAGATTAGTGAAATGCAGATACCCCTGTAATCTGTGTTTGATTACAGTGGTGGTGGTTTTTGGAGCACAAGATATATGCTACAAGATCATTACTTTCCATCCTAAAATGATCAGTTTTCCAGTTAGCCTACCAGAATGTTAGAAATCCAAAAATCTGATTCTAATAAATGTCAGTTACACCAATAATTATTTATATGTGCTTACTTGATGTGTTTTTTAAGCATCATTGGTCCTTGGAAGAATCCATCCTCCTCGCTATTTAGGTGTTGTTGTCACCCATTGTGGATAAAGAGTTGTACAAATGATGGTAGTTATATGACAACGCATATAGTTCATCCCCACACCAAACTAAACATTACCTAAGCTGCATTATGTAGAATATTCTGAGCTTCCTTACCTGTTTCATACATGCAGAGAAAGGATGGAACTAGAATTTTCTTTAGATTTGTTGGGCTCTTTTGAAAATGTAGATTTTTGGTCCTGTCATACAATGGCATTTGACATTGTGATAAAGAGCAATCTTTACCTGTGGTACATTGTTCTGTATGTTATTTTTCCTATATTATTAAAACAAAAATGTTTGCCAAATTTTTACTCTTTTGGCCAAAAAGACGTACAAGTGGATTTCAGGAGTAAATAGATACTGTGTAAAGGAGCGATATTAGTTTCCCATTATAATCTTGTTCTGAAGAGATCCTTGGTTGTCGGTGAAGGATGACATGTTCGTGGCGAAGCTGAACTATGGTACCCGATACTCCGACTCTCCGAGCTTTTGGTCTCCTCTCCAGCCACTAGACAAGATTAAGCACATGGACATGAACTAAGGTCTGCCTTTCGCATCGCATCAGTTCGATGTGCATACTTGAAGTAAGTAAGTCGATTTGGGAATTGATTTTTTCTGTGTTCGCATTTCTTTCTACTCACAATATATACATATGTGTATATGGTCCCAATGGGCTAAGATACACACAGCCTACAAACATAAACCCTAACAATCACTTTCAAGATGGGAAATAGATATTTATCATCCTCATCTTGTTACATGCAAATAAACACTCCTTAACACTCAAGCCTTTTGTTAAATAATCGCTTACTTGCTCTTCTGATGTTACAAAGCTTAACTCTAGAATTCCTTCATCTTATCTCTCTTTGATAAAGAAACAATCTATCTCCACATGTTTCGTTCGATGATGTTGGGACTGGATTGTTAGCAATATTTATAGCTAACTTGTTATCGCACCATAGCTTCATAAAAATATCTCCTAGCAGCTTCAACTCAAATGGAAGTCTCCTTATCCATAACATCTCGCTCAAACTTACCGATATTGCCCTATATTACGCTTCAGCAGTGGAGTGAGATACCACTGGTTGCTTCTTATTCCTCCAGAATACTAAATTACCACCCACAAACACACAGTAACCCGAAGTCGATCCCCTATCATCAGGCCAACTAGCCCAATCTGCATCATAGTAACCCTCTATATTTAGTCGTCCATTTTTCTTGAACCATAATTCCTTTCCTGGGCTTCCTTTCAAGTATCTCAAGATTCTAAGTGCAGCTTAATTTTAAGTGACTACTTCTAGGATCAGAATGTAATAACTTATCACACTCACAACATAAGTTATATCTAACCTTGTGTGACATAAATAAATCAAACCATCCCACAAGCCTCCAATATCTCTCTTTATCCATTGAGTCTCCTGACTGAGCGCATAACTTGTGGTTCAGTTCAATAGGAGTTGAAGCTAGGTGACATCCAAGCATACCTATGTCATTAAGTGGATCCCTAGAAAATATATGAGTTGGCCCATATCCTTGACTTTGAACTCCTTAGATTCTCCTTCAGTCGAATTACCTCCTGAGCATTGATCATCTTCTGTAATAATCTTAGAGAGTGCTTCCATACTTTTCTTTTTGACAGTTGCACAAATATTAAACTATGAATAAAGGGTAAATAGTGATTACTTACCCCTTCGTTTACTTCAAGATTTGTGCAACTTGTTGACGGATACCCGGCACACAGGTATCCCCAGCGGCCCGGGAAAGGCGTATGGGCCGCCACTGTGCCTGAAGCCCGGGGGCCCAAGGTCTCCGGCCAAGCCGACCCCATGGGATGGTCCGACCAAACGTAACGGGGCGGGCTCCCCACGGGCTACGGCGATAGCAGCTCGGGGATGCCCCGACCGATGGGTCGGACGGACCGAGAGCCTCAATCAAACTCAAACCCCCTTCGTCAACAAGCCAACGTCAAATCATCAGAAGCCGGCGCCAGACCCGGCCACCTACCCCACGGATGCGGCGCTTCAGTATGACCAAACAGAGAGGGGAGACCGCGCGCCTTCCCTAGGCAATTCAGGTGACACCCGACGTCGGCGCTGACAGAACCCTGAAGCGAGTCGCGCGTTTCGGAGGAGCGGACCGCGCCCTCGCTCAGTAGCCTCACCGACTCGACGCAGGGCCAACCACTATCCGTCAGAGGTCCAGTCCGAGACCAGACGCCGAGGCGGAAGACCGAACTCCCGGGCGTGGGGAGCCCCATCTATTTTTTCCTTTACACGCTCTATGTAACCGGCTTCCCCGAATATATAAGGGGAGCAGAGGGAGGATAGAAAAACGTTCGCATACGTATAGCCAGAGCATACTCCTTAGCTTCAGGCCCTTCGCGCTCATGGCTCTCTCGCCCAACCATCATACATGAGGTGCTTGCGCAGCCCTCACTTGTAACCCGACGAGCTCATCAGCATCAATACAAACATGCACCACGCCTTTAACTGGAGTAGGGACATTCAGCCCGAACCAGTATAGATTATGGACCCTCCTTTCTCTCTTTTGGGTCTAACCATTCAAGGAACAGGAACGCGCGGCCCCTCAAGACTTACAAATTTTACTTGCCGGTTCTCAAAACACCGCTACCATGCGCACTGTAGGGGCTTGGCCACCACTGCCTCCGGATTTCCACTTTGCTTCCTTGATGGATTCTTCACAATCAGCATAACGCTTTGCACTCCGGGGTCGAATCCGCTTTCGGTTCCTCAACTTCATCGCCAACACAACGGAGAGCTTAACCTTGCTCCGTCGCGCCCGAGACCAGGCCTCCACGGAGTGCTCGCGCCCGCCATCCACACCCTCGACGGCCTTCAGCTCGAGGCCTCGCTGCCTGCTCGAAGCCGGGCGCTGTGCGCAGCCGCCACCGTGGAGGCGCTGGCTACGGCGGCGACGCCCACGCCTCCCGAAAAGCCTGCTGTAGCAATGGTGGCTACGCGGCACCTTCCATCCACAGATTTTGGAGAGCTCCACCGATGGCGACTCGGTTCCCGACGCCGAGCAAGCCTCGGCGAGCCGTGACACTGAAAGTGCAATGTGGCGGTGTGAGCGATCAACTGCCGCGACTTCGCTAAGCCGAGGAGGACCACCGCGCGTCGGCCGCCGAGGTGGCTCAAAGACCACGACGGGCGGATCATCCCAAGCCCACCCGACCCAGCCTTCGCCGACGGGAGGCTGAATCATGGGCGGCCAGACTCGGCAAGGCACGAGTCGACCAGCCAGGATTTAGTCAACACGCGTCTCCCGCAGGCATTGGCGGCGACGCTAGATGCTGCTGCCGCCGAGTACACCAACAGCTTGGCGGAAGAGCCGGTTAACGCCCCGTGCTTCTCTCTTCCGAGCAAAACCGCCATGGCCGCGATGTTGTTCGCTGCATCCCCGAGCCTAACGAGCCCGAGGTTGGGCCACCTACGGCACCTTCGAGTTTGGTAGAAACGCCGCCGACGGCATATACCGCCCTCGCACCTCACTTGGGGTCTCACTCGCCGCCAAAGTTAAACTCGCCGCGGATGCGCCGTCACCGTCACGAGCCCCTCGCCTCTACGCCGCCGCCACGACCCGTGTCGTGGCGCGGCACTAAATCGCCGGCGGCGGAGGAGGGCCGTGCCCTCAGTGCAGCCGGCCGCCTACTTCATCGATGAAGTACTTTCTGCGCCCAAGGCCCGCATCCGCAAGTCAGAGAAGCGCTTCTGCGGTGCTAATCGCAAAGAGAAAATCGATCCACTACTTCACCAAGACCCCATCTCGTGGTGACTTCTTCGCCACTAGGCGAGATCATCCGCAACCGCGACGCTCAGAAGGATAGCCAAGTGGGCGCTCAACTCAACGCCACGACATCTCGTTCGTTCTCAGACCGCGATCAAGTCCCAAGCCCTTGCCGATTTCGTTCTTTGAGTGGACCGAAGCCCAGCGCCACCAAAGACTCGAAGACCGAATATTGACAATGTACTCGACGGGTCCTACACCAAGAACGGAGCGAGGCCGGAATCGCCATCGCCTTCCCCACTTGGCAACAGCTCCAAGATATGTTGTCCGACTTCTTCGACGCCACCAACAATGTCAGCCGAAGCACGGCCCTCATCAACGGTCTCCGGATCGCCACGACCGCCAGACGACGGCTTTTATATATACGGCGACTCAGCTGGTGGTCAACCAGTCATGAAGACCTCGAGCCGAGACCCACGCATGGCGAAGATATCGCCGCGAGGTGCGCAAACTCGAGGAGAAATTCAAGGGTTTCGAGCTCCATCACGCCTCGACCTTCTAACAAATGAGGCCGACCACCTCGCCAACATTGCCTCAGTAAGGGACCGGTTCCGCCGAGTCTTTGCCCACGACCGACAACCGTCCGTCCGAATCGACCCGGTCGATCGTCGGTAGCCGCCCGCCCGACTTCGCCGAACCGCACCGACCGCCTGACGCCCCCATCCGGGTCGAGCTAACACGCATTAATGACCGAAGTCCGACCGAGGAAGCCTTCGTCGGCGACCGCCATCAGATGGGACTCTCCTCAAGATCCGACCGGGTCAGACGACTCGCCCGTAGCTGAAGTCCTTTGCCCCGGCCGGCGAAGACCTTTATAAGAGGAGTCCTCCGGTTCTCCAGAGGTGCATCCTACCCGACCGGGGGAAGGAGTTGCTGCTCGACATCCATGCCGGAATATGCGGACACCACGCAGCCCCACGGTCCCTCGTGGGTAGGGCTTTTCGTCAAGGCTTCTACTGGCCGACCGCCGTGGCTGACGCCGAGCAAATCGTTCGCACCTGCGAAGGATGCCAATTCTTTGCCCGGCAGACGCACCTTCCAGCTCAAGCCCTCCAGACGATTCCCATCACGTGGCCGTTCGCAGTCTGGGGACTCGACCTGCTCGGGCCTTTCAAGAAAGCGCCCGGGGGCTTCACCCACCTCTTTGTCGCGGTGGATAAATTCACCAAGTGGATAGAGGCTAAGCCAGTCGCCACCATCACATCCGCGCGGGCGGCCGACTTCTTCCGCGGCATCGTCTACCGGTTTGGAGTCCCGAACTCCATCATCACTGACAATGGTACGCAGTTCACGGGAAGGAATTTCGAATTCGCGACGACTTCAACATCCGTCGTGTCGATGGGCGTCGCCGCCCACTGCAGTAACCAACGGCCAGCCGAAAAAGCGAACGGCATGATCCTTCAGGCTCGAGCCGCGAATCTTCAATCGATCAAGCAATCAAGGTATTTGGCCGTAGCGCCCTCCGATCCTTTGAGTCTCGCGAACCACCCCAACCAGGTCAACCGCTTTACACCATTCTTCTTGGTGTTCGGCGCCGGTTGCCCCGCCGACCGACACTCGAATACGGCGCCTTTAGGCTTCAAGCCTTCGACCGCTCGGGACTCGACTTCAAGACAAGACGCCGTCGACCGTACCGACGAGGGCTAGCGACGCTGCCGCCCTCCGGTCGACCAATACCAACAAACGCCACTGGCGCTATCGAGTCGCCAGTCCGGGTCGCCTTCAACGTCGGCGACTTGGTCTGCGCCAAGTTCATCCAACGCCGCAGTACAAGCTTCGCCTCCGTGGAAGGCCCTTCACCGTCAGGAGGTAATACTGACCCGGCACCTCGACTCAAAGACGCTAAGGGCGACATTGTTTCAAACGCTTGGAACATCGAAAAAGCTCAGCGGTTTTTCCCTAAGGACCTATTCCTTTGCAGAACGCATCTATCTGCCTGACCAGCCCGAGCGGCGCGAACCCGCTCGGGGGCTTGCAAGTCTACGTAACCATGTTACGTAGCGCCCTAATCGACCGTAAGTCTTCCCCTGAAGAAACCGCTTCGACCCGGCTATCACGGTCTACGTCTCGTAAAAACCCCGGTGGTTTTTCTTGACTACGGCCGCTAAAGTGATGGCCCGTGGCGCGAAGTGATCTTCATACGGGTAACCCACGGACGATCCACGAAGAGTTTTTTTCGCAAGCGTTCGACAACCATCATAATGCTCAGCAACAAAACGAACGTAAAGAGCATGCATTGCATAAAAACTTTAAACAAAAGCACATCCATTACAGACAAGAAAAATAAGAAAGTTCTACGTCTCCTTATGCTAACCCTAAGGCAGAAAGGAGTGCAAAAATCAGAAAAGCGAGAAGACCGCCCGGTGCGAGATGCCTCACCAAGACGACGAAGTTCGGGGGGACCAAGGCGGCGACTTTCGGAGGGTCGGGCCAAAGAAGGCGCCCTCCCGCGGCGCCCTCCGGAGACCTCGTTGGCGTCTGCCTCGTCAGTCTGAGACCTCCAGTGCTGCCCTCCCGCCACCGTTCTCGCCGCCTCCGCTTTCGGCTGGGCTCGCTGGCTGCGTTGCCTCGGATGTGGGAGACAAAGGGCCTCGGATCGAAGAGCCGCGACGGTGGGCGCGAGACGCCAACACGTACTCGCTGCGGGCGGCGACCCTCCGCCCTTGCAAGGCGAGCGCCCGGAGGGCTCGGGCAGTCCTCCAACGCCTCGCCGCTCGGGTAAGGCCGGCGTCTTTGCGCCACAGTGGGCTCAACTGGCTGAGCTCCACCCCGGCTGCTCCAGCTCCCGCCCATGCTTTGAAGTGGGCGGAGCATGGAGAGGAGGACCCGCGTGGCGCCGGGTCCTCGCTCGCTGGCCACCTCGCCTCAGCCTGCCTCGGGAGCAAGGCTCACGTGAGCCGCCATCTCATCTCTCGGCTTGCACCGCGCCTCAAGGCAGCCACACCAGCGCCCTAGGGCAGCGGAAGAGCCCACCTGAGACACCAGGTCGGCATGGGACCGCACCAGCGCGTCCACCATGCTAGCCGCCCCTCGGCCAGGTAGACTCGGCCCACTGGGGCGCTGAGCCACCTCAAACGCCGCTCGCAGCAGATCAAGGCCGGGTCGATCGGACCTGCGAAAGGCAAAAGCCGGAAAGGAACGTCAACTAGATGCTCCCGGCAACCCCGCCACGTCCGGAACAACCAAGAGAACGCCTACCCACGGCGGGGGCTCCAGATGAAGAACCTCGGCGAGGGTAGGTCAAGCCCGCCCCTCGCCGCCGCGCCGGAGGAGCCCTCCTCCGTCCGACGCTTCTTGGAGGGTGAGCCCCCGGGACTCCCCTCCACCACTCGTTTGCGGGCCCTCCTGTCGTCTCTGCCGCCGCTTGCCATAGCACCCGCGAGAACTTCCTCCGAAGAACGGGCTTGGAAGACGAAGGAGCCAAGGCAGCACGAGCGTTAGGGCTGGGAATGCTTACCGCCTACCCCACGCCCAGATTATAAGGCGGATTCACCAGTAGAAACCGCCGCCTCGCGTGCTTCGCGGCGTCTCCTGGCGCGCCCTCGGCCCGACGCTGCGATACGACGTGCATTAAAATCCCACTGTGATTTAATCGCGCCGCATTACACGTGCTGAAGCGCGCCGCCTCGCTGTAATGACGCTGACGCTCGGTCTTCGTCTAGACCCAATTATACGGACATCCTCGGAATCCGCACCAGCGCCCGCGAGCCGCACGGCGACCGACCCAAAAGAGATAAGTCACCCGACTCCGTCTCCCTCGTAATTTTCTCGAGCGACCAGCGATATGTGCCGACCACACCCTGGTCGCCACGCATCGCTCGGCGGCTCGGGGGCAACGTCGCACACATTAATACAGATCGGTGATCCGACTGACCACACGGCCCCCTAACCAGTAACTGTCCGACCTGCGCCATTTACCTTGGCTACCGCCTATCGGTTTGAAGTGGCGCGCTCGTGAAAGGTAACTCAGACGCCGAAACCATAAGCCGCCGGAACGCCCCTTCGCTCAAAATACGAAATGCGTGCTCCCGTTCCCCAAATGACATTCACATTCATACGGGTCGACGATCCGACCGACCCCTCGGCTCCCCTAGTGGATAACCCATCCAACCCGGGCGTTGTGACCTACGCCCCAGTGGCTACGGTTTCGAAGTAGCGCCTTGCGGTAGCGGGTTACCCATACGGCACGAGCCACGGGTCAGTCGAAAACATCCCTTTCCCGCCCAAAATGTGAATGGGTGCTCTCGCTTTCCAACGTCATTCATGTTCATACGGGTCGGCGCCCCGACTAACTACTCGGTCTCTAGCGGTAACCCGTCTGACCTAACGCCAGCGACCTCCACGCCACGACGGCTACGGTCCCGAAGTAGCGCTTTGCGGCAAGGGGTTACCCATACGGTGCGAGCCACAAGTCGGTCGGGGCCACTCCATTCCTGCGTGAGGCTTGAATGAACGCACTCCGACCTCGGGGTCTTTTTAGCCCCTTCTTCGCGCTCCCTTCGGAAAATCGAAAACACCTACACCCGAAAAAACCCTCCGGCGGTTTCCAGGGTCACGGTTTCCGAGCGCAAAGGAAGAGCTTAAAACTCGCGAGCAAGCACAAAAACGAAACCCGGTTCATTACATACCGAAGTTTTTTACATCCACATAAATATCTAACATCATTCGTAATCCCCGTGGAGGACGTTCAAGGATATCCGGCCGGCGATCGCCGCATAGGGCTCGCTTGGAGACCGGAAGCCGACCTCCTCATCGGTCCGGCTCGGGTGATCCCATCGCTAACTTTGGCCAAAGTCAAGACCATTGTAGAAGGACATGGCGCAACAAGCGCGAAGTGGCCCCAGGCAGCACTCGTCTTCACCGACTTCTCGGCGTTCTCGGCACACGAGCTAATCCCGATCACGAGCGGACTCGTGCCTCGCCATGACCTCGAGTCGGACGCTAGACGCTCCTACCGACCTTGTTTAAGGTCCTCAACTCGGCGACCACTCGCCCGCTCATCCTCCATTTCTTTCCAAGTCTTCGAGCCGCCCACCGCCCGTAGCCGCAGGTCAAGGCCTCCACCGCCAAACGCCGTGCCTCGCGACCGCTAAATCTTTTTGCGACTCAAGATCGAGGTAACAGCTAGGAATGTGCCCCGACGCACCTTCCGAACCAACCCAGACAACAACGACTTACCGGACGTGGCACTTCCATGGCTTGAGCCTCCCCAGATCTCTCACGGACTTCACGCCCAGCCCGCCTCGAGGGCGACGTCCCGGCTATGCGGGCCTCCTCCGAAGCCAGACCGCCAAGGCCCACCACGAGCGAGCGGTTCTCATGCTGTTGGCCTCCGCCAGAGGGACTCTGCTCGGATACCCTCGCCCTCGGGGACTCACCCGACGGCGCCTTCCCGCAGGCGCTGCCCCTCTCGCCACCATCCGGCGGGCTCTTCCGCCGTGCCGATCTATGGCGCAGCGGCTTCCGAGCCTCTGCAGCTGGAGTCCTGCTCGTCGCGACCCTCCTCCTGGCAGCCCTCTGGTGTCTGGTAGACGACGGAGGAGCTCGACTTGCCCTCCGAACGCACCCGAAGATGCTGCAGCCATCCACCACTCCATTTCAAGATCCGTCAACATCCGAAAGGGCGAGAAAACCCCGAGCATAACTTACGCGCCCACTGGTCGATTCCCCATACCGCATCCAACGCCCTCCCGGAAGACTCAAGGAGAAGATTCAGGCTCACCTGAATCTGCCCCAACTCGGCCCGGGCCCGTTGGGAACCCTCCTGTAGGGATTCCCACTCTTCAAGCTCCGCCCCGTCGTCCAGCGAGAGCGATGTCTCGCCGACGGGTCACCGCCCGCCAGATTCGTGATGGTTTGGGCGACCGACGAAAGCTCCTCCATGGTCGTCTCCGGTGGCCCACTCCGACGGCTATTCTCCATCACGACTCATGGGCGGATCGCGGCCTCCGCCATGACCGATCAGCTCGCCCCCAACCTCCTTTATGGCGATGGCAGATCGCTTCGAAAGGCTGACTCCCCAGAGTAGCATACCCGCATCGACGGCGAGGATCGTCCGCCCTCCTCGGCCTCGTTCGGGCGGCGAAGCTCTCGACGGTCGCGGACGCGTCGTGGGACACCAACTTACGGCGCCTCGCGGCATCACCACGGTAGCGATCTCGTCACGTCGCCGACCCACGGGCGAGCATTGGGCCCGCCGCCTCCGACGCTTGCCCTATCGATCGAAGATATCTTGACTCCCGCCGACAGAGTATCGGCGTCGGTCCCAAGGCAGTTCCGCTTCGCTGCTTTTCTCCGCAAAAATCCCTAGAAGCAAGGGCCTAAGTAGGGACATTTTGAACAAAATCGACACGCACGGTGAGGGGGACAAGACTAACCACGCCGAGCGGGTGCCGAACAACCGCGCTTCTCTTCACGGTCTTCCGGCGAAGAAGGCACCCCTCCCTCGGGGCACCTCGTCGGAGGTGTCCACGCCGACGCCAGAACGACGACCTCGTGTCAACGCCCTCCATTGATCGCCGGCCGGCGGCAATTTCAAAGTCATACTCCTCGTATGTATCGCCGAGGTCTCTCATTGTTGTTGAAGACGACCCCCATCCAACAAGAAAGGGCCGCCGACTCGACGCCTCGCCAGGCGGTCACTACCGACGAGCGCCGCCTTTTTCCTTCTTCTTGCTCTCCAGCGCTCTTCCGAAGCGGACTCTAACTCTACCATATGATGGTCGCCCTCATCTCCTTCTCCCCCGGCAGCAATGCCCGGGAAGATGCTCCAAGCAGGCCCTGAAAGGGGCGGGAACTCTATTCAGGTCGGAAGGCGGGAAATCAAGGTACGCAGGAGAGGATAGGGGAACTTCCCACTCACCAAGTTCGGGGGGTTCTCCACCGAGAAGGGCTCGGGACGCCACCGCCGCCACTGCGGCTTTTCAATGCCAAGACGGCGCCACCCGAGCCTCCACCTCCGACGAGGGAGGTCCGAACCTCCATCCTCATGGGGTCCTGACGCCTCATATCAAACATCGGGTGGGGCTCGCCCATGAGGGGTTGTACGCGCCTGCGCCATGAACGCTGCGACAACAACAGAACTCCATCAGTGCCTCGCTTCTCCGAGCCGCAAGCCGCTCAAGAATCACCACCATCTTCCGCTTCTCCTCTCGTCCACGGACGACCCCATTCGCATCGCGGCCGGCGCCCGTGAAGGCCGGTCGCTGCTATCTCGGTGATTCAATGTAGAACCATTCGGTGCCATCCCTGCTCGGCGGGCACTTCATGTCAAGGTACTTCCCAATCGATTAGACCGGAGTGGATGGCGGCAATCGCCGATTGACGCCACGACGCGCCCGACTTGCCCAAATTTCGCAGATATGGAAGAAGTATCTTCAGAGGGCCCAATGGGGCTCGATCCTAGAAAGCCGCGCCAGCAGGATGAAGATCGCGATAGCAAAGACTCAGATTCAGATGGTGCGCCTCACCTTGTAGAAGTGGAGAAGCCCGCGACTAACGTATGCGGGAGGCGAACCCGCTCTCGAAGAAAGACGCTGCCACGACGATCTCGCCGTCGCCGAGTTCCCGAGCCACACTTCGCTTCAAGACTCTCTCCACCGAGCCACATTGCGCGCATGAGGAACCGTTTCTTCGCCCGGCACCCGAGAGTCGAGGATGGTGCACTCCGCCACGCCATCTCCTGGGGCACGGCAGCTGGGTGGAGAAGGGCTAAGGCAAAGAATCCTTCTCTTGGGGTTTTTCGATCTTCCTCACGATCCGCCGTCCTCCTCCTTTCGCAAATAAGAACAGGGCAACGTGGGGAATCCGCCTATGGCCCCCTTCCGCTTATAAAGAGTGCAACGATCGCCGAACGGACAAAGGCCAACCAAGCAGAGCATCGCGAACGGAACGGCACCTGCCTGGCTTCCCCGACCGCCAAGACGGTTCAACGATCGCTGCCCTATTTCTTGATCGCCCTCGCATTTAATCCTTGACAGGACCGCAGGCAGGCGAAAGGGACATCGGGCAGAGGGGCGTACGGCTCCTTGGGCCTCGCCCCCGAACTCCAAAGGTCGCTTTGCGACGGAGAAAACATGCAAGGATCACACGGTCCCGTAAACCACGAAAGGTTTACCGACTTATGCTCGTGGCTCGACCAAGTCGTCAGGCCCTTAACGCCGCCGACCGACGACGACGCCGCCCGAGCAAAAGGAGAAAAACGAGCGAGGGACGAGGATAAGGCGAGCTCGGTGGGCCCTCGTTGGGTCGGGCGGACGACCTAATCGCTTTGAATCGTGTTCGAGGCCATACGCCAAACTTCTCCATGGAGCAAATCGCCGACGGGCGGTAATACCACAGCGCCGGGCCGCGGACGACTGGGTCCGACTTCGATCGAGTAACGAAGGCTCTCCGGGTCGCCCCTGATGGGTGGACGCTCGCGACGGATAACGTCCGCCGGAAATGGTTCTCCCTCTGAAGCCACCAGGCCCACTCGAACTACCCGCTATCACCACACGAGCACGGCGCTCGAGCTTCACGATGGCAAGCGCTTTGCTCACCCCTCCAGTCCCACACCATGCGGGGCGATTCGTGGAAACGCGCCGCCTCCTGCTCGGAACACGGATTCGACGCCTATCACTCCCGACAAACGGACGCTTCAAGACGAATAAACCCCGACCAGCTCTCCGACTGCTCGGGGCTCCATCCACGGATGCGCCACAAGACCGCAAAGCCGACCAACCCGATTGGTTTCAAGGCGGCACGGCAAAGCCGCTCTTGCCCGACCAACACGCTTCTGATTACTCAATGGTTTTGCCACGAGATTCAAACCCGACAATGGAGCAACCTCTACACTCGAATAAACCCCGACCAGCTCTCAGGCCGCTCGGGGCTCGAAACTCCATCCACCGATATCTACAAGACCGGCAAAGTTAACTAAACCTGGTTTGCTCGGTCTGCTCGCCAAAAATCCGCCACCTGAAGCGCTCGCTTGCCCAAAGATCCACCGATCAAGCAAACCCCGATCAAGCTTCCCAATCCGCCGGCTCGGGTTATTGACGGATACCCGACACACGTATCCCCATGCCGGGAAAGGCGTATGGGCCGCCATCTGGCTCGGCTCCGGCCCAAGGTCTCCGCCAAGCCGACCCTTATGGGATGGTCCGACCAAAGCGAATTCTGCGGGCTCCCCGCTTGCTCACGCGATAGCGCTCGGGGATGCCCCGACCGATGGGTCAGACGGACCGAGAGCCTCAATCAAACTCAAACCCCTTCCGTCAACAAGCCAGCGTCAAATCATCGGGCGGCGCCAGACCCGGCCACCTACTCCCACTTGATCTGGGCTCAAGATGACCAAGCAGAGAGGGGAGACCGCTACGCTTTCCTAGGCAATCTCGAAGGTGACACCGGCGTCGGTACCGACAACCCGAGAGCAGTGTGCGCGTTTCCGGAGGAGCGGATCAAGCCCTCGCCAAAGCAACCTCACCGACTCGACGCAGGGCCAACCACTATCCGTCGAGAGGTCGGTCGAGACCAGACGCCGAGGCGGAAGACCGAACTCCCGGGCGTGGGGAGCCCCATCCATTTTTTCCTTTACACGCTCTATGTAACCGGCTTCCCCGAATATATAAGGGGAGCAGAGGGAGGATAGAAAAACGTTCGCATACGTATAGCCAGACGCTCATGGCTCTCTCGCCCAGCCATCATACATGAGGTGCTTGCGCAGCCCTCGCTTGTAACCCGACGAGCTCATCAGCATCAATACAAACACGCACCACCGCACGAACTGGAGTAGGGACATTCAGCCCGAACCAGTATAGATTCTGGACCCTCCTTTCTCTCTTTTGGGTCTAACCATTCAAGGAACAGGAACGCGCGGCCCCTCAAGACTTACAAATTTTACTTGCCGGTTCTCGAAACACCGACACTTGTATTAGGAAAAAAGGCATTGAAGCACCGCTCATAATCTTATCATCCACATACACCGCAAGAATGATAATATGATTTTCTAAATAGCGATAAAACACTATATGGTCTCCATTACATTGTCTATATCCCAAGCCACACATTGCATGACTGAATCAATCAAACCATGTCCTTGGTGACTGTTTGAGACCATACGAAGATTTCTTTAACATCAATACTTTATGGTCTATTGCACCCATGCCTCTCTCAGCTACAAGGATGGGGTGGGCCTAGTCATCAATCTTGCATGGCAGCAATAAGCGGAGCGGAAGATTTCTCATTTTATCTCATTTCTATAAATGGGATACTTTTCCCTTAGTTTGCGAGGTGGTAAACCCAGGTGGAATTTCTATATATACTTCTTCTTGGAGGTCTCCATGCAAAAAGACATTCTTAACATCTAACTAATACAATGGCCAATCTAAGTTAGCTGCACAAGAAACTAGTGTTCTCACCGTGCTCATTTTTGCTACCGGTGCGAAGGTTTCGTCATAGTCAACTCCATATGGTTGGTTGTACCCCTTCGCCACAAGCCTTGCCTTGTACCTCTCTACCATCCCACCGTGTACACCCACTTGCTTCACCGTGTACACCCACTTGCAGCTAACCACCTTCTTTCCTGATGGGAAAGGTACAAGATCCCAAGTCTTGTTTTTCTTCCTCTGATCAGTTTTGACTTCATCGATCATGTGCTAATTGCGCTTAAATTGGAATTCTGCATGCACATATCTGTGCTTTATATAATAATCTGAACAAACTAAAGCTAAAAATGTTGGCCCATGAACATACAATGATTTTAGATGGCATATGTGGAAGCCTCAAGAATCGACAGGGGGTAGCGAGACTATATCTAATCAAACACAAATAATTAAAAAATCAATTATGCACACCTTCATGTAATAGTAGTCGTGTTTAGTCTCCAATTTTTTTTTCCTAAAAAGGTCTTGTACAATCCTTGTAATCGGAGAGAAGCAGAGAGATCCCTCCTTGCAACAAATTAATTAATGCCACGGTAAAAGCATTCTTATCACCGTAGATTGGAGGTTACTATTTACAAGCAGATTAAACACCATAGACTAAATAGTAGAAAGTCCCTCTCGAATACTCTCTCATCATGACACTTGACGCTATCCCCTTCATCCCACTTTCCTCCCCAATTCTCTTCCCCTAAACTCAAAATAGTTTTTGTTTTTCAAAATTTTCCCACAAGTTTTTAAATAAGAAATTGACGAGGCCTGGGAACTCCTTGACCGGCTGGCGTGCGGTCAGCGGTTTCCCATGCTCGGAAGGCCCCGATCATGACTGGCGCACTGACGCCTTCGACCTCGAGTCGCGGTGTGCGGGCTCGACCCGACGACCTCGCTCGCAAGTGGTCTCGCTCAAGCCCGGGTCCGCCAGGATTCCGGATCTAGCGTTTGATCAAGCGCTTCGAGAGCGGGTCATGAGGATGACTAAGAGTGTGCGGCAAGTTCGAAGGCGATTCTTCTTGAGCCCTCAAGGTGCAAGGCCCTCGTTCATGATCGCTCCTGCCGTTATGGAAAAAGTAGTATAAAAAACGGCCAAGAACAACAACGAAGACACGGCAGCTCGAGCTAGGAATTCCATTATCGCCTTTGAGTTGTAAACACCGCTCAGACACCCACATAACAAGGAACCACCGCCGCAAGGCGACTGGAGTAGAGCTATTACCTTCACAGGGGCTCGAACCAGTATAAACCTGTGTCTCGTGTTCGCTGTCGTCCGGCTCCGATCATCCTCACGTCCGCCAGCTTCCTCCGTTCGAACGAAACGCAGCTCGGGTCCCATAACGTTCTAACCCCTACCTCACTTCTTGCGGTTGGCGATCCCGATCGTCGACAGCTGGCGCCCACCGTGGGGCCCGATTGTTTTGTTCTTCGCAGAACGACACCAGATCTCGTGAGCATGGCGCCTTTCATTGATGGATTTTCCTCGCACGGACTCGACCTCCGTGTCCTCGTTCCTACTTCGCCGCCGCCACTCGAAAGCAAAGACGCTCGGTGGCGGGCGGTCAAAGGTGCCGAGGGGTTGCGGATGATTGAGATCCGCAGACCCGAAAACGCCACGGATGGTGCGAGGTTGCCATCAACCAAGCCATAACCGCTCTCCGGCGGAGGCCCAGAGAAGGCTAGCACGCCTTCGGCCGCCCAGTTCTCCTCTCTTGAGAGCGCCTCGCTATCGCCGGTCATGGCCGACCCCGATAGGGCGAGGTCGAACTCTTTGGTCGCCCCGCCGAAGAGCTCGACGGCCGACCGAGGTCGAACCTCCGCAAAGATCAAGTCAACACTCGGGACCCGCTCCCAAAGGAGCAACGATAACATCGCCACGCCGCCACTCGCGTCGGGCGTCTCTGCGAGAGTTAGCCCCGAGCAAAGAAGGCTCGGGGCGAGGCTTGACGCAGACGCCGGCGTCCAACGGCATCACGTCGGCCAGACCCGAACTGGCCGGGCCACTCGAAGTCGACCGCGGCAGATCTGCGGACCACTCCGGGCGTTCCGCCCGAGCGCCGCAGATCCAGACCGCTGCGTTACCAACCAGTGATTCCGCGCCGCACCATGGTCGTTCCTACCGAAGGTCAGACACCGAGGAGCCTCGACTCGAAGTCCGGCGATGGCGGATCTTGTCGGCGATGACCATGACCGACGCTGTCGACCTCCACACGGTTGCATGGCGTACTCCGACGCCTTCGTCGCAGACGGTGGCGGCGGTTCAAGCTCATGCTACGATCGAAGGCTGACGGGACCAAGAACCCCGACGAAGTTCTGTCCATCTATTCAACCGCTATTCGCGGCGGGGATGAGCTCGTAATGGCCAACTACCTCCGTATCGGGCCGACGGGCCGCTAGGACTGGCTCTTTATCGGCTCGGTTCCTTCCGGTCGTGGCGCCAGATCGAGAAGCTCTTCGCTCTAACTTCGAGTTGTTATGAGCGTACGCAGCGAAAAAGGACTGGATCGTGTCATCCAGAGGAAAACGAGCCACTCTGGCGACTTTGTGCGGCGATTCATCCGCACAAGGAACTTGATCCCGAGCATCTCGACGAGGCCGTCATCAAGGCCTTCAAGTTCGGGTCGCGATCGACGTCTCCGCGAGGACACAGAGATCACATCAAGGCTCGGGCGTCAACAAACTCTTCCGCATGGCGGGCGCAGACGCGTGACGCGGACGATGCCGTCCATTGAACGCGACTATTTACCAAGGTAAGCTTGGTCTGAACCAACAGAGGCCGCCGTCCCAACTCAGAGGCGCCACCAAGGCACCGCCCCAAAGCGAAAGCGCGATCGCAGGGCGGCGGAGGGCTTCCGCGGTGATCGTCTCGGCGGATGGCGTAGTGAGTCCTCAAGTCCGAGGCGGGCTCGGGAGGACTCTAAGTCTCGCCAAGGTCGACCCGACCACACAGTAAAGGACCGGCCAAAGAAGGGCTAACGTGATGGTCCCCGACGGGCCGGCTCGCCACAGAGACCCGGAGGACGCCATGATATGACGAGTCAAAGTTTTGCTTGTTCCACAGGCGGCGGCCACGACCTGCGGACTGCAGGCTTGGCGTAAGTTGGGCGCTTTCTATGACGGGCGGTGAGATGCCGTGCTCCGGGCGATTTACGCACCGGACCGGTAAGATGGCGCTTGGTAGCGAGCACGCACGACCTCGACTTGGAGTTCCAAAAGAAGCGAGCGCGGATCGGCGTCATCTTGGTGGCTCGTTGGCCTACCGATCAGCGCGAGGTCAAGGTCACCGCCGGACCATCTACGGTCGCCTGGCGAGGCCCCGAGCTCTTCACAAGTGGGCGGGGCCACCATCACCTTCTCTCGTAAGACGCGCTCCCGTGTATGGCCCGAGACACGAAGACCGCCTTGGTCGTGACCCGACCATAAGCAACACCACGATCGGTGTGGTCATGGTCGATGGCGGCGGCTCTCTTAACTTGCGGGCGGGGCGCTCGGCCAGGATGCGATTCCCTGATCGAAGGTCAAGAGTATCACCATACCGTTCTTTGGGATAGTCCCCGGAGCTCAACCACCCCTTGGGCGGTCGTCTTACCCGTCACCTTCGGCTCGACAACTTCGACCGAGTTGATCACCTTCGAGGTGGTCGGCTACGACCTCCCTTAACGCCATCCTCGGGCGACCACCCGGTCAAGTTCAAGGCGCCAACCACTCTGGCCATCGGTGCATGAAGTCGCTGGTCCCAACGGTGTCATCACCGTCGAGGCGACTGCGCGGCACATGGTTGCGATACCAAGGCCTTGGCTCTCGGCATCCCGCCTCAAATATGCCCGTGAGGCAACGATAAAGAACTTCACGGGAAGGCGGAATACAGACCTAAGCGGGCAACGAAGGTCAGGCTTGCTCGATAAGGGTGACCCGGCCAAAAGTCCCATCGCTCGACCGAGTTGAGTTCCAAATAGAACTCGAGCTCGTCACCTTCCTTCGCGCCAACAAGGGCATATTTGCTTGGGAGCCCGCGGACATGCTGGCGTCCCGAGGGAGGTGATCGAGCACAAGCCGCAAAGTGGGACCGGTTCCCGACACATGCGACGAAGCCGCGTCTTTCTCCCTAAAAGGTCGCGATCATCAAGGAGAACCTTGATAAGCTCTTGAAGGCCGGCTTCATTCGTGAGATTAACTACTCCGTGGGCCGCCAACCCGGCCATCGTCGCGAAGAAGGGAGGTAAGTGGAGAATGTGCGTCGATCATACGGGTTGAACTCGGCTTGCGAAGCGACAACTTCCGCTTCAGCGCGATCGACGGATCGTCGACTCCACAAAAATGCCAAGATCTTTGAGCTTCTTGGATGCTTACTCGGGATACCACCAGATCAAGCTGGCGGTCGAGGACGAGAACAAGACTTCCTTCATCACACCGTTTGGCACCTATTGCTATACGACCATGTCATTCGGTCTGCGCAATGCGGGGGCCACCTTTCAACGGCTAATGACCAAGACTTTCGAGCCACAGATCGGGCGGAACCTTGAAGTCTACGTGGACGACATCATCGTCAAAAGCCCCTCCGAGGGCAACCATGTTCGCGACCTCGAGGAGACCTTCGCCAACCTGAGCAGCACAAGATCAAGCTCAACCCGAGAAGTGCGTGTTCGCGCGGCGTCCGACAAGGTGCTCTCGGCTACATGATCGGGGCTCGGGGTCGGTCCAAACCCGAGAAGATCGAGGCGATCGAGAAGATGGCACCTCCGACCTCAATCAGCGGTGCAAAGCCTCATCGCCGCATGGCCGCCTCGGCAGATTCATCTCGAGGCTCGGCGGCGAAGCGGGCTCCCATTCTTCCAAACCTTGCGCAAGTCCGGGCTTGAGTGGACTCGGAGGCCCAACGATCCTTCGACGAGCTGAAGGCGTGCCGTGCCCCACCCCTCCTTACAACGCCGCAACCTCGGTGGGAAAAAGTTCTGTTCGTCATTGCCGACACCTTCACCAAGTGGATAGAGGTGAACAGGTCTCACCATAACGGCTCGGCGGCAGCTTCATTTTTTTCGCTGAGCGTGGTCACGGTATGGGGTTCGTGCAAAATTATCATCGACAGCGGCATACCACGGTTTACGGTGAGTTGTTCGGGAGTTTTGCGAGGAACTCGGCATCAAAATATGCTTCGCCGGTGGCTCACCCCAGAGCAACGGCGGCGGAAGCGCCAACTGCAAGTCGTCAAAGGCGTCAAGAAGCGAGTCACGAGATGAGCTCGGCCGTCTGACAAGGCACAGGTGGGCGAACTTCCCACCGTTCTATGGTCTATTCGTACCCACGACAAGCCGAACTCTGAGGTCCACGCCTTCCGGCTCGTTTCGGTCCGGCCGCCCCGCCTCGAGTAGGTAACGCTGGCTCTGCCAGGTCGGCTTTGGTCGACCAAGTCGACTTGAGCACGAACGGTCCCTCGACCTTACCCTCGCAGAAGAAGTAAGATGCCGCTGCCTCGCTACGATCAACGCACTACCCGCAAGCTCTTTCGAGACATCGTCGGGTCGATGCGACCTAGGAGGCTCCTTGTTGGGGACTTGGCTCGAGGCGGATTGAGCTCGTCCAAAGACTAATAAGTTATCCTCATGGGAGGGCCCCTATAGAGTCGTTTCTTTCAACAGATCGCGGGGGCTTACTGGCTAAGCGCGCCCGATGGCAGAGAGCTCCCTAGCTCGTGGAACATAGATCAGCTTCGAAAATTTTATGTGTAACCTCTATGCCTCACATTTCAATAAAAGCTGGTCTTTCATTCTTTCCCTCTTATACTGCTCCCACTTGTGTTCTTTGCTTTTCTTTTAGGCGCCTCTTTTTCGAACACGACCTTCGCATGGCGCTTCGCTCCTAGTCTAAGTGATGCAGGTTTTCACGTTCACCCCCAGCGGACGAGCTAAACGTAAGCTGAACCTCTTCGCAATCTAGCTCTCCCCTGTGTCCGGGCTCGAGCAACAAACCTCGCCGCTTTGACGATCGAGCAACGCACATGGTCACTAGGAGGTCTGAGCACAACTCGCTTAACGGTGTTAAGCCGTGTTCTTACGCTTTGCGATTGTTCCTCAACCTCGCGGTCGCACCTCTCGTCCGTATCCACGTCTTGTGCCCAAGGCACGCGTCACTCGACCTCGGGCCCAACGGGGACTGGGTAAGGCTACGCCACCGGCGCGCGACCTAAAGAGCACGGGCACGACGAACAAGCGAAGCCAAAAGAGGAAAGTTCAACGCATCCCCAAACCATGAACCCACAACCGGAATGAGGTTTCTTCGTTCACTAGAAAGCAAAACATTTCTATTAGTACATTCCACGCTTGTTAATGTTTTTCTCTGTTCGGCCATTTCGGGCAAGCTTTTCTGCTCAAGCCGGGCCACCCTTGCCCTCGTGGTTGCGATCTCCCCGAGGTGGAGGGCTTGCCGAAGCATCCACGGCCGACGTCGCTTGCCTTCAAAACTTGCGCAAGGGCACTCTTCGCTGCTTTACCAACGCGTTCGAGCTTCTCTTGAGCGGGCACCTTGGTCTCGAGACCCGGAGGTGGCTTCGCAGAGTCTTCTTCGCCTCGACCTTGGCGCGTTCGACCTCGAGCTCCTTGGTAGCACCTGTCCGAGCTTCCCCTCGAGCTCGAGGATTGTGGCCTCGAGCTCGGAAGACGCCTTTGCTGCGTGCTGCTCGGCGGCCCTCTCCGGGTCCTTGACCTTGGCTTGCTCGGCTTCAAGCGTCTTGTTGACGCTCCCGAGTTCCTCCTCGAGCTGGAGTATCTTGGCCTTGAGCTTGGGAGTCAACGCTTCCGCTGAAGCCTTCTCCAGAGCTTCGATCTTGCCCCGCTCGACCTCGAGCGCTGTGGCCGAGCGAGCGCGCTCCTGCTCCACGGCCTTAAAGCAAAAGTCACGTTCGGAGGCCCCTGTGCGCTCGAGCTTCGCTTATGGGCCACCTCCACGACCTCATCGTCTCGGTGCAGTCGCCGAGCTCTTGGTCATTCGCCGAGCTCCCCGCCGACCTCGATGGTTCGGACAAGCTTGTCGCGCTCAGCCTCCCGCGCCTCTACTACGTCGAGGAGGCTCCTTAGCACGTCTGCGTGCTCTCGAAGGCCTTGCAACCCTCGGGTGGCGTGGTCGGTCACCTTCGCGAAAAAAAAAGGGGGATGGCCCGAAAATGAGAAGGACAAGGAGGTCGAGCTACAAGGTACACGAAAACATGCGAAAAAAAAAAAAAACCCCTTACCTCGGAGGCTCCTCCAGACTTGCACGAGTAAACTCCTCGCAATCTTCAATGCGATCGCGAGGATCTCCTCCTCCTCGGCGATAAGCGGTGCGGGCGGGATCGACCTCGGCCACCGCTTATGCGCACTTGGGCCAGTGGTCCCGAGTCCCCGCCATGGGGCGGCTCGTTCATCCGCCGCCTCCGACGGGTCGAGTCCGTCGGCAGGGGCAGGCGGGGCAGCGATCTTGTCCCGATCTCCACGATCGCACGCACTCGCCCGAGAGCCGAGGGGACAACAATCGATCCGCGCGGCGTCCGACCTCCTCGTGGCCGGGATACCACGACCTCGGCATTCGGCGCAGCGCGGTAGGGAGTGGATCGCGGCTTCTACGACCTGTTCATCCCTGACCGGCGAGTCGTGGTCTCGGCGCCGAGCGGCCGAGGTGGGCGGGTCTTGGGGTCACTTGAGCGTGGCCTCGAGCTCGAGCTTCCTCCCTGGCTCTCGGTGGCCGGGTAGCCGTCGGCTGTCTGTATTTAATGGGCCTCGCCGCGTCGGGTCCATGTTGACCATGGGCTCGATTTCTTCAACGAGTCGTCGAGCCCTTGGTAGAACTCGCCGACCAAGTGCTGGCCGAAGTCGTGTTCCGACGCGAACATGGCCTGGTGCCGCCTGGCGTTCTCCTCCTTGGACTAAGACTCGCTTCAACAATGACCATCACAAACGGGCAAGTTTCGAGCTCGGATACACAAGTTCTGCGATCAAAAGCATACACTAAGCCAGAAGGATGCGGAAAGGGGCGGCGCAGATCGGGGTCTCGGGAGCTTACAGGCCACAGACTCCTCCGAGGGAGGCGTCGAGGTCTTGTTCCCCCGATGTCGAGGGCGCGCCACGTTTGCGTGTCCTCACGACCTGAGGTCCCGGGGTCCGAGCCGGCTCCTCATCACCCCATGGCGAGGTTCGTCTCGAGGCCACTGGGGCGGGGTGTGCTCGAAGACTGGCGGCGGCCAAGGCCTCTGCTACACGGCGAAGGTATGTCAAAAGCGGCGAGGCACGCGGGCAAACGCAGGACTCGGGGCTCGACCGGAAGGGCCCTCACCGTGGCGCGATCCCCCACTCGACATGGCGCTTCGCCCGCTTGGCTTGGTCCGCCGGTGGAGGTCGCTTCCCCTTTCTTGCCCCTACCCCGCCAGCGGCGGAGCATCCTCCCGCCGTGTCCAAAGAACTCTGGTGGGCTGTGAAGCCGGCTCAGAAGGGGCTCGCCGGCGAAGGGCTCGAGCGCTTGGTCGGAAGACTCACCTCATCTTTTCGACGGAGCACGTTCTTCGGAACGGGATTGCCAACGACGTACTCGTGCGCCAGCTTCCCAAACATCTCGACCATCCTGGCGGAGACCCAGGATTCCTTCGGCGCTGCAAGGCAAGCGGCTGTCAAGAGAAGGTCGGGGGGTACGCACGAGCCAGACCTCGGGGCGAGAAGACTCACCAGACGTGCCCTCACGGGTCGGATCGTCGTTCCCCCGGATCTCGAAGAACGGGTGCTCCCTCCGTCTAAGAGGAGACACCCGGTTCCGCAGGAAATCGTTGGCGATCGCCTGCCCGTTGAGACCGCGCATGGCGCAGATGTGAATGAGGGCGATGGCCTCCTCGTCGACCTCGAGGTCGTCCGACTCTGGGGTCTCCTTCTTACGGTTGGCGATGGGGGTCCCTTCGAACACCAGCGTCCCGGTCTCGCCCCTCTTCAGGTAGAACCAGCGCTCGTTCCACGGGCCAAGGGAATCCCGAGGCTGGAACTTGGGGAAGGACCATTTGAGCCCGACCAGCAATCGAAGAAGAACCGACCGACCACGGGGTCCTTCCCGGAGCGGAAAAGACTGAAGTACCGAAAGAAGAGCGAGGGGGTCGGGAGGATCCCCAGGAACCCCTCACATAGATGGGAAAAGATGGTGAGGAGAAGAACGGAGTTTGGCACCAGATTGATGAGTTCGATGTCGCAGCTGGAGAGGACCTTCGCGACGAACTCACTCTCTGGGGTCCGCAAGCCAAAAAGGGCGTAGTGCTTTGTGCGATTTATCTGCCGTCCTTGGGGCGCGGCTCGGTCTCGTATCAAGCACCGCCATGTGAACGGATCCAAGAGACCCGTGGACTCGAGTTCCTCATCCTCGAGTCCGACAAAGATGCTCCTTCCTAACTTAGTCATGGCGGTCGTGGCCGGCTTGGTCTCAAGGGGAAAAGGAGCTTTGCTCGCAAGAGGGCTTGAAGGCGGCGGCGCAAGAGCGGGATTTTTCGACCGACAATATGGCGCTGGATTTATAAACCGCATCACAAGCCAAATCAGGTCATGGCGCCTCAAAAGGCGTGCCGATGGTGATTTGACGAAGCGATTAAGGCTTGGGCTCTGAGTCGAGACGCCGCCAGTGCCCGCCGATTATTCACGTCCGTATCGACATCGAGAAGTCCGAAGGTTGCAGTGTCGGGGCAAGGACTTGCCTTGCGGCTCCGCTCGACCTCGGCCAAGGCGTCGAGACCTACGGTCTTGGCTTGTCCCAAGAATAAGGCTCGAGGTCGTCCTGAGGGTTCCCTCCGACCTAGAGCCTCGGGGGCTGGCTGACGAGGCCTGGGAACTCCTTGACCAGCTAGCGTGCGATCAGCGGTTTCCCATGCTCGGAAGGCCCCGACCGCGACACAGGTGCGCCGGGACGCGACCTCGAGCGCGGTGTGCGGGCTCGACTCCGCCGACCTCCTCGCTCGGGGTGTCTGGTGAAGCCCCGTCCGCCCGAGGATTCGGATCTAGCGTTTGATAGACAGCTTCAGAGCGCGGTCGCGATGACTAAGAGTGTGCGGCAAGTTCGGGGCGATTGTTGCAGCCCTCAAGGTGCACAAGGCCCTGTTTCAGGATCGCTCCCGTCGTTATGGGGAAAAAGTAGTATAAAAAGAACAGAAGAACAACAACGAAGACACGGCAGCTCGAGCTAGGAATCTCTATTATTGTCTTGAGTTGTAAACACCGCTCAGACACCCACATAACAAGGAACCACCGCCGCAAAGCGATCGGAGAGAGCTATTACCTTCACAGGGGCTCGAACCAAGATAAACTCAGTGTCTCGTGTTCATTTGTCGTCGGCTCCGATCATCCTCACGTCCTGACTTCCTCCGCTCGAGCAAACGCAACTCGGGTCCCATAACGTTCTAACCCCTACCTCACTTCTTGTGGTTGGCGATCCGATCGTCGACAGAAATATTTTAAACCACTTTCGAAAGTTTTTGCATCAAAACTTTTTGAACCAAAAGTTTTTTGAATTGAAACTTTTCAAACTAAAAGTTTCTTAATCAAAAGTTTCCAAACCAAAAGTTATTTGAATTGAAAGTTTTCGAAGTTGAAACTTTTCGATCTGAATTTTTTTTAGCTAAAACTTTCTAATTTGAGAAATTTTGATTTAAAAATTTTCTAGTTGAAACTTTCTAATTTGAAATATTTAGATTTAAATTTTTTTGAGTTGAAGCTTTCTAATTTGAAATTTTTCGATTTGAAATTTTTTAGTTGAAAATTTTCTAGTTAAAACTTAATAATTTGAAATTTTTCGAATTGAAACTTTCCGAGTTGAAGTTTTTGGATTTAAAATTTTTCGAGTTGAAAATTTTGAGTTGACTTTTTTTAGTTGAAACTTTGTATTTAAAACTTTCAAAGTTAAAATTTCTAATTTTAAATATTTGTGTTAGAGAGAAAGGAAGGGGGTAGGGATATTGAGTAGGGAAAAGAGAAAGGGAAAGATGGAGGTGGATGGAAAAGATGACATATGACATCCTAGGATGGTATCCTCAAATTTTTATTTTGAGGATAAACTCAAACTAGTCGTACCCTAATTGTAAACCTACTGGATCTAACCAAGGAGATAACAAGTTGCGAGCCGTGGGAGAATGAAGCAATGGCTCTAGTCGAGAGTGGTGGCCTTTAGGAGCGAGCGAGAAGGGTGCGCATGGTCAAGGGGCAGCGGAGCTCCCAGAAGTGCCTTCACCAGCGGCAATGGGGATAGATGAGGTGATGAGGACATCACTACTATGGATATGTCCACACCAAGTTGGACCAACTCCATCACGTCACCCATGGGCCAAGAAGACGGAGATATCAAATCCATCACGTTTTGGAATCCAATTCGGCCTCCCAAAACAGCCTTAAGTAAAACGACCATAACTTTTGATTCTGGAGGTTTCTGGAGGACCATGAGTACACGTTTGAAAGATCTCGGAGTCTACTTTCCAACGGATCTAGCCTCACCTCAAAATCCCTTCAGATGCGTGCGAAAACTGCCAAAAACCAAACATTGCTTTTTCAGTCCGAATTAACATGGGTCTTGGGCCTTGTAATTTGAGTTCTAGTTGGTTTCCAACTATTTTGGCTGGGTTCCACACCCCCTCTCCTCCTTAAATAGGCAGCCACACCCTCATCTAGGGTTTGGTTGGGTTTTGTTTGATTAGTTTAGCCAAGTGCAAACTTTAAGTCTTCAAGTTGTGCTGGACAGCCACCTTGTCAAGATCTTCAATAGAACCCCACCCTTGTTTTTGCCTTCATTCATATTCGTAATTTCAGATTGCTTTACCATTGTTCTTGCTTGTTCTTCGGTTGCATGCGTGAATTGAACCTTGTGTTCAGTTGATCGTGCGGTGGCAAGATCAATAACCCTCTGAGTTGGTTTAGCGATTGCTAAGGCGCATCGTCGTCGTACGTTGTAGTCGGATCGTCAAAATCAATTCCTCCAAATCGAAGTTATCACTCTCATCGAAAGATCGGGACCCAAAGTCACATCAGGTGGTATCAGAGTGCCAAGTTGCTCGATGAGAGATTTAGTACCCTAGATTAGTTTTTGTTTTCTGTCCAAAATCAAAAATCCTCCACAAAAATTCAACCTTTAAATTCAATCTGGTATTTTTGTGTGTTTTGTTAGGTTTTGATCCATTAGAGTCCTTGTTATAGTTGCTGATCGTTTTTCCTTCGCGTAGCTTTTATTTCAATCTGTTCAGTTCTTTGTTTTGTTCATAACTTTCGCATACGAGCTCCGATTCAAGTGTTTTTGCACTTTCCTAAAACCTTGGGATAAGCTCCACAAAAACCTAGTTGGGCACGAAATCTAATTCCATCTGAAAGGTTGTTTAATCTGGACATCAAATTAGGGAAGCAAGTTGCAATTGCAATCCAGGTCGATTCGGTATTTTGATCATAACTCTCTCACATCCGAACTCCGATTGAGAAGTTTTTATACTTTCCTGAATCCTTGAAGAGTCCTCTACAAAAACGTTTTTGGGTGTCCTTTGTGATTCGGACTCCTTCAAACCGAATTTGACTCGGATTCGGATTTGGTCAGATCGGCTGAATTTTGTTAAATCTTTGCACCTTAGTGTTTTGGCCATAACTTCTACATACGAGCTCCAAATTGTGTGTTTGAATACTTGTTTTAAAGCCTAGAACAGTACCATCAATTTGTTACATGGTGAGCAAGCTTGATTCAGTCATTTTCATGCCTTAATTGCAGCAACAACCTTACTGCATAGTTCTGGCCGAATTTGGGTTTCTTTCTTCAATTTGTGTTCTAGCTTTGTTCCTTTGAGTTGGTTGAGTCCAGTAGCATTTACAACCATAAAATTCCAAAATATCAATGTACATTCCTTTGGGAACCAATTCATCCTTCTGCGAATACTTTGATCCCAATTGAGACTAGCGATTTGAAATTGCTTGGGGCTGCTCCTTTTGATACGTTGCACTATCATATCTCTTGTGATATCAAGTTAAGATTCCAAAACTTTGCTCATACTAGTATTGGCCGAAAGTCACCGAAAAGAAAAAAAAGAAAAGAAAAAAAAGAGATAGAAAAGAAGAGAGAATAGTGGCCGGCAGCACTACATTGATCAAAACCCTAATTTATGTTTATTATTTTCAGATTGTGCAATTGTATTAAGTAGTGAGAAATCTTGTGCCCTTTTACCTTTTCTGAAGCAATTAGCTAGCATCTCTTCATAACTTATGCAACACGAGGTTTGGTGCTGAAATTATTATTATTTGGCTCATTCCATTGGTTGCATTAAGTTTCATTATCTTTGCGTGTGTGTTGCCTTGAAATTCACTTATATCTTTGAGATCGGCAACTAGGGCTTGTGAATTCTAGTTTGGATCATTACTTATCATTACAACTAGCTCTGATTGTTTGCTCTTAGGGTTTACTAAACATGAACATTACCTAGTCTAAATCATGATCACCGAAAATAATAATGCAAAAATAAATCGTTAGATTAAACTTACCCGGAGAAGTGGATGAAACCATTAGGGTTCTTTGTCGGTGGTGCTTGGGCGTCGGTGAAGCAACAGCGAACCAGTGAAGATGCAACAGTGAGCCGGTGAAGAAGAGAAGCCAGTGTATGAGATGCACAGCGAAAATCGCCAAGATCCTCTCGGCGATGGAACGGATCTTCGTTAGCTTAGCGCAGACATTTTGATCGGACAAAATGTGAGAGAGGGGGCAAAACTCGAGATTAGCATTAACCTAAACCGAGCACCGGCCTCTCCCTTTTATTCTTGCGCCAGCTAACGGGAACCAATTTGGTTGGGGCGCTCCCGATCAAGGCGCGATGCATTTCCTTAATTATCTGACCTTCCGTTAATTCCCTGACTTTCCTTAATTCTCTGACTTTCCATTTTTAACTGAAGATCACATCCAACACTGATACCATGAAGTAAGTTGATTTGGGAATTGATTTTTTCTGTGTTCACATTTCTTTCTACTCACAAGTCACAATATATACATATAAGTGTATATAAGTGTATATGGGCCCAATGGGCTGAGATACACACAGCCTACAAACATAAAACCACAACAATACTTAATGGTAAATGTGTTATTTTGGTGAATCTCATAAGGCCATGATTGACAAAGAAATGAAGTATTATCAGCAAGAACCATGGACAAATTTTCAGTTTTGGTACCCTTATGTTTAGATAACCAAACTGCAATATTTGAGGCTCTAAACCCTGGGGCCAGACTTGTCATATGCGTTTCATGTTACATAACAGAAAAGTGAGGATATTAACTCCAAAGGCATCATGCTTCAGTAGCTGGTTGCATGCTTCAGTTTGGGATAGGATTTTCCTTGGCTTAGATGCACGTTTATCCCATAAACGATTATTGGTTCAAATGAAAGTTTGGTTTTTCTTGACAGGCCATAGGTTTAGGGGTACAATCGGATCAGATAGATGCCGACCTGGATATGTTCGGCTCGAATTCGGCTAGTCATGTCAAATAGTTTTTAGATTCGGCATCAAATTCAGGATATTACTATTCATCGGATCGGGATATTCTAATTATATTCTTAGATAATTCCGAAAACTCTATTCAGATTTCCAAAAATTTATAGCACATATTCTAGTAGCTTCAATTTGACCCAGCCCAATAGCCCAAGTATCTACTGACAAACAGATATGGCCATATCGCTGCTTTTCCAAATTTCTAGTGGGGAGAGAATGCCACATCGGAAGGGTACTTTTGCAACTTTGGTAGATTACCTTGTAAAATGATTTGATAAATTGCAATAATCATGTTGCATGTTGAACTCATAAGGTTGATTATGGAAGGGTGCTTTTGCAACTTTGTTGGATTACCTTGTAAAATGATTTGATAAATTGCAATAATCATGTTGCATGTTGAACTCATAAGGTTGATTAATCATTGCTATATGTAGTATATGTTGTCGCACGATATCCTGCAAAAATATTCGGTACCATATCGATTATGCTTCGTATTTGCTTCAAATTTGTGACCTATATTATCCGCGTCGTATTTATATCCGATACTAGTCGTATCCGACTTTGAGTCTAATAAAAAATATGGTTTAGAATACGAAAAGAGTGATATTCAATTAAATCCGAGCTGATTTCACCCTACGAAGGCATAAAAAATGTGTGTACTATATGCATTATCTATTTTTACTTAAAAAAGTGCTACATATGGAGGAACGAATAATCATGATTTTTTTCCCGAAAACACCTTAAATTAAATACAAACATGCCCTGACCACAGAGGTACACTAGCACCCAAAACTATTAAATGGTTGTAAAACAATGATGCCTGTCGTAGATCAACCATAATATACCGATCGAAAGCAAGAACAATCACGAGGAGTACACACAACACAGGGAGGCAAAACTCTCTCTTTATTAAATTGATTCTCTTATACAATGAGATGCCATATTTATAGTAGAAACACATAAGAGATAGATTCGGATTCGTCCACAACAAAATAGCTTCTAAATATGTATGAATAACTAGGACCCAGAGTCCGGTCATATCTCATCAGAAATAAGGAAAAGATCGTTTATTTTTTAAGAAACTAAAAGGGTTCACACTTAGCGATGTCACAGGCAATGACGGCATCACATATCCTTCTCGCAGATACTCGCTCTTGTAGTAAAAAAAACATATATAAAACAAGTTATTTCATTTTTTATCCCAAAAACAAAACATGATCAAAACAAAATATCTACAATTGTCGTATGAGACACAAACTGGTAACCATGCCTCGCGCTATCGCAAGTGCCATATGGCTAGTTACTGTTTGATTCGCCGGCGGAGCGGTTAGTATTGCTGGATCCGTCGGATCAAGCCTGCATGGTCCAGATCCACCACGCCCGCCAACGGGAGATGGCTGTCTCCTCTCTCAGTCGTCCACGCGTCCAAAGGTTATTAGGCTAATTTATAAATGGGAGTGTATAGGTATCATCCGGATGTTTTTGTCTTAACTAACATTCAAATTCACCGGACCGTTGGATCTAACATTCAAATTCACCGGGCCGTTGGATCAAATCATAGGATCGGATGCGAGCCGTTGGATCTAACATCCAAATTCACCGGGCCATTAGATCAAATCATAGGATCGGATGTAATCGATACTCCCGAATCTCAACAATGATCCAATGGTTCTAGATTTGGGTGATTTCAATAAAAAAACATCCGGTTGATGTTTATCAAATCCTTTTATAATTTTTTATAAATTTTTAAAAGAATATGTATAGATTTTTTGGGCTAGACGTCGGGTCCAGGCCCAGGTGGTCCGAGGACTGGCTCCGCCTCTGCCTGAGATAGTGAGGGATCCCGCTAGTCCGTGGTTGATGGCGGCGCCGGGCCGGGTTGTCAACCCCTAAAATCGTTGGGATAAAAGAGGTCGAAATCCGACGAAAATAGCAAAAAAATGTAAGGGAAACATGTGCGAAAATGAATGGGGGAAGTAGCAAGCAAAACTTGTATTAGGTTTTTCGCATTACAGGAGGAATATTTATACTCTGCTGTCAGTTCTTTTACAGCCAGTCAAAAGACTAAGAAAATGACGATCAGCGGTAACAAAATAAGAGGGTAAACGGTGACTAGTAAATACAGGGAATGTTCTTTTTTTTATAAAGGAAGCTTTTATTAATCTTAGTAAATTACATCAAGATAATACAATTATACTAAGAAGACTCCCGGTCTCTACACAGTTAGGGTGTACACAGCTAAACACACACACACAAGAAAAGACAAAAGAACCATCGCGGCAAACTACATCACGCAACATTGTCTTCAAGACTATCCACCATTATAGCAACACTTGGACCGCGATAAAAGCTCTCCAATGACAATGCCTCCAAGAAGGACTCGATACGCACACGCACCGCCATTGCCATGATCCAACCAGTGAAGGCCAGACCAAAGGTTTTCACCTAGGAGAGTAAATTCTCAGACTACAAAACAATGCCTTCAACAAGACCATTGCCAGGCACAACCAACTAAGGTCAGACCTAGGGATTTCTCCCTGAAGTCGAAGTACCAGAGATCCCAGTGTTGCAACCACCCTCATTCCGAGCTAGTGCCGCCATACCACTTAATCTTAGCCAATAGCAACGGCCACCTTCTCAAGACCAGACAAACAATTTTTAGATGTTCGACTCTACGATGATAGATTCGCGAGCTAGCCAATAGGCACACGATCATCAAGTCTATAGAGTGCATCTAAAAAATGAGCTGTATCGCCTAAGAAAGCGAATCCGCGAATCGATGCTAAGATGACATAGGTCAAAAGAAATGTATGAACAACGCTAGTAAGAGATGAAGACGCTGAAGCGAAGAGTAATCACCTAGATCGCCCATCATCTACAATTTGCCGAAGCCAGCCACCAGCACCAGTGTTGGCAACAACAAGTGAGGGGATCCAACCTAAACCATGCATAGGTGGGGCGTCGCACCCGGGAGCAGCGACCGTCATCCGGCCGGCAAGGCTCCCACCAAGAACAGCTAAATCCAGGGGCCGAGAGCACGGATCCGGTGAGGGACACCAAAGATCCGACCGCCAGGCCACCGGAGCTCCATCCGCCGGAGTAGAGAGCGCAACCACCAAGCGCCCAGGCCGTGCTGGCCACTACCGACGGGAGAGGTGATGAATCTGGCCGAGGAGTGCCAGATCCGGCCCCCACCAGCCCGACAGCACTGGATCCCGAACCCTGACTCCAATCGGCGGACGCAGCCTCCACCGTGACGAGCCGAGCGCCCCGCGTTTAGCCCTTGGATCTTTGTGAAACGTTTTTGAATCTTCTCAGCCGCACGGTCCCCTTTAAGCAATATTGTGATTGAACTTATCAAAAGGGTATCAGGCAATCCACACCGTTCGCTAACTGAAATAAACTTCTCCCCAAGTCCCTTAGGTCTCCATCTTCAGAATCCTGACACGGGAGCAGCAGCTCTCCTCGATCGCGTCGTGGAGAATTGCTTCTGAGTGATCTTGTATACTCAGGTGCACTCCAAATACTGGTCAGTCTTGTTGCCGTAACCCAACGAAGATGACAAATGCTTCATCTGATGATTAGTTGTACCTCTATGCACTTGCCAATGAAAAGCTCGGCGATACAATGGCTGGTCTGAGCTTCAAGTTAGCTAGTAAAATCCTGTGTAGAGCAAAACTGCTTCCATCTCTTCACGGAACTCTGCTAGTCTTTGATGCAGTCATGGCCCAAAGGTGGTAACTCTGTGGCAGCTCCAAGTCGCACGAACAAACTCCCATCTGAAAGAACAACTAAAGTGCACTAATCTTCTTGTCAGCCAACTAGCTAATAAGTAGCAAACACAGTAGGCACAAACTTTTCTGCAGAGAGCACTGCACGTACACTCACTGTGTACTAGTGCTGATGACCTAGGTTAACTATCTGTAGCAAAATATTGACATGGGAATGCAAGACGTACTTAGGATGCATAAAAAAACTGGCTTCAGGTCACGTGAGAGACCACGCAGAGAGACTATTACATCATATTGTAAATCACACGAGCAAACTGGTGACCTGAACTGAAAGTCTGAAACCCCTTGCACTAGACCTGGCAGACAAAACCAGCAAATAACCACACCTAAATTCAAGCATTCGTTTTCTATTTTCTGGAGTTTCGTTTCCTTGGAAACTATCAGCTCTGTCAACGGCACAAAAAAATTGACCTGTTGAACAAACTTTTAAGTTTTCAATGCATAATTGGGTCATCTCTGAAGCTTGCCTATGCAGGGCGGAAATCCTGCATGACTAGTGTTCATGAGGACAGGAAGCATTGTACTCAGTGCAGTGCTTGATGTGAACTAAAGCACTATTAATTATGTAGTTATGTACAATGAGCGGTGTAGTAACCAGTATGGAGTACTGAATTATCTAGACTGCAACAACTAAGTTGTCTCAAAATTTGCAATAGGGAGTTTGTATCAGAAGCTGGTGTTGGTACCTACGTTTTGTCAACAGAAAGACGGCAAGGCAATTAATAACTCTTGGTGCCTTCTGGAGCTCGAATTTTACTACTAATGAATAAATTTCCTTCAGAAACCTGTGTTTAGTGCATGGATGCCACACAGTCATCACTCATGATACCCCTAAAAAAAGTCATGATTCATGATGCTCTTTTATGGTTCAAAAATTAATGGCCGGCATGCATGCATGACATATCCCAGTCGCATGAGTGGAATCATAATTAGCATCAACTGATTCCCCATCAGAAAGTACACAAAAGGCAGACCAACCTTTCTCTGGCATGCTCAATTCAGTCATGCAAGCAAACATCAGCACAGCACTAGATGGATCTCATCTTTTCTTTATCAGTGGACTTCCGCCATCCACTTTTGTAAACTTTATCGATCAAGACACTCAGATTGGGAAGAAGAAAGAGGGATAGCATATATGATTGCAATGTACAGCAATGTTTACACTATTGCGATGAGAAAAAATGATTCGAAGTTGCTTGCAGTAGCGTGTGTATGCGGTGCTACGGTATACAGCGAATGTATAGCCACCTTGATCAAAGAAATATATAAATCTACAATCGAGCAATACAATCTGATCTTCACATGCCACTTACCACCTTAATTCATGCATAACACACCACATTTTATGGCCATAAAATTTATTCTTCCTTTTCTTTTTCCTGAACTAGGCCATAGGAGAAACGTCTGGTTAGCAACCATCTATGCAAGACACCACGTGATCCAATTGCTTGCTTGGCTACAAATAGCTCATCATCAGCTAGCATAGTAACATGCACAAGTGATCGAGATGGTTACATGTCCACTTGCATATCTATCTGTGCCGGGAAAAATATTCACTTGGATTATCCAAAATAAAGTGGGGCCATGCATTATGCCAATTAATTAAATCATTATTAGCAAACACGCATTCGTTCCCTTGTGTATCTCTGGACAAATTAGCCAAAGTAAGTAAGTAAATGACGAGACAAAATGTGCACACAAAGTAAGGACCAAAAGAAAGCATGCGAAAGAAATATCAGTATTGGTAGCAATAGACACAAATATTGGGAGAAAAAGAAATAGAATTTATTAAATCTTGAACATGTACAGAGTTACTGCCTTGTTAAAAACCTTACACCCCGGTCTTTCTCTACAGGCTGTCTCAGAGTGGAGAGATCAAGAGAGACATTGAATACATCAGACGTGTCTTTATATCCCAGTGAACTGGCGTGCATCAGACGTTATCTAAAGAGTGGAGAAAATGAATTGACGCGCTGTCCCATTTCAATTACAATCTCTCTTACGTTCAAAATTTCAAATACATCAGACGCATCTTTATGTTACTCACCTCTTTTTTCATGATTCCCTCGAATCTCACGATTGATTTCTCTTAGAGCAAGTATAATAAGGTTACGTAAGCGGCTATAGGAGTCGCCACGTTAGATTTGAGTTGAGTTGGAGGAGAGAGAGAAGTTTAGTCAGACTAGTAGCCTACAAAAGACGAGCTCTAAGAAAGTTGGTGAGAGAATAAGAGAATGAAGGTGGGCCAGGTATTAATGCTCAATGTATATATATAGCCAACTATTATATGAGTAAATTATTAAATTAGCTATAAATGATATGGCAACCTATGATTCTTTACTCTATTTTTTTTTTTTACTCCTTCAAGCCTCAAGAGTCAAGTCCCTGGACATGCATGACACATGTCGGCACATAAAGGGAACGCCAGCCGGGTCGAATGCTTTGAATTCGGTGCATGCACATGGATGACAACTTAATACCAATAGTGTGTTGACACTTGACAGTAACACACTTGTACCTTTTTTAAACGAGGCATACAATGCAATGCAATACAGCCGTACGATTTAAGATAATGCAGGGTACAAACGATCTCGCAAATCAGTCAAAGGAGGCCACTAGCGGCTAGCTAGTGCGCCCCGGTTCTGCTCTTTCACATCATCACATGACTCTTTTTCCGGCCCCTCGCCTTTCCCAGACGGCCCTTCGATTCCTTCGCGCTTTCACGGTTCGGCATCGCAACTTCGCTCGAGAGGCGCCCGAGAGGCCGAGACCCCTCGGTTCCCTTGCCAGTCGCCCCCGTTGCCCCGCACGGCTCGCAAACTCCTCGCCGTCATGCGCGTGCTCCTCCGACCCGGACTTGGACAGCAGCCCCATGATGTTGCTCGACGGGTCGGCGGTGGTGACGTGGCCTCCCGAAAGCGCCGCCGCTCGCGCGTGCTCGAAGAAGAGCACCTGCACCACGACGCGCAACAGGAGAAGCTCGTTCTGTGCCGCGTGCGTGCACGCCTTCTCCGACAGCTTCCAGCAGTTGAGCACTCGGCAGCATGGCTCCCTCCTCCCTCCCAGCAAACTCCCCTCCCTCCTCGTGGGCTAGGCGGCTCGACGGACGGCGGCCCGGCGCATGCGCGGCGCGGGAGGCGGCCGTGCGCGGTGGCTCGGGGGCCCGGCGTGGTGCGTGCCCGGCCGCGTGTCCAGCCGTGCTGCCCGAAAAACTGTGCGAGCCGCGTCGCCGATCGTGTCCGGTTGGCACGCTCGGCACGATCCGAGCAAACGTGCCAGGCTAGTACGGCCTATGCTGAGCTGGCACGGCCCAATTTCCACAGTATTGTGCCGGGCTTTGGATCGGACGTATCTCGTGGTGGCTCGGACCAGATGCCCACCTCTAAATCAGGTTACACCATGCCTAGAAACAGAGAGAGCTAGCTAGTTTCAGAACAACCCCCCCACCACACACACAAAAAAAAGGCCAGAACCATGGCTAGGTCCCCGATCGTCGGCCTCCTGCTCCTGCTCCCACTCGTGGCGTCGTCGGCCCCCATAGCGCTCCAGCTCCATGGCGACGTCTACCCGATTGGGTAGGCGACCTGCTGCTCTCAAGTTTGTCCAGTTCTAATTATTTTCTGAATCCTGTGTCTCGATTATTTCCCTGCAAAAGGATGTCATTTTTGCTGTACCTCTGCATCAGCTTGCTGCAACTTTTTTGTGCGGATTTTTTATACAATTTTTATGTACCTCTGCAGCCACTTTTACGTTAACATCGGCATCGGAGACCCACCACATCCCTACTTCCTGGACATCGACACCGGCAGCAAGCTCACATGGCTGCAGTGCCAGCCCTGCAAAAGCTGCAACAAAGTATAGCACTCACTCTTACAAACTTACCATCTTATAATTGCATAACACCGTCTTGAACTCTTCTAGCATATAGTAAGTTTCTGCCCTCGATTTGTAATGTTTGATGTCAGTCAAATGTCCAATGCTGTTACTGCCTCCAATCCAAGGATTGGTGCTTTAGATGTGAGCGATTGAATCATGGAACCGACTCTCTTCTCCAGTTCAAGATTGGTGGTTGATCTTCCCTTGGATGATTCACATATATAGGAGGCATTGATCTTAAATCCCTTCAATGTTTGGTGCTGCCAACTTTTTTTTGTTCATTTCTAGTCCTAGATTCGGCGTAAAGCGTACAAACATGGCATGATCTTTGCTCTGGTCCAGTGTTTGATGCTGCCTTGGTCACTGCAGGTGCCACACATGCAAACAATGTACCGGGCAACACCGGAGAAGCTGGTGCCATGTACAGACCAGCTCTGCATTGATCTGCACAGAGACCTGGGTAACCCACCCAACATGTGCACCAAAGAAGGCAAATGCGCCTACAAAATAAGATACGCAGACGGAAAGTCAGAAGGTGTGCTCATCCGCGGCGACAGGTTCTCTCTCAGGAGCGGTGCCCGCCCCCTCCTCGCCTTTGGGTACGCCACAAACGGCGACGTTCGCATGATCAGTGACCACCGGATTTGCTTGTCGACGGACGGTAACTCGCTTCTTCCGTTTTTGTGCATGCAGCTGCGGGCATGATCAGGGTGTCGGGCCAAACTTCCAGAAGCCATCGCCGGTGGACGGCCTCCTTGGGCTTGGGAAGGGCTCAGTGGACCTGGTCTCGCAGCTGAAGAACCAAGGATTATCACCAGGAATGCCATCAGCCATTGCATCAGCATCAAAGGAGGAGGCTTCCTCCTCGTTGGTCTTGATCGTTTCCCCCCAGGCGTGACCTGGGTCCCCATGGTTCAGAGCAGACCCAGGTAGGCGCTACTGCTTTATATGCACCACGCATGTTGCTAGTTGTTTGTGATGATGGTTTGGCAGAGATGCTAGATGTAGGTGTCCATTTCAGTGCCTGATCATCCCCCACACCATCGATCGTTTTCACTTTGCACCGTGTGATGATAACCTGTAAAAGAAGCCATGAAGAAGGCTATGATTGAGATTTTCCTTTTCTGTTCTTTTGGTTTCACACTTTCACACATTATACAACATTGTTTTTACAGGGAAGATCATCACTACTCACCTGGCATGGCACAACTTTACTTCGATAGAAATCCGCTGCCGGTGAATCCAATGGAGGTGGTCTTTGACAGTGGTAGCACCTACACCTACTTCGATGCCCAGCCATACCAAGCAACTCTTTCTGCGGTAGTTACCAAATCACAGTGCATTCTGATGTGATGCCCCTATATTTCAACACAGACATCAAGCGTAGAACTCATGGCGTGTCGATCTTGCAGGTGAAAGGCGCTATCGGCGACAAACTTAAACCGGTGCGTGATCGTGCTCAGCCTGTATGCTGGAAAGGGGAGAAGCCATTCAAACATGTCGCCGACGTCAAGACGTTTTTCAAGCCACTGTCTTTGGTCTTTCAACACAACAAGGCCACCATGGAGATCCCTCCTGAGAACTACCTCATCATCTCTGTAAGCATTCCATAACTCAATTGGGTACCAGCAGTGAACGGCGAATCATCGAGGGAAAGAACAATCGCTGACATGTCCTTGCATGTCTTTGGCAGAAAGACGGGAATGTGTGCTTGGGCATCCTCGATGGATCGAAGTTGCCTCTGGACGGAATGAACTTAATTGGAGGTATGAAGTTCAGACACACACCGTCCAGTTTCTGAAACCAGGACACCATGCGTTTTTCTGTAATGACTTCCTCCGGTCTTCCGTTTTGCAGACATTTCAATGCAGGATCAGCTTGTGATATATGACAACGAGGGATCGCGGCTCGGATGGGTCCGTTATACACGGTGCGATCGAATGCCCAGGAATGAATTTGTCAACACTTCACGTTTCATTAGCAGGAATATAGGAATGGCCACAACATATTAGAAAACTTGTATGCTCCTCCTGATCATAATAAAACGGAGCTGATGACTTACGATGTTTCACCTGATAACTTGCTCCATGCGTGTGCGTATCGAGTCCTTCTTGGAGGCGTTGTCATTGGTGAGCTTTTATCGTGGTCCAAGTATTGCTATGATGGTGGATAGCCTTGAAGGCAATATTGCGTGATGTAGTTTGCCGCGACGGTTCCTTTGTCTTTTCTTGTGTGTGTGTTTGGCTGTGTACACCCTAGATGTGTAGAGGCCAGAAGTCTTCTTAGTATAATTGTATCAACTTGATGTAATTTACTAAGATTAATAAAAGCTTCCTTTATCGAAAACTTGCTCCATGCGTGTTATTTACGCCGTGCGTCTCTACGCTCTATTAGCTTTGACATGCCAAAAAAAAAGATTTGCTGTACATGGGCCTCTGAATTTGCTACAGGACTAGAGGTCAGCATCCTGTGGTTGTTTCTTCCTCTGATCAGTTTTGACTTCATCGATCATGTGCTAATTGCAGCTTCCGGTTGAATTCCTGCATGTACATATCTGTGCTTTATATAATAATATGAACAAACTAAAGCTAAAAATGCTGGCCCATGAACATACAATGATTTTAGATGACACTAGTTCAATGCTCGTGCGTTGCTACGAAAAAACAAAATTGGTAACGAAACATAAAGATCAAGCAATAAAAAAAAATTGTGCTACAAGATCAAACATCTATTTCTTTCCATTACAAAAGTTTTTATGGTTTCTCCTCTAGTATGAATTAAAACCAAATATATTGTACATAGTAATGTATATTACCAATCTCAAAAATCAATCAATCATTGTTACCCCTTTTTGCAATTTATCTTCCACCGCAGTTGCACCTACAAAAATCAGCTCTCTTTCAATCAAATCTGAGACTCACCAGACTAATACTCAGAAGGCAATTACAAACGCTCTAACAGCCAAAGCAAGGACGCCAACAGAACACCCACCTTTCGTCTCGGTGTTCTTTTTGAATGACAGTTCCCAGTCTTGCCTGTATCTTTCCCTGTACAAATGTATAATCTTCAGACCGCCCTGTGACATGATGGACACAACCATTTATGTATTTGTTGAGGATCAGAAACAACAGAATGGAAAATCTGTCCAGTAGGAGTTACCGATGGAGTAAATGTTAACAAAAATCCACGTTCAAATTCAAGAGCACCATATGATGAGTAATTTGATCTGCATATACTTCTGCATTGTATAGTGCCAGAATTGTTATTCGAAGTAGAACAGTTGTAGTGTTGCCACAAAAGGTCCATCAGAATCCACATCATTACAGATTTAAAGAGTCAAATACCTTTAAGGAAACCGAGGGATCCATGTGACAAGGATGATTCTGAAGGCTAAAATTGAATTGCACAAATAAGGTGGCCACTTTTGTATCCATTCCATTTTAGGGATGGAGAAAAGAACAAACTGGAGGACTTGGAAGCCAACCGTTGACAGTGCAAGTCACTACAAATTGTATTACAAAAGGCAATTCTCATCCTTTAAAGGTACATTCATCAAGGACAGAAAACACTATATCTGGTTTTTATATGTTGACAATTATCAGTCAGCCAGAATGTGACAATCAATTTAGAGGTCAAACATGAGAATGCAGAATGCACACACCCTGATGTCTAATTTAAAAATTAAAACAAGCATGTCCCAACACAAATCGTGGTCAGCCTAGAGATTCAAAACTACAGGAGAATCACAGATATGGAAAAATATTGAAATAGACATAAAATGACAATTACACAGCACATAAGGAATAAAAAATTAACAGGTTTTATTTGAAGGGGAATGGCAAATATTCTAGCCAGAACATGGAGCAATTGGAGGCATCTGTGCAAGCATGCTTAGAGGGGAAGGTATAGATGTTTTAGCTTCTGAACAAAACAAGTACTACAACTAATAATTGACAGATCTATAGAACAAATGCTACACACATCCTTATATGATGCATACCTGAAGATAGCTATGATTCTGCAGATCAACAAATATTTCACCACACGAATCCTTGCACTCTATAGAGTAGAATGCAATTCGCTTGCTTCTCTTCCGACAGTTATCATTAATTAACAACTAAAAAGAACATAGAACACATGCAAAAACATTGTGAGCACAAGAAACAGAACAAGAGACTTGTTGTGGCAGTTTCATTTACAAAAAGTACTGAGTGGCACTTGCAAAGCAAAGGATGTGAAAAAAACTACTTTCAGAGAAGAATTTGCACCTTTGTTTTAAGAGACGCACAACTAACTACAATAATGTCAAACTTGTCAAGGGATTCTCCATCAATAAGTGATGGATCACCTGAAAGAAATAACAAAATATAGTTTTTTTTTAGAATTAATACCGTGAAGAACCTTAGTCATTTTATGGCAAACTAAGAAACAGGTTGGGAAATTCTCTTGGAGAAACACATAAATTGAAATCCTGAAACAACTATGTGTAATAATATGACAACCGATGTGGCTTATCATTAAAGGATTTTTCTTACAAAAACTTTCTAGATTAAAGTACCACTATCAGTGCAGGACTACAAATTGAAATAGTATCTCCATCCAGTATTCTTCAAAGATCTATGAAGCGGTAGGGATCACAACAATTCAAGAATGCAAGGAGACTTGATAATTTCATATACTTCCGACTTCTAACCTTCAAACTAAAGAAAAGTTTAAGACTGTAACTCACCCTTTTTGACAGCAACTTGGACCATTGGATTGAAATCTTTTAAGAACTTGCAGCAAACCTCAGCTCGTGATCTACCACCATATATGCTCTCATCAGGTGGAATTAGGAAATTGGCATTAAGATCATCCTCCACGACTACGTGATCATCCATCAAGGATAAACTGCCAACTCCTGCTAGAACAATATTCTTGCAGAACTACAGGGTAGGAGAGGAATCAGGTTTAGTGTATGAGGTTGCTTTCACTAAATAGTAAATACTTCAATAACATATAAAAACATCAACTATTATAACATCATATGCCACGAAGAGACCAGGAAGAAACCAAAGCGTGAATAGTTGACAAACTAATTAAGAAATTATAAAGAATTGAGAATTCAGAAATCTAAATACAAGCTGTAAAACACCACATTTTAAATAATACCAGAGTTTACAAGGAAAGCTTATGTCTCACAGATAATGCATACACAATATAAGTCGACAAGACACTAACTCAGGAACAAAACAGCAGCAATCAAATGCCCCCCCCAAAAAAAACTGACTAAAAGCAACAGCTAAACATGGCCAATTGTGCTTCTAATCTATCTATCATAACAATTTTGCACCCTAATTCAATACTTCCTGGTCGAATAATTAATAGAAGACTATTAAAGATAAAATGAGGTATAAATTACCACTGAAACACAATAACTGGAGAAGAAATTTTAGTTACCTACCTCAACAGTAGTACCGTTCATGCCGCACACAAGCACATGCGCTTAGCCTGTTCCAAGTGACACAAATATAACAGTCAGCTGAAAACAGATGAAATGCACACACAAAGGGGATTCAGAAGGTAACAAAAACCAGTTATGATTTTTGTACAAAAATCAGACATATAGAACACTTTGAGAACACTGGCAAAAAATTTTTAGGGGAAAGGTCCAGGAAATTTCAACCGAAAGCATAAATCGAGCTCCAAAAATTAAGAAAAAATCGATGTGGTCGAAAAATACCAAAAAGATTGATTTTTTTCGTGGTTATCTTCAGCTCTCCCAACAAGTGCTCAAAATCTAAAAAAAAGATACATAACAGATTGAATTTTGGCTTAAAAATCGCAATAAAAGCCATAAAGACCAACACGCGCTCCAAAAACATTCCAATGAAATACACAAATTTTTTTTGCAATACAAGCAAGCAAGAAGCAGTAGCAAAAGGTGGGTTCTTTGGAGGGCAGCGCACCTCTTCTGGGCGTCAACTCCCCATACGCGGATCTGGCGGTCGTAGAGCGCCGTCTCCTGCGCCGTCAGCTCCTCCTCCGCGCTGTCCATCGCAGAGAGCGCCGGAACAAACATTCCCCGAGGATAACGCAAGGTGACCTCATTTCGACCGAGTACTGCGAGCTAATTAATTTGTTGGCAAGATTTATTAACGATTTCTTTGCGAGAGATTTGTCGACGAATTTGTGTTGAATCCATGCAAAAGGCTAAGATCCGGACGAAACAGCTAGGGGAAGGACTAATCGACACAAGAGCGAGCTAATTCGAGGAAACCGCAACAGATCTATCTAGAGGAACCAGTTTGGTTTTTTTGTGCGGTGTAGTGAGAAGGAAGAAGCCTGTTTACCTTGTAGTCCATCTTGTTCTTGCCCTTCATCTTCTCGTTGAGGAGGGTGTCGACGTCTTCCCTCCCCGCGAACTCGATGGGCGACTCACTTGGGGGTGTTGTCTTGTGGCGGCTGCCGCGTCTTAGCGCTTGATGACTTCTGGCGTCGGCGTTCTCCTTGTGGTGGAGCACCCCGAGCGAGTGGGTCCTGTGGCCATGGCGGATCCGGCTAGGGTTAGCGCTGCGGAATGGAATTACAAGGGCTGCGTGCGGGAAGGAGTTTGAATTGGGGAAAGGGCAAGGAGATTTGAAATGTTTCAAATTTTGGCCTTCGATTCGTGTCACAGCGGGAAGTCTTGAGGACATCGGCCAGTGTTGAAAGGGGCCCATGGAAGAACGGACCGCCACCGATTCCGCTTTATAATAGTAGAGATATGTGGAAGCCACAGAATCGACAGGTAGCGTGGACTATGTCGATCAAACACAATTAATTTAAAAATCAGAATTATGCACACCTTCATGTAATAGTAGTCGTGTTTAGTCTCCAATTTTTTCCTAAAAAAGGTCTTGTACAATCCTTGTAATCTTCTTGAAAGCGAGAGATTTTGCTCCTCGCAACAAATTAATTAATGCCACGGTAAAAGCATTCTTATCACCGCAAATTGGAGGTTACTATTTACAAGCAGATTAAACACCACGGACTAAAGAGTAGAAAGTCTCTCTCAAATGCTCTCTCGTCATGGCACTTGGCACTATCCCCTTCAACACACTTTCCTTCTCATTCTTTTGCCCTCAAACTCAAAATAGTTTTTGTTTTTCAAAATTTTCCCACAAGTTTTTGAAAAAGAAGTATTTTTAACCACTTTTGAAATTTTTTGCATCGAAGCTTTTTGAACCGAAAGTTTTATTAATTGAAACTTTTTGAATTAAAAGTTTTTGAATTGAATGTTTTCGAAGTTAAAACTTTTCGATTTAATTTTTTTAGCTGAAACTTTCTTATTTGAGAAATTTCAATTTTAAAAATTTCTAGTTCAAAAACTTTTTTATTTGAATTTTTTCGAGTTGAAAATTTCCGAGTTAAAACTTACTAATTTGAATTTTTTTTAAGCTAAAACTTTTTGAGTTGAAGTTTTCTAATTTAAAATTTTTCAAGTTGAAGATTTTGTGTTGAATTTTTTTAGTTGAAACTTCATATTTAAAAGTTTCAAAGTTAAAATTTTGTAATTTTAAATTTTTTGTTAAAAAGAAAGGAAGGGATGTAGGGGAAGTGAATAGGGAAGAGAAAAGGTAAAATGTAGAGGTGAATAGAGAAGACGACACATGGTATTCTAGAGTAGTGTCCTCAAATTTTTAGTTTGAGAATGACCTCAAACTAGTTGTACCCTAATTGTAAACCTACTGGATGGAACCAAGGAGATACCGTGGGTGAATGAAGCGATGGCTGTAGCCGAGAGTGGTGGCCTTTCCTTTGGGAGCGAGCGAGGAGGGTGCGCACGGTCAGGCGGCAGCAGAACTCCAACGAGCGCCTCACCAAAGGCGCGAGGATAGATGCGGGAGAGAATCGTTCTTCTGGTCAAGATCGTTAACAAAGGGCAAGCCAAGGAAACTAGGGCCCACATATCAATGAGTTGAGATGTTCCACAACCACGTGGGCCAGAGGGTGTGATTTCACAGCTCTACCATGATCACCCACAAAAAAATCGAAATCCAGCCTAGGACCACGAAAACCATCCGATCGACTTTGGGTGGTCTAGATTGAGAAAGAGGAGCAGTTTAGGGTTATTTTAGGGTACTAACTCTCATATTATCTAGTACTAGTCAAGTGTCCCTGCTTTGCAACGGAAACATATTTTTGAACTAAATACTCAAAATTATATCATATGTTTACAAAAATAAATTTGAACTCTTGAATTGCCATAGGGAGGAAGAAGTGGGGAATGGCCCGAGGTGAGCAAAAGGGGAAAAGAGATGCTAGATAGAATTAGGAATTTTTTTAAATAATATTATTTAAAAAAATCTTGCAATTAGTTTCCTTTTTATTCACAATAAAATCTGCAATCCGAACCGTCCCATCTAAACTTTGCAGTAATGGATCGAGAAAGGCAATTTACAATATTTGCAGTTAGAGGTGGGCGTCGTACCGGGCCGGGCCAGCCCAGCACGGGTCCATCGTGCTTCGTGCCTAAACCGTGCAGGGCCGCGATGACCTGTCATACCCACCGTGTCGGCCCGGTTCTCCTTCGTCAAGCCCAGACATAGCCCATTTACGCTTTGTGTTGTGCCAGTTTAGGCCCAACTCATTTGCACTATTACAATGAGATGAAAGGAACTAGAGACGTATAGAGTTGAGGCAATAGACACAAATATTATAGAAAAAAGAACTAAAAATTATTTATTCTTGAATAGTTACATAGAGTAAGGAGGATGTGTTGAGTACGGGCGAGAGAGGGGTAATAGGCAAGAAAGAGAGTGAAAGAGACAGGCGAGAGAGATCGAGAGAGACAAACGAGAGGGAGATTGAGAGAAACGGGCAAGAGGGGAGAATGTCGGTAGCAGGAGTGGTGTTCATACTGCTAAATGCATCCATAGCACTTCTGTTTTAACGGGTCAGTGACCTTCGCGCTAGCCGCTGGGCATCTTCTTCATGCCCTGGGTCATCAGGCCCTGTACGACTCATGCTACATTGTATACATGTTGGTGCGGCTTAGGCATAGCACCGCATGAGACAGTGGACACAAAGTGGCGTGCGCCCAGCAGCACCGCCTCCCTTGCTCGTTACACCTCATGCTCGTGGGAAGAAGATGGACCAAGCAGCCGTGCCATTTTCTCCGAGGAGAACGAGAGTGGTGCTGGGAGGTGGAGGGATGAATTCTTTGCTAGGTCTTGTTTTTGGCACGAGACAAGGAAGCTTTAGCTTGATTGATACCGTTGTACGCTTTTTCCTTTTTACTTATTTGGTTTCTATTGGAATGAAATTGTATTTCTAATCCTCTTCTCCACCGCAGAAGCACTGTATTCAACACGTGTCACCTGCCGTACTCTCGTATCGTAGCATATTTTTAGTGCTACGAGGCACAATGCATCACAGCAGATAAGGTGAGCCCACCTTGGCAGAAAACGTACCATTCTCCCTAGGCTAGACAGAAGGTCAAGCTTTGTCAAGCCCACCGTGGCAAGAAAAATGTCCCACACCTCGGGCTCGACAGCAACCACGGCAGGTGGTGGAGCCACATACACCTATGCCACGGTAAGATGCCACGGCTGGTGGCACCTATCACTGTTTCTATGGTAAAAAAGATGGTTAAATTTACAAATTCATTCGCGTGGAAGCTTAATATGAAAACAAAAAATGTCGCAACGGAAAAAAAACCCTCCAAGGCGATGTGGCTAGCGCGTTTACGGGTGTGTGGTGTGCCACGGCAGCAAAAGGAGCAGAAGCGTGTCTCCTTACGTAGAGGAGGGTTGCTGTTACGAACAAAATGGATGATCTCATCCATCGAACGAGCGTCTTCTCTACCAACCAACACAACGGAAAAGAACCTCTACGAATCAACGCATTCGCAATCTCTCCCTCTCCCCCTCAACTGTAATCCTCGAACGAGTGCAAATCCACCCGTTCACTATGTATATATTGATTGGTTCATGAATGAAACAGACACAAGAATTCATACAACAATTGTTCTTACATTTCACTCAAAACACGTTATCAGCACTTCGCTCACCCTGAGTACCGAAAGAAACAAACAGAGGAAGAACAAAACGGCGATCAACACGGTAAGAATCGCAATGCCGATACTCACCATCAACTACGCCGTTTCTATCCTCCTCGCCGCGGTAATCCGCGAGTTCCACCGCTCCGTGCGCCTTGGAGTCTTGGACTGTGCCCGCCTGCGCGTTGTGATCCGCCGCGCCTTGGTCAGCCCTCGTGCCACCGGCCTTGGGTTCCTCGACATGGCGGCTTTCCTCGTCGTCGATGCGCACGGGCCCGGGTCCATCTCCTCACCACCGTGGCTGCCTCGAGGATGCCCTCGCCCACGCCGGTTGAAGAAGCGCCGCCAAGGCGGAGGCTCCCAACCCCGGCTCCACCCAGCTTCACTTTGCGCCTTACCATGGCGGCCAGGTCCGGGGCACCACCCTTCTTCACTGGCAACGGCATCTCCGTCCCACCTCCAAACGGGATTCCTCCTCCAGATCTGGCCCTCTTCACGAATTGGCGCCCGGATCTTCACTTCTCCAATGGTGTAGTGTCAGGGCTTGGCACCGCCGGCTCCTCCACCCGTCCCATCGGCTTCGGAGGTGGCGGCAGTGGATTCTTCTCCTCCACAGATGAGGGGGAGGGCCCCCACCACTAAGCACCACAAGAAGAGGGGGAGGGGGAGACGTCGCCATGGCCTAGGATCTTCTCTACGGCCAGCGACGGTGGCGGATGGAGCATGGCGTGGGTGGCAGCTGTGGTCGAAGTGGAGGCGGCGAAGTCTGCGTGAGATGTGTTAGGGTTAGGGTTTCCTGAATCGCCGATTCCTCTTCGGTTTTATTCGACGCGGGAGGTAGGCGCATTTGGGCTGAATCGGTGGCCCAGGCCCAGGCTGCGATCTGCTCTGCCCCTCGCGCACAGGCACGCCTTCGCCGGCCCAGGCCCACACCTCCAGCCTGCTGGATCCCCTTCGCCCTGACAGGCCTTCACGAGCCAAAAAAACGGTGGCAGGCCAAATTTGGCCCGTAGCAAAAATAATATATTTACTATTTTATTTTAGTATTTCCAGCATTTATGCATTCTAGTCCCTATATTTTACAGTATTTGCATTCTGTAGTATATCAGTGTGATGCCTTTATATTTTAAGACCCATAATGTTATCTGTAAATGTATATATGTGTTTGTTTATATACTTTTGCATATGTGTATATTTTGAATGTTATTAAAATTTGCAACTTAACAAATTGCATTTTAATAACTTTAAATTCTCACAATTAAGTACCACTTAATTGTCCAGGATTTTTAGCAAATTTTAAAAACATGTCTTACATTATTTTGAGAATAAACACAAGGTGATGGAGACTAGGGCATTGGCTGCGTCTTATTCAGTTTTCTGAATATTTCTGCCTAGAGAACATGCCTTTTTGAGCAGTAATTTAATTGCCCATCACTATGAGGTCTACATCATGTTCCAACTTGATGATTACCTATAAAATGTTATCTCAAAATAATGGTTTTGGATATATGGTCTACTCTATTTATGGAGATTACCTTAATTATATGGTCTACTCCATTTATGGAGATTACCTTAATTTATGGAGATTACCTTAATTATATGGTCTACTCCAACCATCCAAAACATAAGATATGATTTAAAATTTGCACTTAAATATTACAACACCACCATTAAGGTTTTTAATTTTACCAATCTTTGATGAATTAATAAAATCGATGGTTATGCCATGTAGGAAATGTAAAGAGTTTGAAGAACTCGCCCTTGATGGGAGCAATTATCCTTCATGGGCATCGGATGTCAAAATTAGTTTTGCATCTCGAGGATTTCAAGCTGCGATAAATGAACCGGTTGAAGGAGGCCTCATGGTCCTCGATCAAATGACGACACGCCTTACTTTTGTTACGCACTTCTATCCATAAAGATCTCAAGAAAGAGTATATTTTGGAAGAAAACCTCGTGTTTTGTGGGTTGCTCTTAAAGATCGTTATGAACAATGAAAGGAAATTATCTATCCCGATGCACAAGATGATTGGAATCATCTACGCTACAAGATTTTAAATCGTGGTGAATATAATCATGATATTCATAACATTTGTAGTAGGTTGAAGTTTTATAAAAAGAACCGACAGATGCGTAAAAGATAGAGAAAACTCTATCTACTATGCTTCCAAATGACAGGTATTATGCAATCAATACTGAAAAAGAAAAATATCAGTTTATTCGGCTTATTCATATATTATCTCGGTGAAAAGAATGATGAACTTCTTGTTAAGAAACATAAGTTGCGCCCAATTGGTTCAAAGACCTTTGCTCAAGTTCATAATGTTCGAATAACGCCCGAATAAAAGAAAGTTCAATGGATCTCCATCCGTAATCCAAAGAACCCCTTGGTAGACGCAAATTCAATAAGAACCGCAGACACTGTGCTAACAATAAGGCACGTGGCATGCACAAACTACCTGTGACAATAAATGACTTTGTCATAAGTGTGGTTGTAACACGCATTTTGCCGCGACTTGTCATACTCCAAAATACTTGGTCGATCTTTATCAGAAATCCCTCCGTGATGGCAAGCAGAAGGCACCAAGATAGAAGCACACTTCAATCTTACTACTGAGACTTCAAATGAGGCTGATTGTTCGTCTTCAGTTCCCAATGAATCGCCAAACAATAAAACCCTTACTCAGCAAATGGACTTTCCTGCAACGGACGACATGCTCATTGAGTACACCCCGGGTGACATGTATGGAGATTTATCTTAAATCTCCATGTCCGTGATTGTTGTTAAATAGTATTATGTATTGTAATAATTAGAGTTTGAAAACTTGTTTGTAATTTGAAGTTGTATATTTATTTGTGCAAACTCATATGTATTGTAATATTGCACTATTGTTGTGTTAAATAGTTAATCTAATATGTATGTATCACTATATGTGTAGAATAAAGAGTTTTAATTAATTCTTGTTCTTACTATAGATGTCTTTTGAAGTCAATCCCTCGGAGGAGGAATTATGCCTTGTGGACAGTTGTACCACAAACTCTATACTCACAGAGATAAAATATTTTTAGCCTCTTTAGTTCCTACATTTTCGGAAAAGAAGGTGAGACGCTAGCTAGCAATGAGAAAAAACTCGTAGTGAAAGATGTGAATGTAACGAGTAGAATTGTACTAGAAAGTACTTCATTTTATCTTATAAAAGATAGTTGATAATAGACAGTTGTATCTATGTGCGAAACAACGAAAGAAAAGAGAAGGAAATGTTTTAACGATCGCTGGTCATGATGTGTTGATAGTTGGCTCTAGTCGAGCCACAATCACCCTCCCTATGGGTACACAGATTACAATCGAGGATGCTTTGTTGTATCCTGATTCAACTCGTACCTTGTTGAGTTATAGAGATATTCGTAAGAATGGTATTCATGTGGAAACACATGAAGAAAACAAAGAGGAATATCTTCTCTTAACTAGACTTACTGGATATGGCAAGCAGATATGAGAAAAAAAAATTCCAACTCTCGACTCTGGATTGTACTATACATACATTAAGCCCATAAAATATGTTGCATATAAGGTAATTTTTCAAAACGTCGATGCATTCCAAACTTGGCATGATCGACTTGGGCACCCCGGTATCGGAATGATGAGAAAAATTATCACCAATTCTATCGGTCATGATTTGACAGCTACAAAATTTCCCAAATCTTCGGATTTTGTATGCACAACATGTACTACTAGGAAATTGATTTTAAGACCTTCACCTCTTAAAATCCGGGCTGAACCACTTAAGTTTCTTGAAAGAATTCAAGGTGATATTTGTGGTCCGATTGAACCAACTTCTGGACCATTTAGGTACTTTATGGTTTTGATTGACGCATTTACAAGATAGTCACATGTGTGCTTATTGTCCACACAAAACCATGCCTTCGTGAAAATAATGTCTCAAATTATTAAGCTGAAGGCACATTATCTTGAACATCGGATTCAATCGATCCGAATGGACAATGCTGCTGAATTTTCCTCTCATGCTTTCAATAATTATTGCATGGCTTTAGGAATTCAGGTACAACATTCTGTTCCATATGTCCATACTCAGAATGGTTTGGCTGAATCGTTGATTAAGAGAATCAAGCTCATTGTGCGTCCATTACTGATGAATTGCTCGTTGCCTACGTCGTGTTGGAGTCATGCGGTCTTACACGCTGTTGACTTAATCCAACTTCGACCAACTACATATCATGATTTTTCTCCCATGCAGTTAGTACGTGGGAATCCACCAAGTATTTCCCATTTGCATAAGTTCGGATGTGCGGTATACATTCCGATCTCACCACCCCAGCGTACCTCTATGGGCCCTCATAGAAAATTGGGGATCTATGTGGGATTTCAATCTCCGTCGATCATTAAGTATTTAGAACTTCTTCTGGGATCTATTTACGTGCCTAGATGTCGATCAGATATTCAATGAGGAATATTTCCCGGTATTAGGGGGAGATTTCAAGTACCAGAAAGAATGCTATGAAATTGATTGGAATGCTCAAAATATTTCATCCTCGGATCCACGTACTCAAGAAACCGAACTTCAAGTTCGGAAAATAATTGGTTTGCAAGATATTGCGAACAACATGCCAGATGCATTTACTGATTATAAAGGTGTTATTAAATCTTTTATTCCCGCAAGGAATGTGCCTGAATGTCGGGACCCGAATATGCAAATCCGGACCCTCTGTGTATGCTGCACTAGTCCAGGATCACGCTAGTGCACACAGTCTCAACATTAGTGAATATCACAATCATACATAGCGGAAATAAGATAAAAGACATTATATACTAAATATTACTAATTGAATGACCTTTGGTCAACTTACTTAACAATGCCTCACAAGGCTGAACAACAAATTGAACTGCAATGAAATGAAGACGAGATAACCCTCAAGATACCACAGTAACCGACAAGGCTCGCACCCTAAACATTCGTCTCTTCATAGTACACCTTCTTTAGCACTGGTGATGTTGTTGTAGGCAAGGGTGAGTACATAAAGCACTCAACAAGTTGTGCACACAATGCAATTCTATCATAACTATATGCAAGGCTTATTCCAAAGGAAGGCTAAGAGGTTCATTTGCAGTAAAGCAGCTTTTATGAACAAATACAGTAAATAGATTGAAAAGACAGTAAAACAAATAATAGTAATAGATATATTCGGCATTTCTCAAGTAAACCAAGTTTCTCATCCTAAGTCAAGATTTAACTTTCCAATGCAACCTGCCATCCATCCCAAGTTTTATTTTGCAAAAGTCTAAACCCTTAACTATAATCCCCGAGCTTTGCTCAATACCGTGAGCACGGCTATCCGAATAGATTGTACACTCTGCAGAGGTTATGCACTTTACCCACACGACATGATAATCTCTTTGTTGCCAAGCTATTAACACACTTCCTTTGGTGTGCCGGCAGAGAATCATGACAAAGCCTTTACAATGCTCGCCTTAACCCAAGATTACCCGCCGAGGTTTCAACATCGTGGGATCGGTTACCACATCCGTGGCCCCCTCTTGCGCCATCTGGATTCATTAAAAGGATGAACCACACCACCACGATAGTACTAAAGCTAAAGCATTGCAAATTAATCAGTTAGGCTACCCCATAACAGACATGTGGTTGCATGGTTGACTCAGGTCAAAGGCTCGCAAGGTGTCCTTAGGGTTGATCAAAGCAAGACATACACATACCCTCTGCCCATCGGGCCCACCCTGGCATCCTGCCCTTGACACTTGCTCCGATCTAAAATCATAATCACCCCAGTTGATTACCAAGCACCACGTGCCATCAACAATTCAATATCGTTGCGTGACATCCATTGCCACTACAACTCAATCTCATCGTGTGACCACACATGACACACAAATTCAGAACATTGTTCCATATTCCATTAGTCAAGATTATTTATCAAAGATTCAAGTACATATGATGACGTGGCATGGCTAAGCAATTCTATTTCGATCTAACCATCCATGTTGATTTCATTATTAACCAACTATAGTGAACCATCCTAGGGTGACTATAGATCATGGCATACAAATGACAAGGTAGGGTATAATTCAAAGGGTACGTTAGCTAATCCCAAATTTAGGTTGAAATCATTTATACACATAAAATACCATGCAATAAAGTAAATCAAAATAGCAACTAATCTAGCTATGGGTGCAACATGATCAAAGAACAACTTGCCTTGGTTAAGCTCCTGGTCTTGGTCTAGAAATAGTTCTTGAGATGCCAATTCCTCTTCCGAAGCCTCGCACAATTCAACGTCTACGCGAATCGAAAAGAAATAGCAAATAAACACCAAAACCAAAGAACAAATGAACTCAAAAATTCAAATAAAAATCACCATTAGATATATCTCAATTTTACAAATTTTTAGGAATTTGAATCACTTCAATCGGAGTTCGTATGCAAAAGTTATAGCATTTAGAAATTTGAAAATAAATTAAATTGAATTTCTAGATTTATCAGTATTATTTTTATAAAGAAAAATCCGGATTATGACGTCAGCTGACGTCAGCACTGCACCGGATTTATACGGCTGACACGTGGCGCAATCTAAGCCATCTAAAACCGATCGGACGACTCACGGATTATACACCTACGTGGCAACGCCATAGCCATCCGATCTAGATCGGACGATCAATACTATACCGAGGCGTTTACTGTGCACTTAAATGACGCGGTGCAACCGGAGCCCTTCATCTACGATCCGACGGCTATCCTTAACCGAGCGAAACCCTGTTACCCTAATCGACGTGGCCCAATCACGGCCGTTCACCTAAGATCTAACGGTGTAATACTTACCCGTGTAGTTTCCTATTCCCCGCAATGACGCGGCTGAATCCGGTACGCCCGATGAAGATCCGACGGTTGAAAAGCTTCGAACCCGGCAATGGCTGGCGGCAGCGCTGTCTTCCTGGAGTTGAGGAAGATGACACTCCCGATGGCGTTTTGGCACGCTCTAGCGACGAAGAGGCAGTGAATCCGATGCGGCGTGAAGCGACGAGCTCGAATCCGGCTTCGGTGCGGCGGAAGAGACTTCCTAACGGTGGCAATGGCACGGCGAAGACCTTCAGCACTCCAGCGACAGCTAGCGCAAGCTCCAGAGCTTCTCCGGCGACGGCGCAACAGCAAAATAGGCGGCGACTTGTGGGGAATCTCGGACAGGGTCTTGGGGTCCTTAAATACCCGGCAAGGCGCGGAAAACATGGGAAGTAAGGCGGCGGTGGCGGTGTTTGACTCGGATACGGTGGTGGCGGTGTTCGGATCGGAGACGATGCATAACAGCCGCACGATCTTCATCCGACGGTCCGGACAGAAGATGAATCCCGAACCGGTAAAATTTGATAAGGACCATCCGATGAACATCCAACGACTTGCAGCAATTAGGGTTTACTAAATGACGCGGAGCAATGAAGGCCGTTGGATTTCGATCCGACGGTGCATGTTAACCCTCCCGATTCAGCAGCCGGTCCGCACAGTGATGGGTTTCGGCCCATTACTGTTCACAGGGATTTTCCGGGGTTTTATTCAAAGTAATAAAAATACTCTAAAAATTCCCAGAAAAATATCAAAAATACTTTGAGACATTCTGGACTTAAATAAAATATTTTTGACAAAACTTTATTTTGAACTTTTCTTTTTTTATAATTATTTCTTGACAAAAGATAATATATTTAATTTCAAAATAATTCAAATAAATCTCGCACAATCCAAATAAATCCGTAAAATTAACAAAAATCATAAATTGCAATAAAATAATATTAAATAGTTGAAAAGCCAAAAATTGGGATGTTACACTGAAAGAGCGGAGGTACCATATAAAACCACTCAACCTCCGATTAGCAATAAGAGGGGGAGGAGTAAGGCCTCCAAGCAGAAAAATGTAGTAAATGCAGATCAACCTATGGTTGATAGATACCAATGTGGACTTGATCCACAACCCTCTTCATTGCAAGCGCATTGTTGAACTTGGGACATCGGATAACCCCAGATCCATCGTTACGGGAAATAATGATAAATCTCTTAGGGTGAACGAAATTGCTACAAATTACATTGAGATCGGAGAATTATTTGACCGAAAGCTACAGCTTGTTGACACTTATTTCTCTCGAAAGGATTGTCGACATCCCGAATGATCCGGATCCTAAATCCATGGCGAGTGTAGAAAACGCTCGGACTGGAATAAATGAAAGGAAGCGATCGAAACAGAGATTGCCTCGCTTTATAAAAGAGAAGTATTCTCGGAAGTGATGCCCACACCTCGTGGCACCTTCCCTGTAGGATACAAGTGGGTTTTCATACTAAACGAAATGAAAATAATGAAGTGGTGAGATATAAAGCAAGGCTAGTAGCTCAAGGCTTCACGCAGCGTCTTGTTGATTACAATGAGACTTATTCTCTAGTTATGAGTGGCATAACTTTCCGATATGTGATATCATTGGCAGTTCAAAATCGTCTATCTTTGTAGTTTATGGACGTAGTGACAACATACTTGTATGGGTCATTGGATTCTGAGATTTACATGAAAGTTCCTGATGGAATCAATGTGCCGGATCTACAAGCAAATCGTAACATGTATTGTGTAAAATTACAAAAGTCATTATATGGCTTGAAGCAATCAGAGCGAATGTGGTACAATCGATTAAGTGAATTCCTTTCTTTAAAGGGGTACACTAATAATGATGACTGCCCATGTGTTTTCATTAAGAAATCCTCTACAGGATTTTGTATCATTTCGGTGTACGTTGATAATCTCAACATCATCGGCAACGAAACTGAGATTAATGAAGCACGTCATCATTTAAAGATGGAGTTTGAGATGAAGGATTTGGGTAAAACCAAATTTTGCTTAGGTTTACAACTTGAGCATTTACCTTCAGGAATTTTTGTATATCAAGTTACTTATATTCAGAAAATATTGGAGAAATTCAATATGGATAAGTCGTATCCATCTAGAACACCTATTGTCGGCGTATTCCACCTAACAGGCCCAAGCCTACAGACCGGGTTTGGTTCGGTAGGGGGATGGCTTTAGTAGCTGGCAAACCCTAACAGAGGGAAACCCCAGTATCTCTCACACTAACGAATTCTAGTGCCCCTTCAATTTGACGAACACACCGATCTTACCCAGGTTCAGGCCCCCTCCAAGAAGGGTAACAGCCTTACGTCCTGCCTGATTTTGGATTGAGTATTTTGGGCTTGGTTACAGAGCTTGCCGGTGACCAGCTCTTCTGTTGAGCCTCTCTTTTTTCTCTTCCTCTTTTTCCGTCCCCCTCCTCGTATGCTCTCAAGTGCCCTTATATGCATGGGCTTACACGAGTCGGATAGAGGAGGGATGTCATCATGCCTATCTTACATGTATTTATTACACCTTTATGCGCTGTCCCGTTCCTTCGGCGCTAATCAATGCCAGCGCATGCCTTCGCTCGGTTCTTCCGGAACGTGACCTCTCTGTGACAGGTAGGCGAGAGGCGTCAGAGGAACGGGCTTGTAGCAGAATTCCTTGGGACCGACATGCTCAGTACAAGAAGTTGTCTCGACATTAATCTGGCGAAGGAGACTTGAACAAGCCACCGCATCCCACCCTTTGCATGGCAATGAATAAACGAGGCGCTCAAGACGCCACGTTAGTGGCGCCGAGGCGGCAGGCGTGATCGCTGTGAGGGTCGAGGATGCGCCAGAGGGGGTGAATAGGCGTTTCTAAAATTCGATCGCTCACTAACAATTCGCTCTACTAACACCCTATGTCAAAACCTACTCAAATATAAATGCGAAGCGATAATCTAGGTTTTGACAATTAAAGCCTAAATCAACTAGGCTCACTAGTGCACTAACTTATTTATGTCTCTATGTATGAATTGCTAAATTGATCTAACAAATAATACTAAGCAATTCTAAGTCAAGCAATTATGAATATACAATAAATGTAATTACTTGAAAGTAAAGGAGACAAGAGACAAACGACGTTTTTCCGTGGTGTTCGAAGACTTGCCGGTCTCCTCTAGTCCACGTTGAGGCAAGCCCGACGACTCGGATCGGCTCCCGCTCGAGCACCCGCCTCTTTCCACTAGTCGTGGTTTTTCACGCTCTGTAGGCTCAACCCGAACCTTCACAAACTTGCCGGGCTTTCACACCTTGAGAGCTCCCGCAAGACGACGCCACGCCGCCTAGGAGTCGGCAACCTCCAAGAGAATAGGCCGCTCCTCCGCTTGACCTTCACCGAGCACAACACATGCGCTCCGGCGATCACCAAGTGCAACACATGCACAAGGACCTCACTCAAGTGCAACACATGCACTAGAGCTCACTCAAACCACTTCTAATTGCAACACATGCAATTAGTTCACTTTTAGCTCAAGAACCAAAGAGAGGAGAGCAACACATGCACACACACCTCCCACACAGCATCAACCCAGCCCCAAGCCCCCCAAGGGGGTATTTATAGCCTCCCACAAGAAAACTAGCCGTTTGGGGGCAAAACGGGCGAAAACAGAGAAAATCCGGTCCGACCGGACCTCAACCGGTCCGACCGACCTTCACAGGGCAACGGTCGGAAAAACGACCGTTGCGCGGCCGAATGCACTGCCGGTCCGACCGCCCTCCGGCCGGTCACACCGCGCCTCCGGTCCGACCGCCCGACGATCGGTCCGACCGCCCAACAAAAACCAGCGCAAACCCAAAAACGCACTCCTCTGGAAAAATCAAACCGAGCTCCATCCGGTCGCACCGCACACGCCCGGTCATACCGCCTGACCTCCGGTCCAACCGCCCGACAAAACCTAGCAAAACCTGCTGGAAAACTCACATCGCACGGCCGGCCGGAGGCGAGCGGTCGCCTCCAAGACGGTGTTCGGTCCGACGGACCAAATTCGGTTGCACCGCCAAAGACACGCCACAAGACGGAGAAATTTCACGCCGCGCCCAATGGCCGCACCACGCACACCCGGTCACATCAAGAATCTGCGGCGGTCGCACCGCCAGCATGCATGCCCGGTGAAAACCGAAACCCAAATTGCTCGGAGAATACACATCGAAACCCTAAAGTCGGTTGCACCTCTCCATGGCGGTTGCACCACATGACGATTGGTTGGACCGCATGACAATTGGTTGGACCGCATGACAATTGGTTGGACCACAATTAGGGTTGGTCACACCACCGGTTGCACCACCCAACCATTGGTCACACCACTCGAAGATTGGTCACACCACCGAAGCCCTAAGGTTGGTCCAACCAATCAAAGGTTGGTCACACCACACAAATCGGATTTTTCACAAACTTTTTCTCCGAAGATCCAAATGCAATTCTTTGAGCCTCAAGATGATCAACACATGATCATACACCCGTGCAAAACACATTTGCACCAATTTAGCCCATGCTCAAAGAATTCAACCCAAATTGCAAAAACGCATTTCTCAATTGACTCAAGAACTATTCGCAAATCGTATTAAGCAAATCAAACTCGAGTTTATGAGATTAATCCCCCTAGCCATGTGAAGGTCAACACAAGACCCGGTCAACTTGCCAACTCCCGTTGCAAGCCCCACTCACATGCTCTCGGAATTCCGGACTCATAAACCTCAGTTTATTCGCACAACGAACTTGCAAATAACGCAATAAAATCATTTCATGCTAGAGCACTACTCTTTGCAACACATGCAAAAGTCTAGCTCCAAGCAACATCAAATCAAGATGCATGAACTCTCTAATTGCAACACATGCAATTCTCTAGTTCAATGCAACACCAAATCGAACTAACACCAAAACCAAATCTCAAGTATGAGCTCTTTACTCGCAACACATGCAAGCCTCTAGCTCCATACAAACACACAAGTTTTAGAAAGATTGTTTTGCGAAACCAAAACATGAAGCTTCAACTAATGCAACACATGCAAAAGTGAACTTCACGCAAAAGCCAACGCACTAGCTTATCACTTCTTGCAACACATGCAAATCAAAGCATTATGCGAAAACCAATGCACCAAGCATAAGTTTAACCCATTCGCAACACATGCCAAATGGTTAACCCATATGCAAAAACCAAATCAACATACGATTTAAGCTTTGAGTGAACGCGATTGAGATCATCAACACATGATGAAGCTCAAGCAAAGGAAACGACCCTCTTAATAGTACGGCGATAAAACCTTAGACTCAAAGACTACAAAAGTCCTTAGCCTATCTAGTTATACCTTTCGTCACAAGACAAGCAATCCCTTTGGGGTCTTTATGATTTTCACTTTGATACCCCCCGGATATCCACTCGACTCCACTTCGGGATCCACTCTTGACGCCCATCAACTCATGATGCCGTCCTTGTCCCGTTCTCATCATCTCATCCATCTTTGGACCTAACTCAAACATAACTCAAGAAACTTGTTAGTCCAAGATACATGGTTGTCTCAATTATCTCTTGCACTCCGCTAACACATAATGGATGCCTTTAGATCAATTGAGCACAACCTAAATCAATTGAAATGATTTATGTGTCTTAAGTACAATAATGCAACTCATGCTTTATTATACTTAAGAACTATTCATTTGTCGTTACTTAATCCCAAACACCATCAACACATGATGAAATGTTCTTTAACGATTAACAAGACAAATGAACTCAATTTAAATTATTCATTTAAATTGACTCTTCAAGTTAGAGTGTGAACTCCCTCTAAATATGTGCATCCATGTAATATATGGATTGGGAAACATGATGCACATTTTGTGGTTATTTCAATGGGAATATTCATACTTTAACTTAACTCCAAAGTATGCAACTAATACTAGAATGAATACGCAGACATACCTTGGGTTTTCCATTTTTCAATGCGATGAGACTAAACAAAGATATTCTAAACAAACATGTTAGTCTCGATATAAGATACGTCATTAAGAACAATATCACATTAGGAGATAAACTCACTATTGGATTTGTCATTAACACAAGATTAGATTTGTCATTAACACCAAAATCATAACTAATGAAGGTTGAACTTACAATCTCCCCCTTTTTGGTGATTAATGACAAATCCAAGCTTAATGAGCACATTTGGATTAAAATTAACATGTTGAGAGAATTTAAGCTAATTGAACACACATGCATATTTTAAACAATATAAGCATTGACAATATCCAATGCATATGAGAATTAATTCTCCCCCTTAATCATATTAAGCTACCTTTTTAAACCAAATGACATATTAAGCTTCCTACTTCTCCCCCTTTTGGCATTAAACACCAAAAAATGGAAAAACTAAAAGATTAACTTGAAATACATTCTTCCCCTTTTTGGCAAACATTTGTAAATATTCTCCCCCTTTTGATGATTCAATTATTCTCCTCCTGTTGGCATGTAACAATTTCTTTTAAGGGTTATATCTAATGAAGGTCATACAAGAATTTAAATGAATATTAATGACCTTGGCAATGAATTAGATTTTAGATACCAATTGAAGGAGATAGGCAATAAAATCCCAAATGAAAAGGATATACAAGGAATAAAAACAAGTTTTCATTTGAAATATGGCCTGATACCAAAAGAAGAAAGACTCAAAAAGAGACCATATTCGGGATTTTGAATACCACTTTGAAGGAAGAATAAGCGCTTGCAATTATGGATACCACTTGTAAATACAAATAAGCATAAAAAGCAATGAAGGGTATCTCACGGTTTATTTGAAACGCATTCAAATAATTCACTCCTCATTTTATTAGGCTTTGCAACTTTTCAACATGATTCTCTTGAAGAATCCAACAATTTACCTAAATGGGTCAAACGAGGAACCCAAGAAGAAATAGATACCACTTGAGACAATAGATACCACTTGTAAAATTAATCTCAAGGGTTTGCTTGAAGATCCAAAGGAAATGAGCCTTTTCAAATTTTGATTTAAGAACAAAGCTCAACGATAGATTTTCCTCTTTTAAGTATTTCAACACATAAAGATTCTCACACAGAGAAGTTTTAGGCGGTTGAACTTACAATTTGAATTTGAGAGGAAATTCTTAATCAAGAATGTGGGTATCGGAAAGATACTACAAAGAGGCAATGAAATACCACTTGTAGGAAATAATTGAATTCAATGATACCACTTAAAAGGAATCCATATAATCAAGGATATCACTAGAAGAAATGAATAATAAGATACGTGATACCACTTGGAAAAAAGAAAGAAACTCAATGATACCACTTGTAAGCATATGGAATGAATAAGTGCTCGATTTGATACCACTTAGAATCAACTCACGAAGAATTGATACCACTTGAAAGATTAATCGATAAGATCGATGAGTATCAGAGCAATATTCTCAGAGCAATATACTTACGGGTATCGAAAATTCAAGAAAGATCAATACAATCACAAGGAATGAGTATCAGAGCAAAACAAAGACATGATATCACTTGGAAGCAATTAAGTGCCCAAAACTTGATATGAATAAACTCCTCGAGATGTTCAACAAGTGAATTATGGAGTTATTTGCATTTGAATTGCACAAGTTTTGTCTTTTCAAATGATCAAGCGACAATCACTCTTTAGATCAATTAAAGTGCTCCTAACTGATACCACTTGAAAACATGATCAAGTGATTTGTAGAACTTTTCAAATTTTGCACAAAAGAACTTTGGGATTGCAAGAAACTATTGCAAAAAGAATTTTTGAAAAAGAAAGTTCCAATCAAAAGATATCCCAAAGCCCAGCTCGAAAAACCTGAAAATTTCAGAGCTGACAAGCCATGGCCGGTCCAACCGGGCTCAGGCCGGTCCAACCGGACCAAAGGCCGGTGCAACCGCATGCCCTGCGGTGCAACCGCACCTGACAGGCTGAAAAGCCCTGATTTTTGCAAATTTTGGTAAAAACGATTCAAACGAAGTCCAGAAAACTTGAAATTTTGCAGAGATGAACTTTGGACTTATTAGAAGGTTTTGCAAAAAGAATTTTCTTAAAATCAATTTTATTTTGAAAGTTGTGGCAAATTGAGTTTTGAGGCAAAAACGAAAATTGATTTTCACTTAAAAGCCTCGTAATGCACTTCGGTTTGGATTTCATGCAATTTTGATTTTCATGGCTTAGATTGATGTATCAAGATTGTTTCTAGCCAAGATTTATGATGAAATCCAACTCGAATGCCACGATTTGAGCTATATGCCTAAATAGGCCATTTTGGATTAAATCAAATCGTTTTTGAGCCAAATTCGATTTCAACATAGGATTTTCATTTTGAAAATATGTAAAACATTTGAAATACGTAATAGAATACTTTTTCAAGGATTTTCATAAATTTGGGCCTTTTAAATATAATTTTTTGATTCTTGGCCTAAATAGTCCATTTTGAGGAAGCAATTGAAATCAAATCAAATTCAATCAACACAAAAATTCAAATGAAGCATGGGGTAAGATATATGGATTTGAATTTTGTGTATGAGTCTAGAATACCATTTTGAATCACAATTCTACACAAGAATGGATTCAAATGGAGAAACTCACTAAGTGCTAGAATATGACCATTATGGGTCAAGTATAGTTTTTCGGCGAGTTTCAAAATCAAATATCTTTTGACAAGTTGGTCTTTTGAAAATCCTTTGAGCACGAAAATTGTTAAGAATGACCAACTCTAGGATTTTCGTTTTGGAATTATTTTCAAAATACTTTTACTTTTAATTCTTTGAAAATTTTAAGTTTAAATCCAAAACAAGATACTAGTAACTAGCTTTTTGAAGTTAAAACTCATTTTCTTTTGAAAATAGATTTTGTGAAGCCAAAACCTTTGGAAAACATTTCAAAAGCATTTGTATACATTTTTCAACTAGTTTTTCACAAGATTAGTAATAGTATACAAAATTTTGACTTTTGGCTAAATGGTTGATTTTGAAAATATATATATATGCACTTATTATTAATATGGGCACACGTAGGGATGTGGTACACATGAATATGAATTAACACTCCCCCTAAATGTGCCACTTCCTAACTTGCTCAAGGTTTGCAATAAGAGAATAGGTAAGAGGCGAGAGCAAGTGTCCATACCAAGCAATCTAAATTGATTTTAGCATGAATATTACAATACAACCTACACAAGGCTATAAGACATAATAGTAATCAATTTAAATGCTTGTTACCGAGATGGCATTGGCTTATGATGGTCATGATTGTCTTTATGCTTGACACCACTTGTAGATCAATATAATCCTTCTCCTCTTGAGTGGCAAGCGTCCAATCCATCTCATATCACCTAAAAATCTTTTAGGCGATTTTTGGTACCCAATCTTTGTTGGGTCCGACAATGTTAGTCACAATAGATTTAAGAACCCATATGGTCCTAATTTTGGTATTTTTAAATTGACTAACATGACTAGGAATAGTTTTATATAATGATTCCTCCTAGGCTAATAATTTGCATTTTTATGAGAGGGCATAGGAGGATAATGATACTTTGCAAAACTATTTCTAGTTTGATCTCTTCTAAGCATATGACAATTAAAATTATGAAATGGCTTAGAGGATCTAGCAAATCTAGCAAATGTTTTGCTATTGTTACTTCTCCTAAGCAATGTATTTGAATTGAATTGAGTGGGCTTAGGAGTCCTAACAATTTTAGCAAATTCATTTCTAGATTTACTCTTCCTATGCAAATGATTATTATCAATTTTAGCCAGGCATAGGGATTTTACAAGCTTGGCAAACACATTGCCATTCTTGTCCTTCCTAAGCAAATAATTTTCATTAACGAGAATAGGCTTAGGAGTTATACCTTTGGGACAATCCACCGAAATGTCCTTTTCCGAAGAATTGAAGCATGTCACGCTATTTGGCCCTCTCTTGACCGATTTGACTTGCTCCTTGCCTAGCTTGCCTCATGGTTGATGCTTGTGGCTTGACATCCACTTGATTAGGGCACACTGAGGCGAGGTGGTTCTTCTTGTTGCAAGCAAAACACTTGATAGTCTTCGAGTGTCGTGCGTTGTGTCTTGTCTTGCTATTCTCCCTCTTGGAGTTGTACCCGAGTCCTCGCTTGTCTTGAGGTGCCCTTGGCTTGCTCAAGATTTCGTCGAGGAGGGCTTTTCCTTTTACGCACCTCTTCAAGTCATTTTCCAACTTAATGACTTGGGCCTTGAGCTCATTATTTTCCTCTACAAGATTAGCATCTAAACACATAGAGGAACTTGAAGCAAATTTATTAGAGCAACAAGGAATATCAATTAAATCATTGCAAGAGGCGGACATATCAATTTTTGATGAAATGTTAGAATTTACATTTAAGCATGGCATTTCATCAATTAAATCACATGATGTTCCTATATCCACCTTAGCCTTATAAATTTCTTTAAGAAGGAGTGATTCATGATTTTCTTTAAGCAAATTATAATCACTTTGAAGTGATTCATGTTCAAGCTTTAGAATTTTATATTTAGTTTTCTCCTTCCCAAGATAATTATTGAGCTCCTCTAACATATCCATTAAATCATTATAAGAGGGCTCATCATCATTTTCATCATCACTTACCTCATTTTTACCTTTTGCCATGAAGCAACGAATTTTTGTTATAAGTGAAGATTCGTAATGCCGCTGAGGCGGAGGTTGAGGTTGATGGTAATGCTTGGTTCTTCACTTGATGAAGAGGTTGAAGAATCGTCAACCGACATTTCCTCTTCAATGCAATCCTCATTTGTTGATGTGGATGATTCAAATAAATCTTGAAGCTTGATCCACATATCATGACCGCTTGAGAGGTTGCATATGAGATTAAATATTTCTACACTCACAACGCTAAATAAAACGTTAGTAGCTTGAGCGTCGAGATGTAGACATTTCTCCTCTCCTTTGGTTGGAGCAATTTCATTTATCAGAGAAGAAATGCCGACATCTACGATCCACCATATTTGTGGGCTCATGGATTTAAAATGCGAAATCATAAATAATTTCCATTGAGCATAATTTGAGCCATTAAGTACATGTGGATCGTGAGAGTGCACTAGTCCGCTAGACGCCATCCTTTTTACTCTCTAGACGGTTAAGCCTAAAATGAGAGAGACCGTGGCTCTGATACCACTTGTAGGGTCGAGGATGCGCCTAGAGGGGGGGTGAATAGGCGTTTCTAAAAATTCGATCGCTCACTAACAATTCGCTCTACTAACACCCCTATGTCAAAACCTACTCAAATATAAATGCGGTTTATAATCTAGGTTTTGACAATTAAAGCCTAAATCAACTAGGCTCACTAGTGCACTAACTTATTTATGTCTCTATGTATGAATTGCTAAATTGATCTAACAAATAATACTAAGCAATTCTAAGTCAAGCAATTATGAATATACAATAAATGTAATTACTTGAAAGTAAAGGAGACAAGAGACAAACGACGTTTTTCGTGGTGTTCAAGACTTGCGGTCTCCTCTAGTCCACGTTGAGGCAAGCCCGACGACTCGGATCGGCTCCCGCCGAGCACCGCCTCTTTCCACTAGTCGTGGTTTTTCACGCCGCTGAGGCTCAACCCGAACCTTCACAAACTTGCCGGGCTTTCACACCTTGAGAGCTCCCAAGACGACGCCACGCCGCCTAGAGTCGGCAACCTCCAAGAGAATAGGCCGCCCTCCGCTTGACCTTCACCGAGCACAACACATGCGCCCGACGATCACCAAGTGCAACACATGCACAAGGACCTCACTCAAGTGCAACACATGCACTAGAGCTCACTCAAACCACTTCTAATTGCAACACATGCAATTAGTTCACTTTAGCTCAAGAACCAAAGAGAGGAGAGCAACACATGCACACACACCTCCCACACAAAGATCAACCCATTTAAGCCCCCAAGGGGTATTTATAGCCTCCACAAGAAAACTAGCCGTTTGGGGGCAAACGCGAAAACAGAGAAAATCCGGTCCGACCGACCTCAACCGTCCGACCGACCTTCACAGGCAACGGTCGGAAACGACCGTTCTGCGCTGTCAATGCATCCGGTCCGATCCGCCCTCGGCCGGTCACACCGCCCGGCCCGACCGCCCGACGATCGGTCCGATCGCCCAACAAAACCAGCGAAACCCAAAACGCACTCGAAAAATCAAACCGAGCTCCATCCGGCCGACCAAGACACGCCCGTCATACTACCGACCTCCGGCCCAACCGCCGACAAAACCTAGCAAAACTCGCTGAAAACTCACATCGCACGGCCGGCCGGAGGCGAAGCATCATCAAGACGGTGCCCGGTCCGACCGACCAAATTCAGACCGCCAAAGACACGCGCCAAGACGGGAGAAATTTCACGCCACGCCAAATTGTCCGCACCACGCACACCCGGTCACACCGCAACCCGTGCGGTCGCACCGCCCGCATGCATGCCCGGTGAAAACCGAAAACCCAGCCGTTCTGGAGAATACACACTGAAACCCTAAAGTCGGTTGCACCTCTCCATGGCCGGTTGCACCACATGACGATTGGTTGGACCGCATGACAATTGGTTGGACCGCATGACAATTGGTTGGACCACAATTAGGGTTGGTCACACCACCGGTTGCACCACCCAACCATTGGTCACACCACTCGAAGATTGGTCACACCACCCGAAGCCCTAAGGTTGGTCCAACCAATCAAAGGTTGGTCACACCACACAAATCTGGATTTTTCACAAACTTTTTCTCCGAAGATCCAAATGCAATTCTTTGAGCCTCAAGATGATCAACACATGATCATACACCCGTGCAAAACACATTTGCACCAATTTAGCCCATGCTCAAAGAATTCAACCCAAATTGCAAAAACGCATTTCTCAATTGACTCAAGAACTATTCGCAAATCGATAAGCAAATCAAACTCGAGTTTATGAGATTAATCCCCTAGCCATGTGAAGGTCAACACAAGACCGGTCAACTTGCCAACTCCGTGCAAGCCCCACTCACATGCTCGAATTCGGACTCATAAACCTCGCTTTATTCGACAACTAACTTGCAAATAACGCAATAAAATCATTTCATGCTAGAGCACTACTCTTTTGCAACACATGCAAAAGTCTAGCTCCAAGCAACATCAATCAAGATGCATGAACTCTCTAATTGCAACACATGCAATTCTCTAGTTCAATGCAACACCAAATCGAACTAACACCAAAACCAAATCTCAAGTATGAGCTCTTTACTCGCAACACATGCAAGCCTCTAGCTCCATACAAACACACAAGTTTTAGAAAGATTGTTTTGCGAAACCAAAACATGAAGCTTCAACTAATGCAACACATGCAAAAGTGAACTTCACGCAAAAGCCAACGACTAGCTTATCACTTCTTGCAACACATGCAAATCAAAGCATTATGCGAAAACCAAATGCAGCCAAGCATAAGTTTAACCCATTCGCAACACATGCCAAATGGTTAACCCATATGCAAAAACCAAATCAACATACGATTTAAGCTTTGAGTGAACGCGGATTGAGATCATCAACACATGATGAAGCTCAAGCAAAAGGAAACGACCCCTCTTAATAGTACGGCGATAAAACCTTAGACTCAAAGACTACAAAAGTCCTTAGCCTATCTAGTTATACCTTTCGTCGCCGCGCACAAGCAATCCCCTTTGGGGTCTTTATGATTTTCACTTTGATACCCCCCCGGGATATCCACTCGACTCCACTTCGGGATCCACTCTTGACGCCCATCAACTCATGATGCCGTCCTTGTCCCGTTCTCATCATCTCATCCATCTTTGGACCTAACTCAAACATAACTCAAGAAACTTGTTAGTCCAAGATACATGGTTGTCTCAATTATCTCTTGCACTGCTAACACATAATGGATGCCTTTAGATCAATTGAGCACAACCTAAATCAATTGAAATGATTTATGTGTCTTAAGTACAATAATGCAACTCATGCTTTATTATACTTAAGAACTATTCATTTGTCGTTACTTAATCCCAAACACCATCAACACATGATGAAATGTTCTTTAACGATTAACAAGACAAATGAACTCAATTTAAATTATTCATTTAAATTGACTCTTCAAGTTAGAGTGTGAACTCCCCCTAAATATGTGCATCCATGTAATATATGGATTGGGAAACATGATGCACATTTTGTGGTTATTTCAATGGGAATATTCATACTTTAACTTAACTCCAAAGTATGCAACTAATACTAGAATGAATACGCGTACATACCTTGGGTTTTCCATTTTTCAATGCGATGAGACTAAACAAAGATATTCTAAACAAACATGTTAGTCTCGATATAAGATACGTCATTAAGAACAATATCACATTAGGAGATAAACTCACTATTGGATTTGTCATTAACACAAGATTAGATTTGTCATTAACACCAAAACCATAACTAATGAAGGTTGAACTTACATCGCCCACCGCCGCTTCGCAAGACGCCACGTGGACCGACACCGGCAAGGTGGCATGCTCGCCACCGCCGCCAAAGCCGCCACGTTGGTTGGCATCGCAAGCAGCAGGCGTGATCGCCCACCGCCGCCCAAGACGCCACGTAGACTAACGTCCAATAGACGGGGTGTAAACACCCACCCGCTTGCTAGACTGCCACGCGGGCCATGCACGTTTTTGTGCGGTGGAGAGGGTACCCTGGCGTATAGTACGCCGACACCTATGGTGGTCAGATCTCTAGACATGGAGAAAGACCCATTTCGACCTCGGAATGATGGAGAGGAGGTATTGGGACCTAAGTACCCTTATCTCAGTGCTATTGGTGCGCTCATGTATCTTGCAAATAGTACCCGGCCGGACATTGCATTTGCAGTGAATCTACTTGCAAGACACAGCGCTGCTCCCACCAAGCGTCATTGGTCTAGAGTGAAGAATGTCTTTAGATATCTCAATGGTACAAGAGATCTTGGTCTTTTCTATGGAAGAAACCGAGATTCGACTTTGACTAGATATACAGATGCTGGCTATTTATCTGATCCTTACAATGCCGGATCACAGACCGGCTTTGTATACTTACAACGTGGAACAACCATCTCTTGGAAATCTTCCAAACAAACTTTGGTGGCTACCTCTACCAATCATTCTGAAATAATTACATTATATGAGGCCTCCCGAGCATGTGTTTGGCTTCGCAGAATGATAAACCACATACTTTAGTCATGTGGTCTTGGTTCCATTGAATCTCCAACCATTATCTATGAAAATAATGCTGCTTGTGTTATTCAGAAGGCGACATGTTATATTAAGAGCAACATCACTAAGCATATTGCTCCAAAATTGTTTTATCCCTATGAATTGCAAAAGAGTGGAGAAATAAACATTCTGCAAACTAAGTCATGTGATAATCTCGCTGATTTATTCACAAAGTCTCTACTTTATTCTACATTTTCTAAATGTGTTGAGGGAATTGGCATGAGACGACTTAGAGATTTGCAGGAGTCAGAGGGAGTTTCTCTCTGTGATTAATAACCTGTTTAACATTATATTGTACTCTTTTCTTTGTATGAGTTTTTCCTCTTTGAGGTTTTCTCATGTAAAGTTTTTAATGAGGCAATATCGATACAGCTTATATGTCATATCATCTATTTTTCCCACTGGATTTTTAGAGGATGATATTAGACATGTTAAGTTCATGAACAAAATGTTTTCGTATTGATCTCAAAAGATGGATTCGATCGAGGGGGAGTGTTACGAACAAAATGGATGATCTCATCCATTGAACAAGCGTCTTCTCTACCAACCAACGCAACGGAAAAGAACCTCTACGAATCAACGCATTCGCAATCTCTCCCTCTCCTCCTCAACTGTAATCCTTGAACGAGTGCAAATTCACCCGTTCACTATGTATATATTGATTGGTTTATGAATGAAACAGACACAAGAATTCATACAACAATTGTTCTTACATTTCACTCAAAACAGTTGCCACGGAAGGAATCGTGCGCCACCACATGGCATTATGGCAGCGAGACGAGAGCGAGGACACGCGGCGCGGCGGTCCTGCGACAACGGGGATGGTCGTTGGATCGGAGCCCGCTGGACGACATCAGTGGCTAGTAGGCGCGGGGCTGCACCATGATGATCACCTCCTTCCAAGACGATTTCAGAGAGTGTAAGAACAGTTTATCTATGTTCTTCTGTAACTTCTGTTGATTCTTTGTATAGACTTTTCTTTGCTAGCTTGGTGTTTTCTTCAGGTTATACAAACAAAGCAGCTAGCTAACATTTGTGAAGGTGAAAGAACAAACACTGTAACTGCTCAACCTGCACAGTTAGCTGGGAGCAAGAGGTTTGGCCAGTTGACCTACCAAGTTTTAGCCTTTCCAATGCTTACTTATGTTGTCATATTTGTTCTTATATCTCACATTTACATCCACATGTCCCATTCATCTAATGCACAGGCATGTATCAGCATCTGAACAAGCCTTCTAGCTTCACAAAAAAATAAAGCCTCCTGATTAATAAGCCTGAGCAGTGAAAAGAATATTTCAGCAAAAAGATTGTGTCATGGGTGCAAATGCTTATACATGCATCTCCTCATATTTTGCTAACAACGTCTGGAGAATAATTTTGTAAAACCATTTTTATTTGATGTACTCATACAAACAATGTTAAATATCTAATTCATATGCATTTGATGGAATTTGTAACTCACAAGTGTAACTCGATTCTAGTAACCTTGGTATTATAAAGGGTATTTCAGTTCCTTCTCAGGTTGCAAACATTACTTTGCCTTAAAAATCTGCGTGTCAGGAAAAACAATTGAGCGCTAGATAAGTGAAATGTGTTATGAGATAAGGACTATCTCTTTATAGTGTGGTCGAATCCGAACTCCTCTCTCATACTGCTATATATATCGGGTGCTTCCCATTGTAAAACGATGAAAACAATAAAGCGAGAGAGAATTCCACCCCTTACATTGTGTGTCTATTGTTCTTACTCCTGTGATTGCATCTACATCTGGTGATTGATCATTGGCATTCGACGACGTTTTACAACACGTTATCAGCATGAAGCTCTACAAGGCTAAAGCCAGCGTTTGTTGTTTCATATTCTTTACAGTAAATCAATCTTATTTTCTTGATGCTAATCACGGATTGATCTATGTTTATTTTGCATGTCGCTCATACGAGAGATCAATCTATGGAATTGCGTATATGGATGAACGCACGAAGCTCAACCAAGGCCGACTGAGATCGTCTGCCTGCGACAATCTACACTGCATCGAATTCATCCGGCAACATGCAATTAAATCTACTACGAGCCCTACGTAAGTTCGAGCTACATGAGTAAATCGCGCCTGAACAGATCCTTAGTCCTGCGAATTAATTCCCCTAATTGTCATGATTACTTGTTTAATCTGTAAAACTAAATATTAGGGTTCTTAATTGCTCTGTTCGTCAACGATAATGCACAAAACAAGTTTCAGGGGATCAGCGACTTTGGCCAAAGCTATCGCCATCGGCCCGGCTTTCTCGTGCTCGAAGCACGACCTTTTTGCCGCCGGAACTCTGTGCGCAGACCTTGTGCTCGCGTGCTGTCCTCGGCAGTAGACGATCGCGCGTTCCACTGACCCGCGTCACAAGCCTGTAGCGCGTCCTGCCAGTCAACCGCGATGCCGCTGCTGGCCTAGCACCCCGCGGGCTGCACTCTCCGGTCTGCCACCGTATGCCTACGGCTGCATCGACGCGAGAGCCTCCGTGAGGCCGGACTGCAGCGCCTGTAGCGCCTCCTTGGCCACATCGTTCGCACTGGCCTGATGCCACCGCCACCGCATAGGCATATGCACGCCCCGCTGGCGTAGCTTCGCCGGCCCGACGCCACTGCCGTGAGCTTCACTCCTCATTGGCGCCCTGTCGCGCACCGCCACCGCTGCTTGTTTCCTCGATTGAGTCTCATCGTAAGCCATCGTGCACCGCCGCCAAGCCCGCGCGCCCGAAGCGTTTGCCGGCAGCGTTTGCCAGCGTCGTAGCATTTGCTCGCTGATTGGTGGAAGCCCCGCCCGAAGCGTCGTGCTGCCCGCTTCAGCGATCCTCGGCCGTGCCGCCTGAAGCTCTGATGTTTCGCTTCCCCAAGCATCCTGTGCTCGCCAGTTGTGCGCGCCTCGAAGGAACCTCGGTCCCCGCGCTCGCCTGCAGTGCCCGCGAACGACCAGAAGCCCGTGCGCGTTGTGGGGTGGAAATCAGCACTGGTGTCTGGTGGTAAGCCTGCGTGGGGAAAGTGAGGAGCGGCGGCTAGGGGATTTTTCTAAGAACCCTAGCCACCGAGTTTGTTGGCCTGTCCAGGCCACATGGGCCAGGAAGCCATGACGAGTGGGTGGGCTAGCCGCCATGCGGGCCGGTCGCCATTTGTGCCAAGCAGGCCGGCCGTTATTTGGGCCGCGCAGTGGGCTGATAGCCCACATCGAAAAAAACTGAAAAATAAGCATTAAATTCTGAAAATTGACAATAAACTCTAGAAATCAGTTTTTTTTCTAGATCACGGGTTTCCATAATTTTTGGAAGTCCTATGCTTTGGGTTTATTTCTAGCTTAATCCCTTATTTATTATGTGCTGGAATTTAATCTCTGTTATTTAAGTAATTCTGAAAATTGCTTAGAAATTGAAAGAAAAGGATAGAAAATTATGGAAATAATCGAGCTATCAAAGCAGTTTTGAGCTTGAGGGTATAAGTGGTTGGGTTTTTTATTTCTGTTTTGTAGGAACGGATACATGACAATTGGTGTCTAAGGAAAATACACATGAGGTTAGATTTCTTAATTGGCGCCCAGAATCGGGAAGTACTCCCTCTCTCATGTGAGCCTTCGGGGCGGGTTGACCGGGCCAAAAGTCATGTTGACGGAGGTATTCATTACATGTTTTCATACCCAACCAGCAAGAGTTACATAAGATGTAATTAGCAAAGGTGATGCTTACCCACGTCATTACCCATGTTCCCATGCTCTGCGTCATGTTGTTAGATTAAATTTCTTAGCTTGGTTTTCATGTTTATATATGCTGGGCATATTATTTTCTGTTATTCAGTGATTCTGAAAATTACTTGAAAATTAACAGAAAACTATGAAAAATGTTACAAAATTTTATATAGCATATTAAAAGCTCTATTTCTCTGGATTAATTGTCCTAGCATAATTTCCATATTGATATATGTTGAAATTTATTTTCGTGTTACATGGTAATTCTGAAAGTTGCTGAATAATTAGCAGAAAGTCATGAAAATTGCTAGAATCTGAGAAACATTTAAATAATTATCTACTGAATAGATATAGACCAAGCTTAACTGTTTGAAGAGTGAGCATGCAATATAGTGACTTTACCAGTAGTAAAAGTCATTTTGCATAAATAGAAATAGGATGTGTTGGACATCACAAAAAGGGAACTTATCAAGCTTGCCCTGAATGGCAACAATTACCTTACCCGGGTAATGAATACCAAGATTAATCTGATAGCTCTACCTTTTAGAGCTACTATTTTCCCAGCCTGAAGCCGTTATGCCTGCTCTCCCCGAAAACCGTCAGATATACGGCTCTGTACCTCCTGATGTACCATCTCTATACGGACCTGAAGGCCGAATAATTGATGGAAGATGACCAGCTGGTATTTTTGGAATCCCTGAAGGAAAAATATAAGACTCGGGGTAAATAATGTTGAATCATACTTTACCGTTCAACCTATTGTTGACATAAGTGGTGATAAGTATGATTATATGGTTTTTGAAATTATAAAGTTCGAGGAGTCCCAGAAGGACATATATGGCTCACATGGAGACCGGGATTAGTCCCTTAAGTATTCCTTCGCTTTGTTAGTCGATGTCACATATTCTTTATAAGTCTCCTTATCAGTTTAGCCTCGTTCCTGAATGAACATTTGGTCTACGCTCTTGTTGAGCGGTTATCATTTAAAACTAAATAAATTGATATTTCTCAGATATTTGTTTAATTGTGCTATGTTTGTTCAATATTGTCAGCGTACTCTGCGCTGGGGTACCCTCTTCGCCGCACAAAAAACAGTCAACATGACGGTTAACATACCAGATCCACGCGCGCCGGCAAAGCAAAGGGCGAAGACGCCCCTTCACGGCGAGAAGTCCACGCGACGCCCGGCGAAAGGTGTGGGCGAAGACGCCTGCCGCCCGGCGAGAAGTCCACGTGGCGCCCGGCGAGCGTGGGCGGCACGCCGCTTCGCCGCGCCGCAAAGGCAAAAGGTGGTGCAAGGTGGCTTCACCTTGAAGGCTCCTTCCGCTGCATCGCTCGGGCAACAGACAGCAGCAGATGTCGACCGCTAACTGCAAGGATTTCGCTATAAGCCCATTCCTCGACGCCTCACCAACCCGTCAAGAAGGGGTCACATCCCGGCGGACGGGGCGAAGCCATCGCCGGCATTTAATGAGGCCGAGGAACGGGACAAAGACGGAAGGCGATAAATGTGTAAGGATCAAGATGATGACCCTCCTGGTACTGCCGGCTACGGCTTTGGCCTATATAAGGGCCCTCGGGTGCATGGGGAAAAGGGGCCGAAGGTGGAAGAGAGAATAAGCAAGAGTTTCGCAGTAGAGCCTAAGGAAGAACTTGTAATTCCCAAGCTTTGTAATCGTGGCTTGCTTTCCAAACACTCTCTAAAAACAATCTAGCAGGAAGTAAGGCTATTACCCATGGCGAAGGGGGCCTGAACCTGGGTAAAAATCTCTGTGTTGTTCCCAGTTCTTAGTCGCCGAAGCTCGTTGCGGGGGAGTTCCTAGGGTTTCCCCTCGCTAGGTTTAGCCTCGCCACGAAGACGCCTCCTTCAACAAAACCCTATCAGAGACTCGGGCTGTCAAAGGAATACGCCGACATATATTCTACAATTTGTTCCTAGTGCAACAATTGTTTGATTGATAAATCATACTTCTAATATAGAACAAAGTATAATCCGATAGCGGAGGAGAAAATCTGTCTAGAAGACAGTGGTGCCACACTAAGTGAATTGGAATTATTATAACTATCACCAGAAGCGATACTCTCATAGTTGGCACTAGTAGAATGCCATATTATACCGTAAGTCCAGTCATACTCTCTTAAGTTTTAAAAGACATTGGTTTGAACCGTTTCTATTTGGAGACAAAGAATGAGAACGGTACAGAATACCTACTCATAACTAAATTTAATGGGTGTAATTAACGAATGATGAAAAAGCTTCATTCATTCCCCTCCGGGTTATACTATGCACATATAAAACCTGAAGTTTATGTTGCGATAAAAAACCCAGAAATATTTAAAGATCTAGCAAATCGACTGGGTTATCTTGAGTTGAATATTGTAAGAAGAATAATTATAATTTTGCTGGCCATAGCGTAAAGTCTTTCCTAGACCTGATGTTTTCTTATGGCCTGGTTGCGCTAAAGGAAAGCTCATTCTTAGATCTTCTTACCTAAAAAGTTAGGGAAGTATCACTGAATTTCCTGGAGAAAATTCAAAGTGATATCTGTGGACATATGCAGCCCCTGTCGGGCCCTTTTTCTAAGAAATTTTATGGTACTGATAGATATTTCTACTAGATGGTTCTATGTAGGTCTCTTATCTACTAGGAACCATACTTCTACCAAAATTAATTGCCCATATTATTAAATTAAGAGCCTCCTTTCCAGAAGAAAGGATTAAGTCCATCCGAATGGATAATGCTGGCGAGTTTACCTCAAAAGCATTCAATGATTATTGTATGGCTCTAGGCATTAATGTATAGCATTCTGTACCCCACGTCCACACCAAAAATGGCCTTGCAGAGTCATTAATTAAGAGAATAAAGCTCATTGATAGGCCATTCTTGTAGAATTGTAGGTTACCCACCAAATTGTTGGGGCTATGCAAAGGTCTTTGCACGCATCATTAATTCAACTCGCACTAACCAAGATACCATGAAACTTCCCCCTTGTAGCTAGTGCGTGGGAAAGAACCAAGTATTTTTCATCTGCGAAAATTTGGTTGTGTTGTATACGTGCCAATCTCTCCACCACAGTGTACAACCATAGGGCCTCACCAGAAGTTGAGGATCTATGTGGGTTATGAATTTCCGTTATGTATTAAAATACCTAGATCCTATGACAGGGGATCTGTACACGGCTCGGTACGTTGATTATACTAAGGATATTTTTCGGCATTAGGGGAGATAAGTACCACATTAGAGAATGCCGAGTCCTTAGATCCACGCACTAGAGAGGCCGAACTTGAAGTTCAAAGGATAATAAATCTACAATAAATAAGCTAATGATCTGCCAAATGCCTTCACTGGTCATAAGGGAGTGAAAGATCTCATATACCTGCAGTATATGCACCTGAAAGAGTGGAAACACCCTAGAAGGATATTGAACCCACTCTTAACCCTCATGATAAGAAGAGGGGGAGGCCTCTAGGTGCACGGGACTCAATTCCGCGGAGACGTCCGCAGAAGTAAAGAACCGAATAAATGAGAATACTACCTGTGACAGTAGAAGAAGCTCAACCTAATGTTGAGAAAATCCCTAAAGTGAGCCATCCTGGAGATGGTAATATCCCTGAAGTGATCCATCCTGAAGATGATAACCCCAGTGTATATTTGCGCGCACAATTCCATGCTGGGAAGTTGGAACACCCAAACTCCGTCGTTGTGGGAAATCACGAGTTGGAAGAAATTAATATAAATATATCCCCGAAGTGATGCAGGAGAAATGAATAAAAGAAAGACTACAATTGTCAACATATATTTGCCTCTAAAATTACTAAAAACTGGATCTAGAACCAAAGTCCATAGCAGAGTACCAGAAGCACTCAGATAGGGTCAAACAAAAAAAAGCAATTGAGGCAGCGCTCACTTAATAAGAAGAAAGTTTCTGGTCCTATTGATCGAACATCTCCTAAAGTGTTCCCTAGAGGATCAAACGGGTTTTTCATCCAGAAGAGAAATGAAAATACCTAGGTGGTGAGATATAAAAGCGAGGCTTGTAGCACAAGGGTTGACCCAGAGACCCGGCATCGATTACGATAAAACCTATTCTCCTGCGTTGAGTGGAATAACGTTCTGATACTTAACTTCAATGGCAGTTGGCTTAAATCTAAAAATGCAGTTGATGGATGTAGTGACCGCATATTTATAGGGGTCATTGGATTTGGATATTCATATGAGAGTCCCTGTAGGAGCCAAAGTCCCAGATCCTAACAATCGCAACATGTATAGCGTCAAACTGCAGAGATCGCTGTATGAGGTTAAAACAGTCGGGAAGAATGTAGTATAACCGGCTTAGTGAGTTCCTCCTGAAGAAGGAATACTTTAATAATGATGATTGTCTTTGTATGTTTATAAAGAAATCCCAAAATGGATTCTGTATCATCTCAGTATATGTCGATGATCTGAATATCATCGAAACCACAGAGAAGATAAAGGAAGCAAGTGCTTACCTTATGACGGAGTTTGAAATAAAAGATTTGGGTAAAACCAAATTTCGCTTAGGCCTGCAGCTAGAGAATTTTCCAGAAGGAATTCTTATTCACCAGTCTTCCTGTACCCGGAAGGTATTAGAGAGGTTTAGTATGGATAAATTGCATCCTTTGAAAACTCCCATGGTCATAAGATCCCTTGAAGTGGATAAAGACCCTTTCAGACCGAGAATAGAAAATGAGAAAGTCTTAGGACTTGAAGTCCCATATTTAAATGCCATTGGAGCACTCATGTATCTTGCGAATTGCACAAGGCCTGATATTGCATTCGCAGTGAATTTGTTAATAAGACATAGTGCAACCCTGACCAGAAGACATTGGACTGGTGTAAAGACTTTACTCAGATACCTACAAGGTACTCGAGATCTTGGATTGATTTTCCAGAAGAACCAAAACTTGACCATGGTGGGATATACGGATGCTGGCTATCTGTTCGATCCCCACAGTGCCAAATCTCAGACTGGTTTTGTGTTTCTCTGCGGTGGTACAGTCGTTTCCTGGTGGTCTTGTAAGCAGACTCTGGTAGCAACTTCTACCAACCACTCAAAGATTATAGTCCTATATGAAGCCTTACGTGAATGTGTTTGGCTGCGACGTGTGATTAGCCATATCCAGAAGTCATTTGGCCTTAACACCGTCAATACCCCCACAATTATCATGAAGATAATATTACTTGTGTTGCACAAATGCAATTGGGTTATAAGAAGGGCAACATCACAAAGCATATTGCTTCTAAGCTATTCTATCCTCACGAACTCCAGAAGAGCGGTGAGGTAAAGATTGTACAAACTAAGTCATGTGAAAATCTCGCAGATTTATTCACTAAGTCCTTGCCCAAATCCACATTTCAAAGATGTGTTAAAGGCATTGGAATGATAAGACTTACAGAGATGCAAAGTTCAGGGGAGAAAACTCTTGAACCATAACCCTTATTGCGATCCTGAAGATCCTAATAAAACTCTGAAGGTTATAAGTTGTACTCTTTTTCCTCTGTGAGTTTTCCTGAAGTTTTCTCACAGGAAGGTTTTTAATGAGGCAACTAGTGCAACATAAAGTGCGAGTGCGTTGTACTCTTTTCTCCATCTCCTTTTTCCCACTGGTTTTTGAGTGGAGTTTTTAATGAGACATATGCATTACGCGGTATTCGACCAAGGGGGAGTGTTATGAGATAAGGACTCTATCTCTTTATGGTGTGGTCCAATCCGAACTCCTCTCTCATACTGCTATATATATCGGGTGCTTCCCATTGTAAAACGATGAAAAAAATAAAGCGAGAGAGAATTCCACCCCTTACATTGTGTGTCTATTGTTCTTACTCATGTGATTGCATCTACATCTGATGATTGATCGTTGGCATTCGACGATGTTTTACAACAAAATGCAGATACCCCTGTAATCTGTGTTTGATTACAGTGGTGGTGGATTTTGGAGCAGAAGATATATGCTACAAGATCATTACTTTCCATCCTAAAATGATCAGTTTTCCGGTTAGCCTACCAGAATGTTAGAAATCCAAAAATCTGATTCTAATAAATGTCAGTTACACCAATAATTATTTATATGTGCTTACTTGATGTGTTTTTTAAGCATCATTGGTCCTTGGAAGAATCCATCCTCCTCGCTATTTAGGTGTTGTTGTCACCCATTGTGGATAAAGAGTCGTACAAAGGATGGTAGTTATATGACAACGCATATAGTTCATCCCCACACTAAACTAAACATTACCTAAGCTGCATTTTGTAGAATATTCTGAGCTTCCTTGCCTGTTTCATACATGCAGAGAAAGGATGGAACTAGAATTTCCTTTAGATTTGTTGGGCTCTTTTGAAAATGTAGATTTTTAGTCCTGTCATACAATGGCATTTGACATTGTGATAAAGAGCAATCTTTATCTGTGGTATATTGTTCTGTATGTTATTTTTCTTATATTATTAAAACAAAAATGTTTGCCAAATTTGGGAGATACTAGCTACTGGACGTCCGATCATTGCTCATCTCATCTGACGCTCTTGCAACATTTTTTTCACTGCGTGCAACATTTTTTCCCGACACGCAACATTTTTTGAACGCTTGCAACATCCGCCATCAGTGGCGACTTTCACTGTTTGTCGAAGGAAAATGTTGCACACGTTGGTAAGAAATGTTGCACGCGTATAAAAAAAATATTACAGTGTATCCGAAAATTTCGGACGTCCGGACACAAGTCATTAGGATATTGGTTTCCCAATATAATCTTGGTCTGAAGAGATCCTTGGTTGTCGGTGAAGGATGACATGTTCGTGGTGAAGCTGAACTATGGTACCCGATACTTCGAGCTTGGTCTCCTCTCCGGCCACTAGACAAGATTAAGCACATGGACATGTGAAATCATATGCTGAAAAATTGGCTTAATGGTGAAATTGGCATTGCAAAGTGGTTGTGATCATAGCATGTGTAGTGTTCGTGCATGTGTTATTTCAGGTGATTATTTGATATGCTTGTGATACCATGATAATGGTTTTGCTTGGTGCAATGAGCTCGTGTGAGTGGTTGCATGGATTGACTTTGAGTCAAGTCGTGGACTTGTGCTCGGATTGGTTTCTTGTTTATTCGTGTGCAGGTGTTGCTCGAGGGAGAACGTGGTCAATGACGGGACCAGAACTAGGTTCATGGAGGAACCGAGGTTCGGGACTAGGTTCAGGGAGGAATCGAGGTCTTGGTGGTCGAGGATATCATGCGGGACGTTCGGGCTAGAGAACGCTGTACATAAAGGCTGGTTAGTCACATGAGTGTAGCAGATGGGCCGTACGCGTGCAAAGTTGTATTAGGCCATGTTGTGCCAAGTAGAACTATATATGAACTCTTTTAGGATTGCTCATTATAAATAGGGGGAGGTTTCCTGTTTATTGTGAGCCAAAGAATTAGGGTTTGTACTCTTTTATTTTGAAGTACTGTAACCAGATCAAAAGAAATAAAAAATCTTTCTTACGGCCGTTGCTTTTTGTCCGACGGCTAGAGCGTCTCGTGAAAAATGTCCGAAGGTGTTCTTCGTGCCGGCGGCTGGGACGTTCGGGCTTGTGGCGGCTGCGCATGTATGCAAGCAAAAAGCTTGGCGACTAGAAGTTGAGGAGGACGTGCATGCATACAGAAGTGAGTGTTAGGAAACTTGGCGGCCCACGAAGGCCCGCTTTGGCCTATCTACCGAAACACTAGACGTAGACTATAAATATGAAGGAGAGGTCACCCCCATTGTACATGCATATTGAGAATAATAGATCAGTTCCTCCAAACTCTGTCTCTCTCTGTTCTCTACTTTTCAATCTATTAGGGTACCCTGAACTATTCGATAGCACGGTTCCCTAATACATTATCAGCACAAAGCTCTAACGGCGAACAGATTAAAGGTGAGATACGGGGATTGATCTAAATCTTGCGTATGAATCCTACGTATGATCTGCGTGGCACGAAGCTACAATTTGCAGTCGTTTTCTTCCTTTTCTACTTTACGATTTGGAAGCTATAGTACACATTGAAAAAATAAGAGAGGGGAGATTGACGCTGCCGCACTCGAAGTGCGCCGGCCGACGAGCCTCCTCGCCGGCGACTGGCCTTCCCAGCGCCGCGACGCACGAAGCGTCTCCGCCCGAAGCAGCCTGGCCACCTCGATGGCACCACCGGCTCGCCCGGACCACCTCGGTTCCCGCCGCCGCACGCACGCGCCGCCGGCTCGCCTCCCGCGCCATGCCTCGAAGGTGTCACCGCGCCCGCAGATCACTGAGCGGCCCGGCTCACCTCCCGGTGGCCTCGAAGATGCCGACGCCAGCTTGGCTCCCGCAGCGCGTCTCGAAGACGCCGCCATCGACCACGGCTCCGTGCCTCGAAAGCACTACGCCGCCGCCCGCCCGACTGCTTCGTCCCCGGCGCCGCACCTCGAAGGCGCCCTCGTAGCCGCCGCGCGCCTCGAAGACGTCGCCTTGGCCCCCGTTGCGCGCCGCCGCCGCCACGTTTCGGCCTCACGCCCGCAGCGCATCGATCGACCCACCTCGGTTCCTGCGCCTCGCCCGCGCCACCGGCTGATTCGCCTCGGCTCCGCACTGTCCACACCGCCGACAGCCCCACAGGCTCACGCCACCATGGTTGAAGGCCGCTGGACGCTGGCCATCGGACGCCGCCACCGGTCGCTTGCCATCAGACGCACACACGAAACCGAGCGCTCGCCCGTGCCATCGGCCTCTTCACCGGACGTAGCAGATGGACTCAAAATCCAGTAAAACGGGATTGAAATCCGGTTCAAACTGGATAAGTAAGTAGGGGAGGGGAATTTACTTCTTTGCCCCCGATTTCTTTAATTTCTGTTCTGTTTTTCCTTTTTTCCGAAAACCAATAAGAAATTTGAAAAATTGATTAGAATATAACAGAAAATTATGAAAAATTGCTAGAAAATTCAAGAAAATTATTTGACTATGGTATTAATTTTCTAGCATTCCTTTGCAAGATTTATAAATATTTTTATGTATTTTGCAATTATTGCTCTCTCTTTTCTCAGAATTCATGTGAATTCAAGCACGCCGACGAGCGCCACCGCCACCAGAAAGCCGATCACACAAAGCCGACAGCACATGAATCCGATCGATGCATGAAGCCAATCGCACGGTTTATCGCGGCATGAATCTAATTGCATGCACAAAGTCGATCACATACATGCACAAAACTATATCTACGAATCTTTGTGAATATTTATGAATCTTGTATTTATTATTTTCTTTAGTTTACTAGAAATTCATTTATGCATTTATGAATCTTGTAACCACTCTCTATTAGATTGCACGAAGTAATCTAATGAAAGAATCTTATGAATATGCAAATAAATAGTATTGTCAAACGTGAGTTTGAAGTACTGGCCCCGAATGGTTAGAACTATCTCACATGGGCACCAGATATGAAGATCGTGCTTAGGAGCAAGAAGTTCGAATCGCCATCTACTAGGGTCCTCGAAGGACGCGAATCTCATCACGAAAGCGTAATCGATCAAGTTTTGCACTTCCTCGGGCATCACCTCTCAGCCACTTTGAAGAATGAATATATGGCTAAGAAGAGTGCGCATGTGTTATGAACTGCACTTCAGAAGCAGTTCGAGAAACTCAAGTCCACCATCCTGCTCCAAGCATAGCAAGATTGAGTTCGCCTGAGGTTTACGGACTACAGAACAGTGGCCGAGTACAATTCTACCTTACACAGAATTTGTACCAATCTCTCTCTATGTGGTAAGAAGATCACTAAAGAGGAGAAGAATCCGGTTCAGGGAAGTCCAAAGCATGAATCGCATTATTAACATCTATTTTAGATTGTGGTTGTTAATGAATTTTGAATAATGAATTGTAAGCTCTCGAAGAGCGTACTTTTTCTTTCTCATGAATGAATATGCAATTTATCCTTTATTCCAGTATTCTATTTTCGCAAGCAATATTTGAATTACTTTGTCATTGTCTGATTGGAATTATATTATCTAGAAATCGTGTAGCGCTCAAATGGAGGACATATGTATTGTTGATAGTGGCACAACAAATACCATCCTAAGAGAGTCCAAATACTTCTAGTCAATCATGAAGAACGCTGGAAGAATTACTACAATCGCAGGAAGCGATTCTTATATAATAAGTTCTGAAAGAGCCACAATTATACTACCAATGGGTACAACTTTGGTAATTGAAGAAGCCTTTTTGTACCTCGAATCAACGCAAGACTCTCTTAAGTTTCAAAAACATCCGCTAATGGGTTTCACGAGAAACGAATGAAGAAAATGGCAAAGAATACTTGTGCATCGTGAAGCATGCGGTATGTAAAAAATGATATTAGAAAAATGTCCTCATATGAATCAGGGTTGTACTACACTAAAATTCATGCACCAAGTGTATATTTTTGAAGACTGCTTTAGACACTCAATTATTTTCTTTGTGGCATTGTAGATTAGGCCATCCTTGTCTTAGAATGATAAGCAATATAGTGAACAACTCACAGGGTCATGGCATTAATGTTAAGAATTTCCTGAATCATGAAGATTTTGTATGCCCTGCATGTGCCACCGGGAAATTAATAACTAGACCCTCTATTATGAAAGTGCAAAGTGAAATCCCTGCATTCTTGGAATGTATCCAAGGGGATATTTGCGGCCCGATTCAACCCTTGTTAGGGCCGTTTCGGTATTTCATGGTGCTTATAGATGCTTCCTAGAAATGGTCGCATGTATGCTTGCTGTCAACCAGAAACCATACATTTGCAAAGCTGATCTCGCAGATCATCAGAATTAAGAATGCATTTCCTGATCATCGTGCGAAGTCCATTCGAATGGACAATGCTGGTGAATTTACTTCCAAGGCATTTGATGATTATTGCACAGCAACAAGAATAAAAGTTGAGCACTCTGTACCGCACGTCCATACGCAAAATGGACTAGCCGAAGCACTAATAAAGATGATCAAATTCATTGTTAGACCGTTCTTGCAGAGTTGTAACTTGCCCAACACCTGTTGGGGACATGCAGTCTTGCACGCAGAAGCTCTCATCAATTTCAGACCATCGACCTACAACATCCATTCGCCTATGCAACTAGTGCAAGGGGTCATCCCGAAGATTTCCCATATCAGAAAGTTTGGATGTTTGGTATATGTACCTATACCGCCCCACAGTGGACTGCAATGGGCCCTCTCCGCAAGTCTGGGATATACATTAGTTATGAAAGTGCATCTATAATCAGGTATTTGGAACCCATGACTGGAGACTTGCATACAGCCCGATTCACTGACTGTATCTTTGACGAGGACCGTTTCCCGTCATTAGGGGGAGGAAATCAACCTTTGGATTAAAAATGCCGGAAAATCATATGGTATTCCACTGGGATCCCCGCGCATGACCCGCGAACTAATGAAGCAAATCAAGAAGTCCAGAAGATCTTAGCGAATGAACTGTTTGATCATCTTTGTGATTTGAAAGGCGTGATTAAGTCGCATGTACCTGCAAGAAATGCACCAGAGAGGGTGGAAGTACCAAAGAAAGCAGAAGGTATCCCTCATCCTGTTCAGAGGCCTCAAAGGAAAAGGACAGGAAATCTGATTTCTCAAACCCAAAGTACCCGGAGACGTCTGGAGAAAACTGGGCAAGAGAACTTACCACGGCCAATCACAAAGATGCTCCAAGGAAAAAAGGGGAGCCAGTTCAGATCTGGCGCTGGAAAGAAGTCTATAGAAAAGGCAATTCCAGATTTGAATCTTCCATTGTAGGAAGCCGCCGAAAATAATGTGTGAGCACATATGGGCGATGAAAAGCTAAAGGAACTTGCTCCTGTGATAGGAAATAGCAGTGAAGAGCAAGTAGAAGTGCATGAAGCACCGCATGACGAAATGGCCATAAATTTTGTAATAACAGGAGAATCCCTGAATAGAGCAACAACCAATGTCGATGCATACTTTGCAAAGAAGATCGCCTCGATCATTGATCATGATCCCGAGCCTGCATCTCTCGCAGAATGCAAGAAAAGGCTAGATTGGGAAGATTGGAAGAAGGTAATCACCACAGAGTTAGTCTCTCTGAACAAAAGAGAGGTGTTTGGGCCAAGGTGTCTGACGCCCCCATATAAACCCCAGTGAGGTCATAAATGGGTTTTTGTTCGGAAGAGGAATGAAAACAATGAAGTTGTAAGATATAAGGCAAGACTCGTTGCTCAAGGTTTCACTCAATGACCTGGGGTTAATTATTAAGAAACCTATTCTCTGGTCATGGGAGAAATTACCTTTAGATATTTGATCTTAATGGTAGTCAACTTGAAGTTGAAAATGAAGCTAATGGATGTTGTCACAGCATATTTGTATGGAAATTTGGATTCAGAGATATACATGAAAGTACCAGAAGGTATCTCTATCCTGAATCAAGACAGAGTAAGCAGAAACATGTACAGTGTGAAATTAGAGAAATCATTGTACGGGCTAAAGCAATCAGGAAGAATGTGGTACAATCGCTTGAGTGATTTTCTCTGCAAGAAAAGCTACACGAACAACGAAGATTGTCCATACGTATTTATACAGTGATCCACGAACGGATTCTGTATAATCTCCGTCTATGTAGATGACTTGAATATCATTGGAACAGATGAAGAAATTGAAGAGGCATGCTCATATTTGAACTCTGAGTTTGAAATGAAAGACTTGGGTAAAACTAAGTTCCGTTTAGACTTACAGCTTGAACACGTCCAAGGAGGAATCTTGGTACATCAATCATCCTACACGCAGAAAGTGTTGGAAAGATTTGGTTTTAAAAAATCATATTCTCGCGAAAATCTCAATAGCTCAAGGTCACTCCAAGGCACCTAGATCCATACAGCCTAGAGAAGAGGGGAGGAAGTCCGGGAGCGGAATTCCCATATCTGAGTGCAATTGGAGCGCCATGTACCTTGCAAATAGCACCAGGCGAACATTATGTCATTGTGAATCTGCTATCCCGATACAACGCAGAACCCACTAAAAGGCATTGGAAAGGGGTTAAGGACATCTTCCGTTATCTCCAAGGAAGCAAGGACCCCGACCTATTCTATAGAAGAATGAATGAACTAAACTTGGTTGGCTATGCCGATGCTGGGTACCTATCGGACCCGTATACTGTAAAGTCCCAAATGGGATATGTTTTCCTTTGTGGAGGAACAGCAGTTTCTTGGAAGCCTTCTAAGCAGACTCTTGTCTCGACGTCGACAAACCACTCAGAAATCATTACCTTGTATGGAGCCTTCCGTGAATGTGCATGGCTTCGAAGAATGGTTCACCACATCTAGAAGTCATGTGGTTTGAATATTGAACAAACTTCCACGATCATCTATGAAGATAATGCAGCTTGTGTTGCCTAAGTACAGATGGGATATGTGAAAAGCAATCTCACGAAGCATATCAACCCCAAGTTTTTCTATGCTCATGAATTGCATAAGATGAACGAGATTAAGTTATCGATACTAAGTCATGTGAAAATCTCACGATTTATTCACTAAGTCACTCCCAAAGATCTACTTTTGAAAGGTGCTAAAGGAATTGGGATGACGAGACTTAGAGAAGTGCAGATTTCGGGGAGATATTTCACATACTCCTACATAAATCTTGAACTTGAAGTTTGAGTACCCAATGTAATCTTGAAGATTAACATTGAAATTTCGGTGAATTGTACTCTTTTTCCTTAGTAAGTTTTTCACGAAAGTTTTCATAACGTTTTTAATAAGGCAATTCGTGTAACACAGCAAGTGTATGCTATGTACTCTTTCTCCAAGTATTTTTCCCACTGGGTTTTTCTGGAGTTTTGAGGAGGCATATGCATCGCGCAGCAAAGGGCCAAGGGGGAGTGTTAGGAAACTTGGCGGTCCAAGAAGGTCTGCTTTGGCCCATCTGCCGAAACCCTAGGCGTAGACTATAAATATGGAGGAGGGGTCACCCCATTGTACATGCATATTGAGAATAATAGATCAATTCCTCTAAACCCTGTCTCTCTCTGTTCTCTACTTTTCAATCTATTAGGGTACCCTGGACTATTCGATAGCACAGTTGCCTAATAGTGAGCATAATTAGAAACGAAGCTTTTTGTTGTCGTGCATGCATGTGTGACTACTAGTGCTGGATGCATGGCGTGATGTCCTGTCGGTGACAGCGAGAGCGTTCCTTGGCGACTAGTAAAAAGGGCTGCATGCATGCGTGACTAGCGTTGCTGGAGATTAATTCCCTGCGGCCGGAGAGCTTCGGTTTGAACTCCTGTGTTTGGTTGATTCTCCAGCTGGCGGCGCGAAAAGAACATGGCGACTAGTTATTTTCTTAGTGCTGGTCGCTGCATGCTTGTATGAGTACTGGAAGGCGGCGATTTTTGAAGATTGCTTCTGAGGCTGGCGGCTGATCAAAAAGAAGAAGTTCCTGGTGGCGCATGCATGATCCAGGACTAGAAGTTAAACGTGGAGGTTTTTCCTTTTCGCTTTTCGTTTACATGTCAGTTTTGCTTTTTAGTAGGGGTGGGCATTTTTAAACTGAAAACCAAACCGAACCGAACCGAAATAACCGAAATTGTCGGTTTTTTCAGTTTTCGGTTTGCAGTTCGGTTTTTATTCTAGCGCTGTTCGGTTTACAGTTTATACGGTTCGGTTTTATAAATTTGGAAACCGAACCGAACCGAAAAACCGAAAAAACTCAATCGAGCAGCGGACTTCAGTCTTCAAGTTTTCAATTCCCCAAGTCAGCAATCACTCCCCTCGGTCACTCCCTTCTCTTGCGGCTTATACCAGGCGGCTTTCGCTTTGCCCTTCCGAACCCAAAGAAACCCTAGCTAACCGCCTAACCTCATTACTTGACAATGGGCGGCGATCCGCCACTGTGATTCCGACCGCTGCGCCGCCGATTCGTTTTCGGTCCAATACATAAGGCTTTTTCCTTTTCGACGACGCTTTCCGTGCTTCTTCGCCGCCTCCTCGAAGTCGCCCGTGTCATCACGCCGTCGCCGATTGGTCTCGATCGGTGCTCGTCCGCTCCATTGCCGCCGTAGCGCCGAAGCGCCGCTTGTCGCTTTTGGCCGTTCTTAGATCGGGAACGTCGGCCGCCGCCGCTTCCGTGACCCTCGCGTCGTGCCGTCTTCGAGCTCCGGACGCCGACGCCTCATCGCGCTCGTGCGCCTTCCGGCCTTGTCGCATGACGCCAGTGCTGGAGATCTTGCCGGTGCTCCCATCAACAGGTACCCCCACCATATTCCTTTGGCTTTCCTACTTTATTCAATCTTGTTGGTTTGATCAACTGGAGTCTGGCCGGTTCCTGCCTTTCAACCAAGGATCCGGTTGAGTCATGGGCTAAAATCCGGTAGGACTCGCCAGCAGATGCAGCCAGAAACTTCGAGCCTGGAACGAAATTCCCTTTCAAGAGAGCATTGCTATTTATGTTTCCAATTCGTTTAGACAGTTATCGCTTTATTTCCTTGTTGTCGCTGGAGTTTTGCTAGGCCATATTACGGTTTAAGCTGAATGTTATTAATTGTTTTGGATTGGTTAATTATTTATCGTACTTGAGTCATGGCATTTTTTTTTGGATTGGTTAATTATTTGTCTATGGCTGTCCCGGATTTGGGGAGGTACATGCTACCATCTTCTAGATTAGAATTTGTCCCATGCAGTAGATGAATATAGTCTGCCTTTCATTTCTCAAAGAAAATTCGGTTAACCGAATAACCGAAAAAACCGAACCGAATTAATTCGGTTTATTCGGTTCGGTTTTTTCTGTTGTTCGGTTTCGGTTCGATTTAAGAAATTCAAAAACCGAATTTTTCAGAAACCGAATAAACCGAACCGAAAAAACCGAATGCCCAGGCCTACTTTTTAGATTGATTCATAGTTTCATCATAATAATTTTGATTTGATCCATTCAAAATCTGTCTAGGGCATCTAGTGATTGATATGAAAAGTTTGATTGGTTAATTCCTCACAAATCCTGATTAATCTCGTAATTAGGGTTAGATCAATTTTCGTCATTATTGATATAGTCATATTGCGAAGGTAATATCTTTAGATCCCTAGATCCGATCAAGCTGATTCTTATTGTGTTAATTTTGAAATTGAATGTAGTTTCTACAGTTAAAATTTCACATCAATCCAATGGTGGGATCTTCAAGAATTACTGTTTTAGTGGACGTATATCTCTCGGTTTTTGTCGAATCCGAATCAGGCAATTTGAGTTCGAATTGGAATATTTCAAAAATCATCAAAAATTTGATTTTAGTTTCCGCGCAATCATTCACCCCCCTCTCTGATCGCTAGTTTAATATATATCGATCCTACTACAGGACATGAACTAAGGTCTGCCTTTCGCATCGCATCAGTTCGATGTGCATACTTGAAGTAAGTCGATTTGGGAATTGATTTTTTCTGTGTTCACATTTCTTTCGACTCACAATATATACATATGTGTATATGGTCCCAATGGGCTAAGATACACACAGCCTACAAACATAAACCCTAACGCTCACTTTCAAGATGGGAAATAGATATTTATCATCCTTGTCTTGTCACATGCAAATAAACACTCCATAACACTCAAGCCTTTTGTTAAATAATCCCTTACTTGCTCTCCTGATGTTACAAAGCTTAATTCTAGAAGTCCTTCATCTAATCTCTCGTTGATAAAGAAACGATTTATCTCCACATGTTTCGTCCAATCATGATGGACTGGATTGTTAGCAATATTTATAGCTAACTTGTTATCACACCATAGCTTTATAGAAATATCTCCCAGCAGCTTCAACCCAGATAGAAGCCTCCTTATCCATAACCAAACTGCAATATTTAGTTTTTGTACCCTTATGTTTAGATAACCAAACTGCAATATTTGAGGCTCTAAACCCTGGGACCAGACTTGTCATATGCGTTTCATGTCACATAACAGAAAAGTGAGGATATTAACTCCAAAGGCATCATGCTTCAGTAGCTGGTTGCATGCTTCAATTTTGGGATAGGATTTTCCTTGGCTTAGATGCACGTTTATCCCATAAACACACGGTTGATTATTGGTTAAAATGAAAGTTTGGTTTTTCTTGACATGCCATAGGTTTAGGGGTGCAATCGAATCAGATAAATGCCGACCTACAAACATACTGGATATGTTCGGTTCGAATTCGGCTAGTCATGTCAAATAGTTTTCAGATTCGGCATCAAATTTAGGAGATTACTATCCATCAGATCGGGATATTCTAATTATATTCTTATATAATTCCGAAAACTCTATTCAGATTTCTAAAAATTTATAGCACATATTCTAGCAGCTTCAATATGACCCAGCCCAATAGCCCAAGTAGCTACTGACATATAGATATATATGGCCATATGGTTGCTTTTCCAAATTTCTAGTGGGGAGAGTGCCACGTCGAAAGGGTACTTTTGCAACTTTGTTGGATTACCTTGTAAAATGATTTGATAAATTGCAATAATTATGTTGCATGTTGAACTCATAAGGTTGATTAGTCATTGCTATATGTAGTATCGCCAGATGATATCCAAAGAAAAATATTCAAGACTATATCAATTATGATTCAAATTGTGACCTATATTATCCGCTACCAGATTTATATCCCAGATTACTCAGATTCGACTTTGAGTCCGATAAAAAAAAATATGGTTTAGAATACGAAAAGAGTGATATTCGACTAAATCCGAGCTGATTTCACCCCTACAAAGGCATAAAAAATGTGTGTACTATATGCATTATCTATTTTTACTAAAAAAAAGTGCTACATATAGAGAAACGAATAATCATGATTTTTTTTCCAAAAACACCTTAAATTAAATACAAACATGCCCTGACCACTGAGGTACACTAGCACCCAAAACTATGAAATTGTTGTAAAACAATGATGCCTGTGGTAGATCAACCACAATGTATCGATCGAAGAATAAGAACAATCATAAGGAGTACACACAATACAAGGAGACAAAACTTTATCTTTATTAGATTGATTCTTTTGTACAATGAGATGTTATATTTACAGTAGAAACATAAAGAGATAGATTTGGATTCGTCCACAACGAGATAGCTTCCAAATATGTATGAATAACTAGGACCCATAGTCCATCATATCTCAACAGAAATAAGGAAAATCGTTTATTTTTTAATAAACTAAAAGGGGTTCACACTTAGCGATGTCACAGGCAATGACGGCATCACATATCCTTCTTGCATATACTCGCTCTCGTAGTAAAAAAAACACATATATCAAACAGGTTATTTCTTTTTTTATCCCAAAAAAAAACATGATCAAAACAAAATATCTACAATTGTCGTATGAGATACAAACTGGTAACCATGCCTCGCGCTATCGCAAGTGCCATTTGGCTAGTTACGGTTTGATTCAACGGCGGAGCGGTTAGTATTGCGGGATCCGTCGGATCAAGCCTGCACGGTCCAGATCCACCACGCCCACCAACAGGAGATGGCCGCGTCTCCTCCGGCGGCTCCGCCACGAGGCCGCTCCCGATTCACCTCTCTCCGTCGTCCACGCGCACCTGGGATAGTTGATGGCGGCGCCGGGCGGGGTTGTCAGACCCCCAAAATCACTGGGACTAAAAGAGGTTGAAATCTGACGTAAATAGCAAAAAAAAAATGGAACCACTACAGTAATCCCGCAAATTATCAGTTAAAGTCGACGCATTAGCCATTTGCCGACGTTAATTGTAATTAACGCCGCAAATGGCTAATTAACGCCGCTTTTGGCCCACGATAGTTAATCGACGTTAATTAGCATAATTAACGCCGTGCCGACGCTAATTAGTAATTAACGCCGGCGGATCGGCAACAATAATTATCGCCGTGACCCGAAGAATTAACGTCGGTCTCTTTTAGCCGACGCATTACTAATTAACGCGGCTTAGGGGTCGCGGATAATTAACGCCGGTCATGTGGCCGACGTTAATTAGCCATTTGCCGGATATCACAGAATCCGGAATTATTAATTAACGCTTCGCCACACCGAGGCCGACGCATCATTCCCAATTAACGTCGGCTACACCTAGGCCGACATTAATTAGTAATACCAGGGGCAACTTTTTTCCCTTATTTTCATGTTTTGCCACACAATTCAATACATAATATAATCAACATTGACAGCAATTCACACATCAACACATACAATTCATGAACATAATGAATCCAAAGACGAACATCCATATAATCAAGTCATTGATTCATCATAATATCCAAATTATCATAACATCCAAAAATCCAAACAAAGTCCAACTATCAAACACATTCAAAGTCCGAAACAAATCATACACAACTATGGAAAGTGACACAACTATCAAACACCTACAACCATCGCCGCCATCCGTTCATTGGAGTTCGCCGCTTGATCCGAAGCAAAGAGCGATTGACAAAGGTAGTTGCAACGCTTGTTCCTACACAAGAAAATGCAAGATTAGACAATAATATAAGAATGAATGTACCATAAGGAAACAAGTAAGAAACGAACACGGATCTGCGGAGCTCAGAGGTGCTTTTCAAGCGCTAAAAGTGAGTATCAGAAACGGGGACCCATGTGCCGATGATCCTACATAAGGCAACAATTATAGCTAGATTGATCAAATTTTACTAGATTTACAAGTTTTGACTAAGTGAAGCTAGAATAGACTAGTTTTGACTAAGTGAAGCTAGAATAGGCTAGTTTACCAAACTGGTTATCCAGTCTTGAACAGATAGCATGCACAAAGGATGTTGTCATTAGCACCATTTTGCCAATGAATGCCCCAGCTGAACAAGTCAGTGACACTGTAAAAGCAGCAGTGCCTAACTGCATCCCTTTACTAAATGTTCCCAACAAAACACCCACCTCCCTTTCAGTACAGTTCATATCATCCCAACCCAGCAATAATCGCAGCAAAAAAGTGGAAAATTAGAGAAATAGCTAGGAAAGGCCTAAGAAATGCAGAAAACAGCACATTTGCATGCATGTGTGATTTTTATGAGCTAATTTACTAAGTTAACATCAATGGATCTAGTACACCTCCTTTTCTTACCAACATTGCTTGGTTTGAAAATGCCATCCTTGTATGTTTCAGGTTGTAAATGTAGGCACAACCATTGCTTTTACATGAGCTAGCTAGCAAGAATAAACCGAGACCACATTTTTCATACAATTAGTGTCAACTTCTCCTCTACAGCCAAGAGACAAGCCAATATGTATAGCTCTGCTCTGCCATTACAACTATCTACAACAGTAGCAATCTAGTAAAGAGGATGGCCATGGTTGCATCCTGATCAAGCACCCAAAACTAGACGGTTCAACCACATGATGTTCTCATAAATTTGGATGCATAAAGGCAACAGAAAGTGGAAAACAATTAAAGAGCTAGCCTACATGCAGCATTTAGCTTTAGTGACAAAGTGGCCAAGTCGATCCCTTTAAGGGCTCACACAAATCACACAAATTGTAAGCCTCAGAGAGCAACAAAAGAAGTAACATTTGTAACCAACTTCTCCTAAGTTTAGTGACAAACAGGTTTTCATCTGCCCCACAAAACATATGCTTATAAGTTTACCATTGTTCGGTTCCTCGCTACCACCAAAGAAACACAAATACTAGGAATCTCTCAAGAATGGCCATGGTTATCGTGTGAATCAAGAAAACAAAATTTTAGCATAAACAGAACAAAGAAAAAATCTATTAGTAGGAAATCGAGAAAAGAAAGCACCACCAATAAGTAACTAAATTAACACATCACACTGTGCATGTTTTGACTATAATAACATTCGAACACACTCCCATCTTCAGAGATCTCACCCATTTTCCCACATCATTTGAATTTATATATAAAGAATGCTAAAGTGTTAGCTGGTAGCTAGCTATTAATCCAGAGCTTCAGTTTTCAGTTTTGCTGAATAATCTGGATGGAAGTCAGTATTGCACAAGCTGCTTCATCTATCATTTTCAAGCATTGAAATTTGTTTAGAAGGCGCTCGAACACAATAATTTCTGTTAGTAAACACCATATGTAACTGAGATATATAATTCTAACTTATTAATCAAGTGACTTTACAATATCATATGACCCCAAAACAAACTTTAAAATATCATATTGATAAAAAAATTCGAGATAGCAACAAACAGTACTCTTCTAGCTCTTCAGAATGGTCCTTGGGGAAAAAGTTCTTTTCAATTATACAAGTTCTTGAAAATGTGTAAACCGCAATAATATATAGACAGTTGCATATATATATGTAGCTTCGCTAGATACATAGATGCAAGGAAAGTATTCCACACTAGCCGTACTCCACTAATTTAAGAATTAACAAAACCAATTTCATAACTCTACTATCTCACGGAAAACATCTCATGAGTTGTATTTTGTATATACCGATCGATGGAACATTTCGCTTTGAAATCGAGTGTGCAAGCAAAATGCTTGAGTAGTTGAGTTCATACTTGATAATCTTATACCGGTGCTATGTATGTGTGAATACCGAGTGCAGGAGGTGCCGGAGGATACATCCCCATTGTGGCGGTGGCGGCGGCATTGAATCTGTGGAAAGACAATGTTTTGCCCCATCACCGAACATTGCCTACAAATACAATATATAAGTATTTTGAATTAATAGATTCTCTAAATGCAATAGATTGAAGACTCGGACTTACTTGAATCGCCGATTGTCAGCAGCACGGTATGAAGCGTAGTACTCTTGCTGCGCCCTTGCATAATCATCACGTTGGCGCAGCTCCTCACGCAGCCTAGTAACCTCCAACTCCTGCTCTGAGAAGCGACGGCTACCAACCCCCGAGCTCTGGGACTAAGAAGATCCTCTCACCGCACCACCGCCGAGTCGATCACTCCAAAGGAACATGGAGTACCTTCAAAATGCGTGACCACAAAAGCTTGAGCACTTGAAATTATGACTTCATGAAATTTTAGAAGGTATGACATCTCACCGTCCATGAAATACTTGGACTTAATGGCCATGAGCCGCATCACAAAAGCAAGCTGGGTCACTTTCGTGTTCGCAACAATGCTCTTCGAAGCTTTAAGTAGCTCAAAGAACTCTCGAACCTCACGTGTTGGCGGATCCTCCGAGTCTCACGTTAATCTCGGACGCAAAGCTTCTAGCATCTCATCCATCCTATCATCGCCGCCCTATCATCTTCCTCTTCAACCGCAACTTGTGTCCTTGAGCACGTGACTCACCATGATGTACCCACAACTCAAAGCTTGGCATGAAACCGAGCCGACACAAAAGCAGAGACATCGATTTCTTGTCCCGGGGTGGAAATTACGACTTGCTGCATGGGCACTTCACCAACAAAGATTAGACATAGAGAATGCACTACGACAAAAAGCGTAGCCTTGACCGTCCCACTCACCGAGTGAGCCCCATTTTTCTCCCAACCTTCATACATCCATCGGCGGTCGCCACCCATACTTGAGGCTATATAGGTTAAATCAACAAATATAAGGTTCATTTTGTTTCTATATATCACGACCCTACATCTATAGGAAAGGATATGTCCTAAACTCATTTAAGAGTGGTCGATAAAGCGCGGATTTATGACGAGCTCAGAGTCCGAATGAAATTTGAGCGGAATTCTTGGCTTCTCCACCGCACGCCTGGGATATGGTGCAGGGAGAACAACAGGTTATGACGCTTAAATTTCATTCAGACTGTGGCTCATTATAAATACCGCACTTTGTCATCCACTCCGAGGTCGTCCAAAAGGGACACTTCGGATTAGCACATCTCACATGTGACACATGTGAGACATGCCGATCCAAACGGGTGACGATAGGTTTCGTGGACACTATGTGATTTGAAATCAAAAATAAAAATCCGACGATAATCCATTACTCAAATATATATTTATAAGCATGTAATGGATATATAAATTTTAAAAAAAATAAACATGTGACAAATCAATATATTCTTTTTCCAAGTACTATTTAATTTGGCTATGTATGCATTCTTGTTGTAATCAATTTATCTTGTAGAGTAGGACTTGGAGCTGAGATACACCAATATCTAAATTTGACTATACCGTGACAGAGCAGGTCGTTTTCTCTATTGGAAGCAGTAAAATGTTGCATAAGCACCACCTTAATATGCATTGGTATGTTTCTTTATATTACCTAGAATTTTCTATAATGAAATTTCACTCAAATCTGTAAGAAGAATATGTTTCACTATGATTAATTTCTCAGGATTCACGGCATTGGTTGACTCAATAATGTGGCGGCGAATCCTGTGGCCAGAATTTGAAGGTTTCTGGTTTAATTCAGTTCTGAACCGGAGTTCAGAATGGGGTGTATCCTTTATGTTTGCGCTTACTTTCTTTTCTGTTGATTTTTTTTTCAGAAAAACAAGTTATGAATGTCTGGAAATAATATTTTGAGTTAATACTTTGCAATGCACTTAGGGACATCCTTTTTCTCATCAACCAGGTGTTTTCTTTCTTTATTTTCCTCCCAAACATTTGCTGCCCTCTTTCATTAACTTTGCAGCCACTTTTTTGTATGCACTAAAACTCCCAGTTAATCTATTCACTCATGCATGCACGAAAGGAGGAGACATAATATAAACTTCTTGTTCAAGTGTTATCCTGTTCTTGTTTTTAGATTCATATGGGAGAACCTTTGTATTACCCGACTGACACTGATGTGAAGCACCCACCTCTGTTCTCCATGATTATTATAAGCTTAGACACATTCCATCCATTGGTATTTCACCTCTGCACTTCCGCGCGCCATGCTTGTAGCATATCCTCTTTGCTTGGTAAGATTGATTTAGATAAAAAGAAGTTATGATACTGAATTTTACTTGAGTACAAGCCTGTAACTGATATATCCGGTGGTTTCAACTTATTCATGCCCTTTTCATTATGTATTTAGTATGTACAACAATGGAGTTCCAATTAGATCAACATAGTAAGTTACTTAACTTGGTTCCTTTACACGACTTTACATCTAGTCTAAAGTATACCATTTTATTGAATCAGCTAATGACATTTTTGTGATGTACTGTTTCTGATTGAGGTATAGTTACATTACTGATTAACTGGTTGGTTTGTGATTGATTTTTATAGGAGATGCATCTCATTAAGGCTCTCTTTTCAATGTCAGGTTGGTGCTCTTCTTGATAGAAGGATAGTGCCATATGTGCTTCCAGTCTTCTTATTTGTTGTACTCTATTCAAAACTTCCACATAAGGTTATTCTACTTGTCTGGATACTAGTCTGATTATGTTTGAAGGACATTAGGCCAATCTTTCACATAATGGCTGCTATTCTGATGTTTCAGGAGCTTCGTTTCATAATTGGTTCAATTCCCATGCTTAATGTGTCGGCTTCACTGGCAGCAAGCAGACTGTGAGTATAACAAATCTAGTTCCTACCATTTTAACAGTGACAAATGCAAGCTAGGATTGATGGCATCATTTGTATAACTCCTTTCTTTTTGACACCCTTCAAGCTAGGAAGAAGAGCCAGAAGAAGAGCAACCGGTCCATACCTTCAAGCTTGTGGGAGAGGACGACGCCCAGCCGGGTAAAGGAGGACGCCAGCGTAGAGGAGGTTGCAGAGGCGGACGCCGGGTAGAGGCGGACGCTGGGGACGAGGTCGCCGGTGGGTGGAGAGGAGGACGAGGTCGCCGCCTGGGAGGTGGAGGACGCTGCGCTTAGCCGGGGACGACGCCGCCGCGGTGGAGAGGAGGTTTGGCAGGGCGGGCGCGGCGCGGCAGGGGGGCACCGGGCGGCGGCGGTGGCTGGGCGCTGGCGAGGGCAGCGCTGGTCCGACGAGGGGCGGGCGCGAAGGCAGGGCGGCGCGGCGTGGTCGCCGGCGGCGTGAGGGCGCGGGAGAGCAGTCGGCGCGAGGGAGCGAAAAAGATTGGGCGCGGGGTGAGCAGTGGGCGCGGGGTGAGCAGTGAAAAGATTGGGCGTTACGGCTGCCCAATTATCATCGGCCAGGGCTTTAGGCCGACGTTAATTAACTAATTACCATCGGCCACTTCGGACCGACGTTAATTACGGTTTAATTAACGTCGGCCAAACAGTAAGCCGACGTTAATTAATTAATTAACGTCGGCTTATTCTTATGCCGACGTTAATTTATATGGCCGACGTTAATTTCCCTCTTTCCTGTAGTGAACGGAAACATGTGTGAAAATCAATTGGGGGAAGTAGCAAGCAAAACTTGTATTAGGTTTTTCGCATTACAGGAGGAGTATTTATACTCTGCTCTCAGTTCTTTTACTGGTCAGTCTTGTTGCCGTAACCCAACGAAGATGACAAATGCTTCATCTGATGATTTGCTGTACCTCTATGCACTTGCCAATGAAAAGCCCGGCGATGCAATGGCTTGTCTGAGCTTCAAGTTGCCTAGTAAAATCCTGTGTAGAGCAAAACTGCTTCCATCGCTTCACGGAACTCTGCTAGTCTTTGATGCAGTCATGGCCCAAAGGTGGTAACCCTGTGGCATCTCCAAGTCGCACGAACAAACTCCCATCTGAAAGAACAACTAAAGCGCACTAATCTTCTTGTCATCCAAGCTAGTAAGTAGCAAACACAGTTGGCACAAACTTTTCTGCAGAGAGCACTGCACGCACACTCACTGTGTACTTGTGCTGATGACCTAGGTTAACTATCTGTAGCAAAATATTGACAGGGGAATACAAGATGTACTTTGGATGCATAAAAAACTGGCTTCAGGTCACGTGAGAGACCACGCAGAGAAACTATTACATCATATTGTAAATCACACTAGCAAACTGGTGACCTGAACTGAAAGTCTGAAACCCTTGCACTAGACCTGACAGACAAAATCAGCAAATAACCACACCTAAATTCAAGCATTCGTTTTCCATTTTCTGGAGTTTCGTTTCCTTGGAAACTATCAGCTCTGTCAACGGCACAAAAAAATTGACCTGTTGAACAAACTTTTAAGTTTTCAATGCATAATTGGGTCATCTCTGAAGCTTGCCTATGCAGGGCGGAAATCCTGCATGACTAGTGTTCATGAAGACAGGAAGCATTGTACTCAGTGCAGTGCTTGATGTGAACTAAAGCGCTATTAATTATGTGGTTATGTACAATGAGCGGTGTAGTAACCAGTATGCAGTACTGAATTATCTAGACTGCAACAACTAAATTGTCTCAACATTTGCAATAGGGAGTTTGTATAAGAAGCTAGTGTTGGTACCTACGTTTTGTCAAGAAAGACGGCAAGGCAATTAATAACTCTTGGTGCCTTCTGGAGCTCGGATTTTACTACTAATGAATAAGTTTCCTTCAGAAACCTGTGTTTAGTGCATGGATGCCACACAGTCATCACTCATGATACCCCTAAAAAAAGTCATGATTCATGAAAAAAAAGTCATATTCATGATGCTCTTTTATGGTTCAAAAATGGCCTGCATGCATGCATGACATATCCCAGTCGCATGAGTGGAATTATAATTAGCATCAACTGATTCCCCATCAGAAAGTACACAAAAGGCAGACCAACCTTTTCTCTGGCATGCTCAATTCAGTCATGCAAGCAAACATCAGCACAGCACTAGATGGATCTCATCTTTTCTTTATCAGTGAACTTCTGCCATCCACTTTATTTTGTAAACTTTATGGATCAAGACACTCAGATTGGGAAGAAGGAAGAGGGATGCCATATATGATTGCAATGTACAGCAATGTTTATTACGATAATTGCATTACAAAATTGGCTTTGGAGGCCACGCGAAGAGACCACCGAAAGCGACTGTATTACATCACCTTGCAATTGCATTACAATAGACAAAACCTAAAGCGTCAGCCAGTTGCCGCGAACCTGAACCAATTCTACGCCTAGCTACACAATACCATCGACAGCCCCTGAATCCAAAACCTCAGTCTCAATTCTTTTCTTCTGTCTACTCTGTTTTGTTCTCTGTAATCTATCAGGCTGGCATGTCAAACTAACACAGCAAAAAAATTGACTCGACGGCTATCTATCGACTAAAATTTGCCAAGTCGCATCTACTGCGCTTGCCATTTCCTTGCGGCACCCAAGAGCAGGGATAGGGACCAGGTACAAAGATTTTTGTACCGTTATCAGATGCTACGTCAATCCGACGGTGACCACCTGGTATATATGGTGCGGAAAACTGCATCTGGCACCGTTGTTCCTTGCTTTTTTTTTATCTGCCACAAGAAGTGTGCACCTTTGGAAATCATCCCTTTTCTAGCCTCTTTCTCTCTTTTCTTTTGGCAAGTTTAAAATATCTGTGAACGTATTTGCAGATTTTGCCTCCTCAACATAAAAGCCACTCCCACGCCTAGGAGCGCGGCAGCTAGCGAGCTGTAGCACCAAAGGGGCTGGGCTAGCGCATGACCAGCAGCTTCCGTGCTCTGACAGCGTGGGAGGTGCCTTCCATAGTCGGAAATGGGGCTAATTCTGTAAATGTGTTTGTAAAAGAGCTAAATTTGCAAAATAATAAGGAGTGAACAAGAAAAGGGATGACTTTGCACGGTTGAGCTGGCTCGGCTGTGCCTAAGTGGTTAAGAGGTTTTCCTGGACCCAATTACGCGACTTGAACAGGATAGTGGACAAGAGTTGTACGTAGTACTCGTAACTGCAGATGCTGCGGTTCATTCAGAACGGTTTCTGCAGATACGTGAACATGTCCCCGAACAAGGCGGCGTCCCGTGCGAAGACGCCCGGCGACGGCGGCCCGAAGAGCGAGCTGTCGATGACGAACCCGTCGTCGGCGCCCCAGACGCCGCCCGGCCATCCTTCGCCGGTGAGCTGGCTCTCGGCGTGGTCGAGGTCGCGGTCCCCGTCGCCAGGGAAGTCCGGCGACGACAGCACGTGCTCGGAGGAGCTGGAGTCCGTGTGCAACCGTGGCATCGAGTCCCGGTCCGCCGACCCCGACCGGTCAAAGCACAGCATCTCCGCCGCCGACGTCGGCGGCGGCGACATCGGGTAGAACCCGTAGTCGGACAGCTCGAGCTTCATCTTCGCCCCTTCGGCTTGATGCCCCACCCGCTGGTTCTTCGCCGCCGCGGCCGGCTTGTCGTCACCGGCAGCTACTGTGTCATACCGTTCGATGACGCCCTTCTTGTTGTAGATTCGGCACAGCACCCAGTCATCCAACTGCAAAATCAAAAAAAAAAAAATCAGCTACGGAGATTCCAGGTTGATCGATGGGTACATTTAAACAGTAATTAACTTCGATCGTTATTTACGTTTTGAGGTGATGTTAAATGTTCGATGGATGTGGCCATCGCCGTACGTGGACACGACGGACAGCGATAAGGTTGGCGCCATTGTCTCCATCTGCGAGTGCGTGAGCCATGACGCCATGCGCCCGCGCTTTTTACGTGTCTGATCCAGTGCAAAGCGGCCACAGGCTGTCACGAAAGGGACAACCAGAGCATGCTGCAACTTGGCAAATTGGCGCACCTTTTTTTTATTTAATTTTTCCTTGCTATGGAGCCTCTCTTGGTTAACTTACACGTCTGTGCACTAAGAGCGTGTGTAAAACAGTGAGATGAATGTTGTTTATATACTGCTTCGTGTCATCAAGAGATAAAACTAAAGATAACTTGGATGTCTATATAGATCCCACAACCTTTTAATTATAAACAATAACCCCGTATAATAGTATTTTATTATATTTATATAGTCCTCTTCATAAAAAGACATGTACACTCTCTTTCTTCTATTTTTATATTAGCAAAAAAAATTATGTGACAAAACTTATAGATAAATGATACGGGACCATTCTACATGCCTAACAAATTGACCTTTCTAAAGCTATGGTTTGCCACTTCAAGAAAGATTTAATTTCTTGGTTGCATTTTTTTATTGTAAGTATCAATACTGCAAGTAAAAATTAATGTGTCATCTTTTTTTAAAAAAAAGGAAATGAGGCTTGGTTGGTCGCAGGAACACGGAAACATGACCGACGCTAGGTCGCTTTACACGATGATGAGTTAACCAGCGAGAACTAAATAGGTAGAGAGCTAGCGTAATTACCCTGAGCGCGTTGTTGGACTTCTTGCGCGCGGCGGCGGAGCGGTCGACGTCGGCGAGACGGTACTCGTGCATGATCCAGTTGGTCTTGACGCCCTTGGGCGGCTTGCCGGCGTAGAAGACTAGCGCCTTCTTGATGGCCACCGGGCGCGGTGACCCCACCGGCTTGTCGGCCCCCGTCGCCTTCCAGTACCCCGTCCCCGCCGCCCGGTTCGGCCGCGACCCGTTCGGGTACTTCCGGTCCCTCGGCGAGAAGAAGTACCACTCCTTCTCCCCTCCCATCGCCTTCTCTGCAATCACACGCGCGCATCCATCCATGCATCCATTAACACAAAGCTTGATTTGAAGATCCAACTCACTCAAGAGATTGATCAGTCAATTGACTGCAGACCTGGGAGCTGCCACGGGTCGAACTTGTAGAGGTCGACCTCGGTGATGACCGGCGCGGCGAGGGGGAGGCCGCCGCACTTGCGACAGAGGTAGTGCATCACCAGCTCGTCGTCGGTCGGGTGGAACCGGAACCCCGGCGGCAGCTGCAGCGCACCACCGCAGTCCATCTCAAGCTAGTAGCAAATCACAAAAAAATGAGCTCGCTAATTAATCGTCGATCGGGGGAGCAGAGGGAGGGCCGACTAGCTGCTAATCTGGAGCTCTTGAGGAATGGAACGTCGCCTCGCCGGAACCGGGGGCATTTTATAGAGCGGAGGCGGGACGCGTGTCGACAGGGGAGGGGGTGGATGTGACGCACGTGCGAGTTGGGGAGGGGGAGGCGCCTCGCTCGGTTGACCTGAGGTGGTACGGACACGTGGCGCGCATCGCGAAAGGGATGGGGACGTGTGAGCTGTCGGATGTGAGGGGCCGGGGCCCAGCCGGGACGGGATTTGTCATGGCTTACGTCAGCATTTTTTGGCGCGGCCCGGGGCCAAGGCGCATCTGAGCCGTGGAATATGAGGCGTACGTACCTGCCTGTCGGGTGGAGCTGTAAAACTTCCAACTGCGGTTTACATTTTACAGTCATAGACTCGTAGCTAAGTACGGTACTGTACAGTAATTTTATAATTTTATAAATTTAATATATATATATTTAAAATTTTATAAACCCAAAATCATACAATCGTAGTCAATTCAATCAAGAAATTTACTATATCGAAGATGTAATTTTATAGCGTTTTTTAAAATTTTTAGAGGAGTGAGTGGACACCAGCACCTCACCTAGATCTGGCCGCAAAGGAGTAGGGTGTCATGCAGCGTGGGGCCCACCTTGACTGTGCTATGCTGCGTGGGCCCCACTGTGCTCTGGGTACTAGCCCCGGATTCCCATCGTCCACTTGGTCGATCTGTGTCTCGCGGGTGAAGTACTCCGTTTGCTGATCTAATTAATGAAGCGGTTGGTTAGTTGTGATTCCTGGGATTTAATTACGATGATGATAACTAGGCAGCAAGCTTGTGGTCAGCTTTCATGGTAACTTGATCTTTTCCGTAAAACTTGCGTTGGAATTTACCACTCGCAAAGCTCTCACGGCTGAGTCAGCTTGGAATGTTCATTGCAGTCTATCTTCCTCCTCACCGGCGTCAATATGTACCGTCTCCACTCCTCCATTTGCTCATGCTAGTTCTTGATCTAGGACGATGTGTTGGATCAGTTGTGGTGTTTTGGCCTTTGGCCTAGGGATCTTTGATCTACGCATGTATATTTAGGCGGATTTAAATCTACTCATATAACCCAATTAGACCCCAATAATACTATGGGATCTAATTAGGTTATATGGGTAGGTTTAAAAGAATTCGATCTATTGGTGAAAGTCTCTCGATGAGCAGAGTGCTCTCGTCATCTCTGCTCGTTCGATTGACTTTGTGTCCTTGCTTGCAGGAGGCACAAAATCATAGCAGCCATATCATTTTTCATTGTGGCCATAGGAGAGTAATCTTTTTCATGCCTAATAAGGAGATCACTAGCCATATCATGCTTCCCTAACTTATTAGACGCAACGTCAGCATATTCTATTAGCAATTTGCTCGTAGCTACATAGGGAGAAAATCATTTTGTAGCGCAAGAGCGGCACAGGGATTCATGGTTTTGGTTGTTCAGACTTGGTCATATTCGATGTGTTTCAGATACCGCTTTTATCTCAGATCTCAAGTTTAGATGCTTAAAATAAAAGTCGAATTAAGTTTATATTTTTGTTTAAAATATAAATAAGATGATCTACTCAAACACTCTTAACGTGATTTTATAACTCCAAATTTTATAAATTTCTGTAGCCAAGAATACTTTGTTTCGCTAACCGCATGATTTTTGTTTAGAATGAAATAGTTTATTCCAAACATCTTTTAATTATAAATATTATTGTTGATAGAAGATAGGCTAATTTTATTTGGTCCGATCCAACCAGCAGAAGAAATGATGATATCATTATACAGGAGATGCACACTGTCATAATTCACGTCGGCAACACAAATCGCAACAACGTTGTGTGGTTATGCTTCTGGATTTATCCACGATCCGGATAGGCGGCTGTAGGCCGGTCGGGTCGACGACGACTCAGCAGCGCGCGAATATCCGCGAGCATCCGCGGTGGGCCCCACTTGCTCACGTGGTGATCGCGGCGAGACGACGGGGACCGCCGCGGCCGTCGTGGACTCCAGACGCGCGGCGTCGCGGATGACGTGGTGCAGGCGACGTCACCACGTGCTTCTGGGGCCCACCTGTCCCCCTCAAGCCAATCCGGGTACTGTCACGTGGCGCAGAGATGTTTCTACGCGGCGAAACGCAGGTGCGTCGTGCGAGGCGTGTTACAATGGAGACGACGGTCTGGATCAATCTCATAAGAAAAGAATATAATAACAATGGTAAAAAAGCACACGGTATTTAGAAGTTAAACTATTTTATCGTTTATTGATTAATTCTCACATACAATGAAGGCTATATTTATAGACAAAGCTCTTCAGGGTAGTTAGGAATTCGCACATAAATTATACTAGTATATGCTCGTGCATTGTAACAGAAACTAAATTTGTGATAAAAAAATTTATTTGCAAAAAGCACTAACTTTATCTGAATAATAATGTTCACTCTGAATGTGTAATAGTTAAATATTTAAATCAATTCATCGAAGTATACAAATTTCAAGCACTTGTTTACAAACTCGAGTTTAAAATTATCTTTAATTTTACAAATTTAAATAATAACATCACAGCACTTGGGTTGTAAATTTGTAACGGTATAATTCGAGATAAATCGATCGATCGAGAGAGACATCACCTGCTGCCCTATGGGCGTAAAGGCATTGAAGAGGTAGGCGTCATTCAGATGTGGTCGCTACTTATCACGACGCGGTGTGGCTCAGACGCCTTTACTCGCCATATCATAACCACACCCCATCAACCACTTCACCGCCTCGCTTCCTCATGAAGCGATCCTTCAACCTATTAACATCATCCACTGCGGCGAGCTCCAGCAGCATCACTAACCTATCTCGTCGCCCACCACCGATGACTTACCCCTGCCGCATCGACGAGATCAGAAAGATCGCCCATTATCTCCGCTCAATAGATAAGCTCAACACATCTGCAGGAGAACCGAGAAGCGGTGAGGTTATATAAATTCAACAACTGGAAGATATCTATAGAATCCAAATCAAGAAATCGTCGAATAAGGAAGGCAACAGAAGGGAAATAGGCAAGAAAAGATCAAACTCCATGAATCAGAGCTCTGCTTCCTTCAGAAGGAATCAATCAATCCAATCCGAAAAGCACCGGGAGCAATTGCCACTGATTCAAATGCCGATTCAACCACATATTTGTTACCGCCGTTAAACTTAGCCATAAGTAGGTTTTTTTTGTACCATCCTTATTTCTGTCTACATGTGGAAACCATTTAGATAAATGCTTTTGAAATTTAATAGAGTACGACTGGACTTTAGGTACAAGAGAGCATCCTCTATTATAATACGAGTACCCGTGAGGAGAACTATGAAGGCTCTTCTGGTGCCAATAATTAGGGCATCGCTTCTAGCGATGGTTATAATAATTTTAGTTTTCTTAGTCAATAAATAATATAGTCTAAAAATATTTAGTTTCCCCAATGATTGAATTTGTGGTGCAAATGTCTACAACATAGATTTCTTCCTATGCCATTGGATTATAAATTATTCTAGAATTCATGAATGATTTAGCATTAACACAATTATTATGTCAGGAACATATTGTAAATTATAGAACAGTCATAACATAATAAATGAATAAAACAAATATCCTAGGAAGTAACAATTTATTCAACTTAAATGGTAATCACACAATAAGAAGGTACACCAATGTTCATTGAGGACCGGCGACTAAATTGATGAGGAGACTTGTTAAGAAAATGTGGTTCGACTAGCAAAATGAAGGAGCATTTAGGAGACCAATGCAAGTCTCCATATAAGTTATGGGTATTCTTCTAGAACTCCTTGAGCTCAACTCCAAAAATGTTGTCTTAATCCACGGGAGAGTTTAAGTCCTCTTCCATGGATCAATAACCATATCATCTCTGTTCTCGGCATTCTTGTCAATAACACGATGAGCAGTGAAGTATGCCTTCTCGGCATTCTTGTCAATAATAAGATGAGCGGTGAAGTATGCCTCAACATTGTTCCCCTGGGTCTTCTTAACTCGACTAGTAAATTGTTTGTAAAGGTCCACCAGATGCTTCAAGATGCGGCAGGTGTGTGATCAATGGTCGGTACATCCACACCTAAAGTAGGATTGTAGAGGGTAGGTAGTCTAGTTGTCTAAGTCTTACTTCTAAAGCTTTCCTTGCCATTTACCTGTTCCTTAGGGCTTGTCTATGCCCTTTTGCATTCAAGCTTTCTTTCATTTTTCCTTCGATGCCATTTGCCCTTTCCGTAGCCATAGTTGTTACTAATCTACTGAGCATTAGCATGTATTTTGAGTATTGCTAGTGTCCCATTTGAAATAATATGATGATTTTTCTAGCAAAATATAGATAAGTCAAAGCACTTATGGTACTTAATATGACGGGACTGTTGCAAAGCTATCGATTTCGTTTACAGTAGCCTGCGGTCACGGGCTGCCCACATTTTGACCTGACCCGGTCAGCGGGCAAATCGCAAGAGTGGCCAGGCGCCCGTGCGCGCGCGACGAAATCGCTCTCCTTCGTTTATTTTCCGCCGCGTGATTCCATCCGTCGGCATGAGCTGCCTCCTGTCATTCTCATACGCACCGACCGTACTTCTCGCAGTTACTAACACTGACATTTTGGCCCACGGTTGATTTGACCCCACAGACCAGTTGGAGAAACGCGGTCAAAAAATCTGTATCGCATATATATCAACAGATCATATGCGGCGACGTGCCAGTGCCCTCGGCTGCCGTGATCTGACCCCCACCACGACGATGCTCTACGCACCCCTCGCTGACACGCGGGGCCGTGTCAGTTGGGCCCCACCTGTCATGGAGAGGACGTGGACGGTACGTGTCTCGGCCGAAGCCTTTAGCCTCTGACGCGGCGCGCATGCACCGCCCGAGAGATCTCACGGCTCTGGCTTGCCGCGACTGCGACGGCGACCGCGCCAGCGCACCATTAAAAATACGCCTCCTCTTCGTCTACATCTAGCATGTCGCCGTCGTCTCATTGGAGTGTCCAAACTCCAAAGCATGTCGAGTCAGATGGCCTCTGGGGGGGTTTAACCTAGCCATGCCAAGTCCCGTCACGTATATTTCAATCCTAATGACTTGTATCTAAACATCTAAAATTTTAATGAATTGAACATTTTTTCATTTTTTCCATTTGAGCAACGTATGTATAAAAAATATTTAGTGCATGTTTTCGGACCCACGCCACATCTCTCGGTAATCTGCATTTTTCAGTGTCTTACTTTGCTCATATGAATTTATATTCTACATGAAAGTTGTAGAGAATTTCGAGACACATCTTTTTCATGTAGACAACTTTTCCATTTGAGCAAATGAATTTATAAAAAATATTTAGTGCGCTGTATATTTTCGCGTTAAAAAATATTGCAGCGCGTCGGAAAAAATGTTGAAAGTTGTAGAGAATTTCAACGCATCTTTTTCATGCGTAAAGAAAAAAAAATATTGAAGAGACGTCCGATGGAATGAGCGATGTCGAACGTTTTAACCTAGCTACTTTCAAGTCCTTGACGATATTTTAATGCATGTACTTTAAAGAGTCACGATTTGGAATCTGATGTATTTATCTTAAGGTTACGATTTCTGTAGACATGTACCGGTTACTAAAATAAAGTAAATTAAGTTTATATTTTTGGCCTAAAATATAAACTGCCGATTTGGAATCCGTAATTTCTTTTCTACCTATCTTATTGAGTCGGTCTGAGTAATTGAAGTAATTGCGTTATCTGATATAAGTTTATTTGTTGGTGTCGTTTTCACCTAGTACGATTAGATGTTCGGTCTCCATACTTTTCATTTTATAGCTTGTTTACGCTATTGTTTTTGGTGGAGATCCAATGCACGCGCATGCTTCATTGAAAGCTGGAAAATGATAAGACGACTTAAAGTCGAGAAGATTCTTCGTACTAACCATGAAAAATTAGCGGCAATAGATAAAGTTGCCATTAGATTAATTTCTTTTTAACTTGGTAGCTCTAGATCTAAATAGGCTATTATTGTACTAACTTTAAAAAAAACAATTTCACGGAGAAAAAGAAACATCGAGGAACTAAAAGTTACTCAATAATTTTGGGAAAACTCATGTTACCCACATGGATCTCCAACCAACACTAATTGGTCAGAGATTTCCAAACTAGCCTCGAAAATATTTCTCCCGGTCATTCCAATGGTTTGTACCGTGAAAGTCCAATGGGAGCATGGAATATACCCTTTCTAGATCCAGTAATTAACCATGTTGGTATACACCTGGTTGCATGATTCCTTCATTTTTATTAGAAGAAACCTAGCTATTGCCTTCAACAGTACTGTTGGATTCAAATCCGAGGCAGTGGAGATTCCATTGCCGATAACTAGATCGATGTGTAGTACATCATGCATGATACTAGCATGATAATAAATTGGCAATAATATTTGTGCAAGAGGGATGCAATTGCAATTATCTATGACCTCATATCCCATGCTCACGTGCTTGGGCACCTACCCCGGCCTTTTGATAGAGAAGATGAAATAGTCCTACACCCAGGCTAGGGTTTTAAAAACTGATTCGAAATTTGCGGTACGAAAATTACAAAAACCGCTCGAAAACCGTCAGAAATCGAAGGGTTAAGAAATAAAAAAATAAAAAATTCAAAAAATCGAAAACCATTCGGTTTTCCACGAAAACCGCGGTTTTTGCCAAAAAAACCGCTCGGTTTTCATCATAAACTGATCCGAACAATTGAATGTTCTTTAAAAACATTTTTTGAGCTATTTTCAACGAAAACCACGGTTTTTCAGCGGTTTTCGAACACATAAAATTTTTCAAAAATTTGAATTTTTTTAATTTTTTTAATTAGACCAGTTTACCGAGCATTTTTGATCTCGAACCGGAGCGTTAAGGCGGTTTTCGATCGGTTTTCGCTGGTTTTGTGAACCCTGCCCGGGGCCCACTTTCCATTGAGAAATATGGAGTGGAGGACATTCTTATGGCTGTAATATTTAACAATGGATTAGGTGGATCATTACAGCGAATGAACACGAGGACGAAAGCTCTCGCTAATTAAACAAACTTAATTATATGTGGCGTGGTGCCGTGGGTGTGCATGCATCAGCGTCGACATGGTTAGTTTGTTTTTCTTGTGGTGTACTATAGATTCTTATTATAAGCTGGAGATTAATTATAAACTATATATGGGGTTCTTAATTGTAAGCTCGAGAAGCATCGTCTATACGTCAACACATGTACGACACATATAGACAAAAAAAAAAAAGATGCAGCGTAAGAGGGACATGTATGGGCCCACAATTAACGTTGGACTAGCGATTTGTTGATCGTTGGTAGTCTAGCTGGTAATGCATCGAACGGTTTTTCTTGTGCGATAACAATTTAATTCACAAGAGTTCAAATTAATCCAGCGACCCGCGTTTTGAGTTGAAATCGCACAGCTTTTGTTTTGAGTTTTTTTCCTATATTACTTTCACAATTATTCCCAAGTTTATATACGGTAGTAGATCCTGTTTTGTTTAGACTTAGGTTTTCTGGTTTATAACTTAAAGCTAGTTTTTTTGACTTAAACAGCTTAAAAGCTAATAGCTTTTGTACGTGATAGATATGGGTAATTTTATCTAATTTTAGTGTTATTAGTCTAAAATCAACCATCATTAAGCCGAAAAAAGCTTCTTTCCTGTGGCTTTTAACTTTTAACTTTTAAACCGGTGAAATAGCCTAAACAAATAGAGTCTTAGTCGTTTCATATCTCGGATTTGCCCCAACGATCGATCGACCTATTTTGCTTGCCAAATCTTTCATGTATGTGCTTTCAACCAAGTAGATACAACAAACTAGCAATTAACCACTACAGATCATTACACCAATTAAACAAAACAAATAACCAATTAAGCACTCGATTAAAGTAATGGATGTGGCATTGCGGCGCCGCTAGCTGTTGCGATCGAATCAGCATCAGGGTTTTTCTTATAAAGAAGCTATAGACGCATCTATATCTACGCCAACTTGCCAGTATCGTCATGGCCCACCCGGCTAAGAAAAGTAGGCTTCGGTTGTTAATTTGGAAGTGTAAGGCGTGCGCCCATTGACTGCATCTTGGAGCTACCTAGCCCAAGGAATGTGTCCATGCATGGCAAGGTGCAATGCACCGTGGAAAAAGATCACCAAACTAAGCAATAATGCTTGTTTTAAAACCGGGCGAGAGGTTGGCGTGTTTTTTCGCGGTCATTAATTCATCCAGACTTGCGTGCTTAATTGGATTTACGCACATTAGTGATTAATTAAGTTAGTGGTGCCGACGCCAGCCGTTCGAACGACGTAATTAAGTGTTATTCTTGGGCTTTGGCAGTGAACAGGGATGCTACAATGACAGTAATCATATCTTCTGTTTTCTCTGTGTTCCCCTAGTTGTTAGCCCTCTTTTAAGTAAGCCCTCTTTTTAAGTAAGAGGTGTCCTAAGGTTTTGTTCTTCTCAGGTTTCCACAGCTCTCTGTGGTCGTTTTATTGGGTTGAGGTCCTGTCCGTTGAAGCTCTGCTGTGAACCTTACATGGCTTGTCTGTAACATCGCATTTGTATTCTTTCTCCCTTGAATGAAAGACAGATGAAAGACTATGTAAAAGTTTAACCATGTTGGTGATGAGTATTTGATTGTATTTGAGCTAGAAATATGATTTATTTTTAGCAATTAGATAATTATTGTATATCATTTTGGACATTGCTATGTGATGGTTTTTCTTTTTTTTGATGGTTGCAGGACAACGGTGATAGGTTATGGTGATGGAGGATGATCGAGACTAGGCAAAGTGTGCCAAAAGTCCAGATGGTCAGGGATCATCAGAAGATGATTAAAGACGGAGTTGCTGCAAGCCTAGAAGACAAGCGAATGGTTGATATGCTAACTTAGGGCTGCTTGAATCGAGAAGAGTCGTTGGATTGCAGTTTAGAGTATAGAGTAGCGGTCAAGTTAGCTTGAATGAGCCTCAACCCTTAATGAGGTTTCTTGAGAGTCAAGTAGAACTCATCCAAGGGTGAAGGATGAATCAATCTTAACCCTTGATGAGGTTACATGAAGGCTAAGTAGAATTCATTCAAGGGTGAAGGATGACTCAAGAGTAGTATAAAATAGAAAGGTAGGGATAGCTCTCCCCTCTTGAAGGTTTTGTGTGCTACTTTGAGTTTTGTCTACCTTGTTGTGAGGCTTTGTAAATATTCCTTTGAAGAAATAAAATTTTGCTTCTTTACTTTTTAAATTTAATTTCAGCATTTACATTATATATTAAATTTAGCATTTAAATTTTGCACTTCAAATTCAACAATTTAATTTCTTGCAATTTACATTCTCGCAAGTTGGATTTGCCTCCCCTCTTTCTACTTGCTTTTTAAATTTTGTAATTTAATTTATTGCAATTTATATTCTCACAAGTTGGATTTGCCTCTTCTCCTTTTACTTGCTTGTGCTTTTGTGCTAGGTTGTATGATTGATGGATGAATCTTCTTCAGATCATATCCTCATCATCTAGGTACTTCTTTGCAAGAACTCTAACTCTTTGCTTAATCTTTGAGAAATTTTTGTAGATCGCGTTTGAGGTTTTTATTTCTTGTATTCTTGTTTGCTGTGACAAGTGAGAGAATATCCAAGATCATCTTGATCATTACAACCCCACGAGCAAGTTCAAGACCAGGATTATCTCTGTTTTATTCCTTTGCGTTTGAGTGTTTTAAGTGAGGTTTTGGTTGGATCTATTGAGTGAGAAAAAAAATAATTGTAATCATTCATCCCATCTGATCGCCACGTCGGTCCTTCAGCGAGCTCCTGCCAATCTTTCAAAAACTCTTAGGCTTTGGCATACTGAATCATTATGTTTCAAAAAACATTCCTGAGAAATAATGTTTGCCAATCTTTTTGTTTGATGTTTATTACGTTGAGAACACATTTCCAACGAGATGAACATGCATGCCAGTGGCTTGGTCAATGGGAGACTGTCGAGCACTTCCCGCTCATCTAGCTGGTTAAGTCCCCTCAAATGCCTAATTCATTCTTCAAGAAATTAATGATAAGTACCAAATTGGCACCACTTAGCCAATGTATAGACGCATTCAGAATCCATTCGACATGTATGTAATTTAATTAATTAGCCTGTTTGTTGGATCCGCCACTGAATCTAAACTGTGTACTACTATTTGTCAGTGTAGATATTGCTACTATTATTATTCCCTATTTGAGCGAGCTTAATTGAATCTAGCTCCATGTTTGGACTGGAATTTTTTTTTAATCGGAAGGCAAGAGCTCTGCCAAATATATTAAGAGATAGGAAAAAGAACCACACAAGTTCAGTGGCGTAGCTAGAATTTTAGGTAAGATTGGTCTAACTAAGAAAAAAAATACAACCGCATAAACACAAAATACCTTGCGGCCTGTCGTGATCCAAAATCTAAATTCAATTTTCTGCCGCACAAGCACAAGGCATAATCCAAATCCAATTGTTTGACACACAAGCACATGCGCAGAGGCGCTGCTCAACAACGAAGAACGATTGAAATATTGAACGAACCAGTAGTGACTACGAGTTTGCGACATTCTATCTTCCTGTTGACTGTGCGTACGTGGGCTAAAGAATATACGATGGGCTGAAGTATTGGTTGTGCCATGGCACAACTGTGCTAACTACTAGCTACGCCCCTGCGCAAGTTCCCCTTAGAGCAAGGTTAATAATAGAGCCCATGGTGAGCTTTATAGTGTTGCCATGTCACACATAGCCAACAAAAAGTCTACTCATATAATAGCTCACTCTTGATACAAGTTATACATTTAATACTTGGATCACCTCTTCCTCTCACAAAGTGTCTTGGAGTCCGTGAACAGACACTTTCAATTTGGCTACAAGTGAGCAGCCCGCTTCTTTCTCTCTCATTTCTCTCTCTTCCATCTCATCACAGATCGATGTGCTACTTTACAACCCGCCTACATCACCTTATAATACTTGCTCTTAGGAGTTTTACAGGCTTGTAGTGAGAGAGAAGAGAAATGAGAAAGTACACCCGGAAGAGATGCGCCCGGCGCAGTCGCAGAGACACAGGAACAAAAGAGATGCGGAACAGGGATACCGGCAAAAGCTAATTAAAACGAAAGGTGGTTGGGCGATCTGCCGGAGCTACGGAGGGCACCGCCGCCCCGCGTGATAAGCTTCCGTAATCACTGCGCCCAGGCGACACTGCCCTAGAACTTGCTGGTTCAGTAACTAGCTGTAGACTTTGCGAGATGATACTACCCTTTACTGTTTCCTAAACCTAGAATTGATTATATTAATAGCCTATTGAAATTGAATATTAAGATGTGTGTGGTGTGTGTGGGGGAGTAGGAGAACCTAACCGAGGCTAGCTTTATTCGGAATCTCAAACTCTCGATGCTGTCAGCATGCTGTGTTGTCTGCAAGTGAATGTAAAGATATATCTGATACTTTTTCGGCGGGAAAGATATATCTAGTGGACATCAATCTGGTCATGAATCACAATCCACTTACGATGGTGGAATCCGTACGTCGTCGATCGCCCCTCTTCATCGGGCGTTTAACAATTGCTGCAACTTGCAAATGGTCTCCCCTGTGTCTGCTGATCAATTGATTCATTGCCAAAGTAATATTGTGCTATAGCTAGTATACAAGCGGTAGGAATTTAAGCTATAGGGGTGCAGCTTCGACAACGTAACCAGTTGACTGAAAATTTCACGCCTTATCATTAGCCAATCGTATTGTGTTCTTTACGAATAATTTAGCTCCATGCATTCCACAGGCCCGCCCGCAGCAAACCTGCAGGTTTCTTACTCGCTCTTTTTAATTTTTGCACATAAATTTATACAGGAGATGTTGCCAATAATAAATCAACCACGGGAACACGCAGGTAGCCATGTTAAATGGTTAATTATATCATAGACGATCGGGTCCTTCAGCCAACCAACTAGATAATAACATCATGCCCATATCGGGAAATCTTCATCTTACAAAGAGATCTATGCGAAATTGGGCCTCAGATGCACTCTTTTGTTGAGTATTGACCATCCGTGTCCAAATACCACGTGATGTGATCCTCTCTTTCATCCCTATTGATACGACTAATTGCTTCAGAGAGTAAACATACTCTCTGATTTGTATTTCAGAGTTGGCCGGGATGCAGAAACGGATCCAGTAGTTATTGGTCAAGGCTTTTCGGACAGTGATGTTCTTTCTTTTTGCTTGCTTGAAGAGGTTCTTGCCGCGATGTTTTTGGTGCTTTGCCATCTATCCAAATTTTGATCTCCAAAAAGTCACCACCACTGCTTTCCCACCGTGACGATCGTTGAGGCATTAAAGAGCGCTACATCCGCTTTTATCACATGGAAGCTCCAGACTGCCCTATGTCCCTTTCACTGCTTTTTTTTTCCATTTAAACCAAAGCCAACGAAGCCTTAGTGCTCAAGACTATCGAGGTCCTTGATGCATTTGTTTAGGCTTTTTCTAGTTTAAAAGTTAAAAAACTAAAATCTAAATAAAGGATACCTTTTTAACTAGATGTTTTTGGAACGTCATAGGCCCCCTTCGGGACAGCTTATGATTATACAGATTCTGGATTGTAGTCAACTATCTGGAGAAGCGGCTGTCTGAAGAATCTGCAGACTGGAGAATCTGGTTGTTCGGCAATCCTGATTGTCTGTGTTAATTGTTGATCGGCGTCGGTGGCAGATGAGCGGATGATGGTGGTGGAGGGGTCTAGGGACGATGGCGGAAGCCTTTGTGCCTACGACGGCTCGTGGGAGGCGGAACTCGTAGAATCTGAGTCAGAATCCGCAGAATCAGGTGAATGACAGTTTTTGATTCTATGTACAAATCAGATTCTGATTCTTAGAGAAACTGTATTTAAGCTAAAACAAAGGGGGCCATAAGCTTTCACATAGCTAAAAGTTAAAAACCATCAGTGATATACTTTTTTGGTTTATTAAGAATTAGTTTTATACTAACACAATTAAAATAAGGATAAAATTACACATGTATACCACTTATAAAAGCAGACTGCTTTTAAAGTTGTTTGAACAAAAAAAACTAACTTTAAGCTATAAACTAAAAAATATAAAAGCGCATGGTGGAATCCCGACGGACTGAGGGCATTCCCAATCCTCCACCTCAACTCAGCTCTTATAGATAATTACGCTAACCAAGAAAAAATCGATGCGACATAGGAGTTAAGGAAGGAGAGAAGGAAAAACGAAGAAACCGCGGTCTCATGCAAGAAACCTGTCGACGCGGGTACCAAGACCAAGAAACTAACAAAATCGGGTTGACATTTCACACTACTGTCAGACGGTTCAGGCATGCATGGTTTATTGCTTCTCATGCATTGCTTTATTGCTCTCCTCTCCCCACTCACTTCATGAAAACACATGGGTTGAACCTATGCATTGGCTTATCGCTTCTCCTGTGACACTACTTATAGACACCATAGCCGACCGCTCGAATTAATCTTCCTGGCCAAGGCAGCTCCTGAATGAATAATTAATGAACAGAAATACTACTACATACAGGAGGAGAGCACGACGGCGGCGGCGAGGCGCTTCGTGCCGGTGGGGCCCGCCACCAGCATATCATCTCGGGCGCCGTGCACGCATCTTGGCGCTTTGCCGGCCGCCGCGTAAATGTACAGGAGGCGGCGGTGGTTGGGAGTGGGGAACGGTCGGTCCGTGCGCCCGGCCGGGATCACGGCCAGGTGCGGTGAACGGTGAATCCGACCGTGAGCCCAAGCTGGCCGTGTTCGGAGACTACGGATCGATCGAACTTGTCGGAGGTACGTCGGAACATGGGGAGGTGTCAAAGAACATCAGCATGTGTGGTGGTCGTGTGTAGTACTACTACTACTCATGTATGACCAGGTGTGTTTTACCTGCTTAATTTTCGCATGGGTGGTACTAGAGTACTGGTATCGAAAAAATATAATAAGAGATCAGTTTTCCGGTTGGCATATTTGAACTATTCATATGCAAGACTTTAAGGAAGAATTAGCTAGCTCTTCCATTCATACAAGATATTATTAAACTGATTGTACTGCACTTTTAATTTTTTTTTTGAAATTATGTGAAATATGATCTCGTTGAAGTATTTATAATTCCGGCAGTGACTCCTTGAATTGTTCTTCTCCGCTTCTTCTACGCATGTTGTAGCAACTGTGCACACCGATCTAGTTATTGTTAAAAAAAACAAAAAAGAAAAGAATAACAAAGCGTGCATGCTTCGAATAATGGCCTAGCTAGTACCACAACTTCACCTACGCGTCCCAAACGTCCCCAAATTGTTGTACCTAAGCCAGCCTTCATACCAGCACAGTAGTGCTATACTGTTCGTGCACGCATGATCGGTACGCCACTGTCACGTAACAACATCACGATACAGGGGAAACATGTGTTTTTTGAGAAACTGTAGACTACGAAATTAAGGGGTGAAAACAAGACGAATAATTTCTTGTCGATCCGATGTTGTATTAAAAAAAATCCACACGAAATACTATTTTTAGTCCCGATCCATATTCGATACTATCCGTGATCAAGATATAAGAAATACGGGTTAGAATATAGAAAGAGCAATATTTGCTCCATATATGTATTTAATTGATAGGATATCTAGAAGATTTCCATGCAATAAAGCAACAAAATGGCTATCCGATAAAATATTAATATCCTTTACGGTTTTCTAGTCACCAACTAATTTATTATATGAATTTACATTTAATTATGCTTATGTTGTTAAATAGGATAAATAATTCTCAAATAGGTACTATAATTTGGTAATTTCAGTTACTAAAGTTACATCTTTTCTTTATATGCGAGTATACGCCAAATTATTTGTGACCGATTCAAGTCTGATTACATCCACCCTGTGCTCATATCCTGAAAAATCCATATTCATATTCGGATAATCGATATGATTCTAAATCTAGAGTAAAAATGTGTGTTAGGATACGTAAAAAATAATATCTATCTATATCCACCCATTGTCATTACTCAAGATCCGTCACACGTTGTCATAGTAGGAATGAAGCAATTATAGGGTTGGAAGGAAAGGGCTAGAGATTTAAGACCAAGAAAAGAAGTAGAGGTCTAACTTTAAGCTATAAACTAAAAAATATAAAAATAAACAAACGATCTAAGCGTTCCTTCTTCTTCGAAGTTAAGATGAGACCGGTTATACAAAGCATATAATATATGGTTTTCCTTTAGAACCGAAACGATATGCGGGGAATCGCTCGGGTTTTCTTTCCCATAGCTCTGTATTTTATATTCTACGCGTGCGTGTCTCGAACTCTCTCGATGCCGATGGGTACGTTGGTGCCGGTCGATCTCACCCACGTTGGCATGATTAATTAAAGATGATAGTACACGATTAATTAAATTAAAGAAAACACAGGCATAAGCAACGCCCTGTGACTCGAGAGTCGGCCCTGAATCAGAGTGCACTAAGCCATGGTGGAATCCGTCGACGGACTGAGAATTAATCTTGCTGGCCAAGGCAGCTACTGAATGAATAATCAACGAACAGAAATGCTACTACATACAGGAGGAGAGCACGGCGGCGGCGGCGAGGCGCTTCGTGCCGGTGGGGCCCACAACCAGCGTATCATCTCGGGCGCCGTGCACGCATCTTGGCGCCTTGCCGGCCGCCGCGTGAATGTATAGGAGGCGGCGGTGGTTGGGAGTGGGGAAGGAACGGTCCGTGCGCCCGGCCGGGATCACGGCCAGGTGCGGTGAACGGTGAATCCGACCGTGAGCCCAAGCTGGCCGTGTTCGGAGACTACGGATCGATCGAACTTGTCGGAGGTAGTTGAAACATGGGGAGGTGTCAAACACATCAGCATGTGTGGTTGTTGTGTGTAGTACTACTACTCATGTATGACCAGGTGTGTTTTACCTGCTTAATTTTCGCATGGGTGGTACTAGAGTACTGGTATCGAAAAAATATGATAAGAGATCAGTTTTCCGGTTGGCATATTTGAACTATTCATATGCAAGACTTTAAGGAAGAATTAGCTCTTCCATTCATACAAGATATTATTTAAACTGATTGCACTGTACGTTTAATTTTTTTTTTGAAATTATGTGAAATATGATCTCGTTGAAGTATTTATAATTCCGGCGGACCAATCATTTTGAGCCCTTGAATTGTCGTTCTCTGCTTCTTCTACGCATGTTGTAGCAACTGTGCACAACGAGCTAGTTATTGTTAAAAAAACAAAAAAGAAAAGAATAACACAGCATGCATGCTTCGAAGAATGGCCTAGCTAGTACCACAACTTCACCTACGCGTTCCAAACGCCCCCAAATTGTTGTACCTAAGCCAGCCTTCTTAATTACCTATCACAGTAGTGCTATACTGTTCGTGCACGCATGCTCGGTACGCGACTGTCACGTAACAACATCACGATACAGGGGATACATGTGTTTAACGAGAAATTGTAGACTACGAATTAGGGGTGAAAACAAGACGAATAATTTCTTGTCGATCCGATGTTGTATTAAAAAAAATCCACACGAAATACTATTTTTAGTCCCGATCCATATTCGATACTATCCGTATCAGTATATAAGAAATACGGGTTAGAATATAGAAAGAGCAATATTTGCTCCATATATGTATTTAATTGATAGGATATCTAGAAGATTTCCATGCAATAAAGCAACAAAATGGCTATCCGATAAAATATTAATATCCTTTACGGTTTTCTAGTCACCAACTAATTTATTATATGAATTTACATTTAATTATGCTTATGTTGTTAAATAGGATAAATAATTCTCAAATAGGTACTATAATTTGGTAATTTCGTTACTAAAGTTACATCTTTTCTTTATATGCGTAGTATACGTCAAATTATTTGTGACCGATTCAAGTCTGATTACATCCACCCTGTGCTCATATCCTGAAAAATCCATATTCATATTCGGGATAATCGTATATGATTCTAAATCTAGAGTAAAAATGTGTGTTAGGATACAGAAAAAATAATATCTATCTATATCCGACCCATTGTCATTACTCAGTATTTGACACGTTGTCATAGTAGGAATGAAGCAATTATAGGGTTGGAAGGGAAAGGGCTAGAGATTTAAGACCAAGAAAAGAAGTAGAGGTGGGGCCGTGGAATTTAAGTAATCTGATAAAAATTAACATACATAGTATCTTCTAATTTTTTATTACAGATTATCACTGTTTTAAAGCGATGATGACCGCTATAGATCAATCATAATGCACTTATCGAATAGCCAGAATAATCACGAATCATATCTCAATAAATATGATCAAGAATCCGATTATATGTCAACAATTATCATACGCTTGAATTCCCTGTATATGTACGGCACACGGTTACTCTAGTCAGCCAGGTATGGATTGAACGAGCAAGATGGCACGCTCACTTCAGCTCCGGCTAGCTAGGCCCGGATGAGCCCAAGCCGAGCCTCATGCTCTCCGGCTGGGCTCCAGCCCAGCCCACAGCCTGCTTCCTTAACGCACTGCCCCGTGAGCCTAAACGTCATCTAATCTTCTAGCTCTATATCGCAAATACACCCCCAGATTGTCGATTCGCTGCACCTCGTCTTCATATAGTCCTCTTGGAGTCGCCGCCACCGACATCTCTGCAGTCTGTACGTCCTGCTCGCCTCGCCGGCGCCTCCGCACCACCGGGGTAATCCAATAAAGCTCTCTCCGCCGTCTAACTGATTTAGCTCGGCTGTAGGGATTCTCTCTCTGCGAGAGAGCGGGGACAGAAGAGAGGGGATCGGAACCGGGGCAAGACGGCCGAGGCGGAGGCGATGGAAGCGGAAGGGGCAGCCGTCGTGGTAAAGGAGCGCGAGACTAGAGGCTTCGACTGGTCCGGTTTCTTCAGCGTAAGTATGCCCTAGCTCGCGGATTTCAAATCTTTTAATTTTGTTGTACCCTGATTGCTATACATCTTGAGTTAGAGGAGATCCCATCATGAAATTGCCTTGTCAATTCCCGGAAGATTGATGCTATTTTTCGTTTTGGCTCCGTAAACCAGATAATCTGGTCAAACGAAGTGGTGGCTTTAGGGTTTTCGTTCCTTTTTTTCTTTAACAAAAATTTCCTCTTCAGATCTACGAAATTCGCGATGTTTAGCATTGTTAGGGAACCTTTAATCGCAACTTTTTTTGTTGGTTTGTGTTGGCGTAGATCAATCCATAAGCCTGATGTACCACTCCTTACTCTCGAACTTACGGAATCCCCCACCTCAGGTCCTCAAGCAAGATAGAGATGTCTATGAACACAGGATATTGAATTAATGGAGTAATAACCAGCTATTCTGAGCGCATGCGCAATTTACTTCCTTTTCTCTCCTTCCAAAAATAGGAGACTCCTATTCCTCGACAACTCACGCTGCTCTTCTTGGTCCCATCATCTCCCCTTCCTCAGCAAATCTTCTTCTAGATGTCTAGTTGCTGCTCAAGTGACTTGCCTCGATTGGGCGACTTGATAATATTGCCAGTAGGGGTGGTAATGGTTGTTGGAATTGGTGACCTCAGCAGGTAGGGTTTGAGTAGACACCTTGTGGGAGAAGACTGGTGAAGCTGTGGACATGGTACTCAAGAGGACTCACAAGCAACGTTGCTGGCGCCAGTGTGTAGGGTGTCCCTTTTCTTCTATCTTCCCCTTCCCCTTTGGGATATCCTTCGAGCAATCAGGCACATGGTGTGCAATGCAAACACTGTGAAACAATAACCAATAGCTCCACATCTTCATGTCTTCCTAATTCTAACTGTATACTCCTCTACAACATATAAAATAAACTTAAGGAAAAAGTCTATTTGACACCCTGGAACTCTTCCCAAAGTATGAGTTTTAACCCTCAACTACAAAACTGGACATTCGACACCCTTAAACTCTTAAAACCGTTCACTTTACCCTCCCCCCTGCGATCAAAACCACCCCGGTTTCGTTGACATGTCATCTACATGTCTATGTTTCGTTTGAGATGGTGTCCACATGTGCAAGTATAGCAATGTCTAATGGGTGGGGCCTACCTGTAGAGAGAGAGAGAGTCGGGGGGGGGGGGGAGGTGTAATGGCGCTGGACGTGGCGGTGACGATGAGTGGCTGCCTGGGAGGTGGTGGCCATGACGGGAACAATGCGTGGGGCCACGAGGATGTGTTGGTAGATGGGTCGCAGATGCAGCAGGTCGGTAGCCACCGGTGGTGAGCAGAGGGCGGCGGCGCTGTTTGATCGATGGTGCAACAGCGAAGCAATGGTGTCCTGGTGAAGAAGATGCGAGCTCGGAGTAGAACATCACATGAGGAGCAAGATGATGGGGTTGCCGATAGCAGGGGTTCATCGGCAAAGTCAAATTTGATGATGGCGGCGCTTGGATGACAACGAAGAAGCAAGATTGAATCCAAAGGACTATTGGAAAAAAATCCTAAATTAAATGAGGGGAACGATGGATTGGAAGGTGGAACATGCCATGGCATGGTTGGTTTTACGAGGAACTAACTAGAGTGGCGAATCGGGTCAAGGGCCAGATTTGGAGATGACGGCGGGAGGAAGAGGTTGTGCACAATTCCTCTCCTGCAAATCCCTCCACGAATGTGCACACTCGATGAGGGGCCCGTCTAGATTTGGCCGCAGTGGAGCTAGGGAGGTTGATGTCAGGTGCGGCGGGTGGGCATGGAGGCAGTGGCGGAAGGTCCTTGCCAATGGGAGGAAGAGGTGGAGCAGCAACTATCCCATGGCAGCCGTGGATGAGAGAGATAGAGAGGGAGTAGGGTGCACGTGGCGTTTGTCATGGAAGGGCCGTGGAGGCAATAGGCAACGATGATGGCTGTGGCGACAGCTTCTTGTGCAGGAAATCCGGTGACATGAATGCTAATGTAGATGACATGTCAGTGAAACCAGTGTGGTTTTAGTCTCAAGGGATAAAGTAAACGGTTTTAAGAGTTTGAGGGTGTCAAATGTCTGGTTTTGTAGTTTAGGGTTGAAATTCAGACTTTTGGAAGAGTCCAAGGGTGTCAAATGGACTTTTTCTTAAACTCAATAACTATCCACTTCAGTAAATTACGGCGGTTGCAATGACCAACAGCTTATGGCCCATGGTTGTGTTTGGCACAGCTATGGCCCTTCCAGAAGGAAATGTTTTGTTACAGTTGATATCACTAGATTCAGCGCCTTAGAATTACCGTGATGTAATATTTTCCCTTTCGATTGTCATTGCAACTAATTTTCATAGCTAACCTTTTTGTTTCCCCATTGTTGTTTTGCAGAATCGTTACATTTTGCTACAAATTCTTTTGTATGCTTATCTGTTTTACACATACCTGCCTGGCCTTGATGAGGTGGGCCCACTGTTGGCGTGGCTGCTGCTTCTTTTGCCAATGTGCCTGTTGAATCTGATAGGAACTCATAAGTTGAAGGAATGGGCTGCGAGACATCAGAGACAGGATTAACAATAGACTTGGTGGTGTGCAGCTGGAAGCATCCTGCTGCCCTGGCATGGCCTGGCCAGTTTCGGGAAAAGACATGGTGGGATTTGCTACCGTTCAAACGCTAGAAAGCTGGGGAAAAAGGAGGAGGAATAAATTGGAATTTGTGTCCAAAGCCAGGATTAGTTCCCAATCATAGAGAAAGAGTGGCACTTGAGTGGCCGGTCATACCACACTAGGTTGACAAAGCGAAAAAAAATGCAACATGTAGTTTTGGTGCCATTAGCTTGCTCTTATTTAGCTAAGCGAAAAAAACTGCAACTCTAGTTATTTTACAAGGGTTTGTGGATTATGACTATTTGCTCTTATTTAGCTAGCATCTGGTGATGTGTGATGATCTATGAGTAATTTGTGTTATGCAACTATGCGTCAAGCTAAGGATCGTGTTGGCTTTGGTGTTTCATTGGAAGGTACTAAATGTTTTGTGATTAATTTGGAAACACTTTTCTGAAGGCTTGATTATATTTCCAGTCAAATGTCGTGCACATTTTATAGTCGTCGTCTCATTTTGTTTAGAGATAATACAATGGATAAATGTGCACACCACAATTCTGGTGAGTAACTTTCTTCCTGGATAATGCGGCTTGACAATGAAGACATGTGGGTATTGCATGAAGCCAATTCTTTTATAATGACATATCTTTTGATTTTTGGTAATCAAAAGAACCTAAAAGATTTTGGTGTAATATCAAAAATGATGTTCTGGTAATAAAGTTAAACTAAAGTTTAAGAAATATAAACAGTCTTTTACATTCCAGTTTGAGGTGTTTGATCTATGCTTAGGTTTATACAGTAAGATGCGCATATATTGTAAGAATGCTATGAGACATTAGGTAATGCAGACATAAAGGTTAAGTAATAAAAGAAAATTGTGCTACAAGATTAAACATATATTTCTCTCGATTACAAAAGTTTTTATGGTTTTTTCTCCGGTATGAATTAAAACCAAATATATTGTACGTAGCAATATATATTATCAATCTAAAAAATCAATCAATCATTTTTATCTCTTTTCGCAATTTATATTACCAGCTCGTTCCTCTTCCTCTCGCCATGCTCGCAGTGTGCGCTCCTTGGCGCCGTCGACCTCGTCTTCCTCGTCGCCTCGCTCGTCCTCGTCATCCACCGCCTTCGCAGGGGTGACACAAGGGCTTCCCAGAAACGAGGCGCTGCTGCCAAAGCCACTGCCATTCCGGACCATTGGTCGCAACACGGTCGCATTCGGGGCGTCCGCTGTCCTCCTCGCGCTCGCGTTCTTCCTTCGGCCGAGTACGCCACGGCGCGCTGTAGAGTTCGCCTTTCTCGCCGCCCACTTCGTCGCGCACGCTATGGCCACGTGGTCAGTCGCCTCGGAGAAAGGGGCCACCGCCGCCATCCAGCCTTTGCACCTCCGCGTCTTCTGGATCGCCACCGCCCTCGGTGCCGCGCTCTTTTCCGCTTCGGCGGCGGTCTGCTGCGCCAATGGTTCGCTGCTCTTACCAGATGACCCTCTCGCCTTTGTCAGCCTACTCGTCTCCATGCCTCTGGCGTACGTAGCCATCACTGACTTCACCGGCCATGACGCCGGAGCCCACAAAGGTGAACCAGAAAACACCAGCGCTGAGGTACCTGCCACGCCGTGCGTCGCCGCGTCGTTCCTCTCTCTCGCGGCGTTCAGCTGGATCAACCCGTTTGTCTCCAAGGGGTATGCCAATGACTTCCTCACCGCCGACAACATCCCACCGGTGTCGCCGGGCAACTGCGCCGAAGCGTCGTACGCTTTGTTCACGTCGAACTGGCTGACGCTGTGGTCAAGGCACCTGGTGGGCGTCGCGCTCTGACTGTCTTTCTGGCTACATTTACTACTGACCGCGGCGCTCGACCTCCTGCGTCTCGTGGCCATGTACGTCGGTCCGTCACTTATTGATCAGTTCGTCGAGTTTATGCGCCATGGCGGTACGACATGGGAGATCTTGAATGAATTCCCTTGATTGATTCTGTGAAAACTGTACATCATATATAGAGTACAAAAGGAATGATTGGCCGACTATTAATTATCAGCAATAATCAGGGATTTTACTATAATAATTAGCTATATTTAGAGAGATATGGCTGGCTGTAAATCAGGAAAGAATAATTAGCTATAATGACTGGCCATTATTGGAGATATGGGGGGTTAGGAAGAACGAACCGCTGCCACCAACTACAAATTTATATTAGTAGAGATACTATAATATTTTCTAGAAATCAAGGTATTCCTAAAAAACTCCAAAAATACTTAGTACGCAATCAGACCTTGAAAGGATATCATAAAGCAACCATTTTGGTTTAATGTTATCATAATGAAGGTTATGTGCAACCCTAAATGGATATCATAATATGACACCCAAAATGGATATCATAATGACAACCCTAAATGGATATCGTAATATGAAAATCATTTGGAGATCATCAAGTATGTAACATTTTTGTGTTCAAGTAAATAATAAGAATGCTGTGATTCTGACTTTAATGTATACTGAGATGGCTACAAATTCACGTCAGGTATGTAACATTTTTGGTCAAAGCCCTCGTATGATTTTCCCCGTTCCCGTTGGTAATCGCCGAGAGTTTTCAGAACTTGCCACCTTTAAAATTCGTTTTTTCGGTATTTAACACCCTGGCCTACTGTTATAGACTCAGATAGACCCACATGTCATACACAGGAGCTGAAAGGCACACGAATTGGGTGTCATTTTCTGAAATTTCACGGTAATCGCCTGGCATACAAGCAATTGGTTGAAGGATCGAGGGTGCAGATGCAACCGCAGATCAAACTTGCGTGGATAGACTCGTGCTGCTACACATGACACATCCCAGAGAGGCTCGGACCATACTTGTAAGAAAAAAGGATTTAAATGCGATTTTCACGGTTTACAGCAAGATCTAAAGCGGCTATTGCAAAAGCTGTCTTCGTCGTGTTTTTAGTATTTTAAAATAAGCTTCTTCGTGTTTTTAGTATTAAAAAAAATACTAATATGAATGCTGTAATCAACATAAGTTAAGTGTGGAATCAACAAAAAATGTTAATATATATCCAAAAGATAGTAAAAATGATAATCATATCATAATCTTCTTAATAGCAAGTATTTTAATCACTGAGAAATATAAATACCGGAGTATTGAAATAGGGCGACACGAGGTCTCTTGCTAGGTCCTCATAGTGCAAGCTTATACTAAATGCATTTGGGATTTCTAGCAATGTTGAATTTAAAATAGGCCTATTGTTTTGTTTTGGCCTGTGAGTATCTAAAATTTAAGATAACGAAGTTATCGCTAGCTACAAACGCTATAGCTCCAAATATCGCATTGGCCTACATTTTCTCATTTGGGGGTAAAAAAAGCTATATCGCAGCTACAGTTATCTATTTAGAACATTGCTTGTCAATATAATTCCAGAGGCTATATAGGTTTGGATTACATTTTGGTACCAGCCCACAGCCCATACCTGCATACCTTCCAAAGTTAATGTAATAATATGTATTTATAAGTATATGTAGTACGTTTAATTACATGCACCTCAAATGCACTTATAATATATACCAAATACATAGTAACAGAATCAAATATAACATATAGTTCAATAAGTTTAATAGACTGTATAGTATTATAAATTCCTTCGGTATAGCTAGTACTGTTCAGCATTAACCAGTATTGAAATTGGTATAAAACACAGAGCTACTTTGCACCGTTTGAGATGGTGAAATGGTAATATACATATAATCATCAACGGAAACACATGTGACAATAACCACACCACGAATTGATAGCTTATCGTTGGACCGCACCAGGCAGCTGGCTGTACCCACCTCAGTCTTGAAACGATGCCGATTGACTTGATTTTATTTTTTGAAACACACTCTGCACAAGAGGAAAAAAGGGCTACATGATTAGTTCTCGAGACTTCTTACCATTTTAGAATGTGTCAAATTTACAGACGTAGTATTAATAAGTGTCAAAACACTTAAAGGGTGGAGGTAACAACTTTTTTGTTCAAATAACTTAGAATATGAACCAGTAGGATGCTTACCCCGCCTAGGCCTGCATCTGGGGCACAGTCTCATCTCTCAGCCTCCATTCGCTTATCTTAGCCTTCATCCATTCAAATGCATTCTTCGCCCATGTAAGCATCTGGGGCGGACTCCCATATCTCAGCCTCCGTTTGCTTATCTTAGTCTTCATCCATTCAAATGCATTCTTCGCCCATTTAAGCCCAACGATCTGGGGGGAAATAAAGAACAAGTATGATCTCTCATTGCTACTTTTTATTCAAATTCAACTATTGAGAACATAATGCTATGTACCATTGGCTGACGCTGGAAAGAAACCCAAACAATCGATGTTGAGATTAGGAGTAGAACTCCAACAGGCCATATAACGTACTTGGAGCTCCGTGCAAAACCAAGCAGTATTATACAAGTTAGCAGCAGCAAGAACAACAACTTGAAAAACACCATCATTGAGCAGACAACAAATCCAGGGTGGTCTGGCGACTCTATCTCCTTGAAGTATGAAGCGGAACCTGCCAGAATAATGCAGCTAATAGTGTATATTACGCCACCTGCTAAAAGGACTTGTATCCAAGCATCGGAAATCGTCAGAAGTGGAGTTGAACCATGGGAGTATGCTACCCCCCAAATGATCAGACCAACACCAAGGGGAGACATTTTGTCCACAATGGGGAGGAGGAAAGCTACTGTAGCCTGAGTTCAAATAATGCAGAACGATGAACAAGCGTTAAAATGTTTAGGATTTGATTATCTTTTTCAGGGGATCTACAGGTCGAAGATCAAACCAACAAGAGCGGAAATGAATTCCAATAACATTTGCAGGAACACCATTTGCTGAGTTGTGTGGTTTTGGTATGGTTTAATGGTAGCCAAGCCAGGGGGCAAGAAGAAATCTACCTTATTCTTCTTCTCATTTTCAGAAGTGTTCACAACAAGTGTGCTTGGATTATCAATCGCCTCCTGTAGAGCATAAAAAGACACAATCATCGGAAAGGGAAAAAAATGACAGGGAGTGGGAGAGAAAACCGGATTAATTCCTTACCGTAGCTGCAGTCCTAGTGACCACGTTAGAATAAAGAAATTTTACAGTGTATTATATTAGTATTATATGGTAAATAGTAGAAATTAGATCTGACTGTTGATTTGTTAAGGACGTTTCTACTACTCTACTATCTGAGGAAGTATAAATAAATTCTACCTAATATGATTTGCTAGATCCAAAAGTATGAACGGCTCATATTAAATTTAATGTACCGTAAAAGAGCTCTAGAACAATTGTTCCTGGGATATTCAGTCATATATAGCATCGCTATTCAGCACAGACCTGCTTGCTTGATATTGGGCATGATTATTGCCATTGGAGTGGTCAGCCTCGGCTTCCACAGGATTAATTTGACAATAATATCTTTGATAGAATAATTTATTTATAAAAAACTAAAGTACTATGTTACAGACAGACATTGTAGTACAGCGACAGCGGACGAGTGGATCGTATATTCGTATGCACATAGCAGGGGGCGTGCCGGTCGTGGCATGGGCCGACGGTGTCAGGCCGCCCAAGTTGCTGCGCGACCGCATGGCGGTGGAGCGGCACGTGGGCTCGCTGGAGAATTTGGCCATGCGTCGAAAGCAGTCCCACACGTGTACGTTTCGGAGGTTGCGGCTGTATAAATAACTATGTGACGGGTAGCAGCAGATTTGTTCTGGCGCAGCAGAAGCAGGGATTCAAATTTCGTTTGGGTAAAAATAGCGGGTATAGCTAAAATTCAAAATTTTAGTGAAATTTTAATATTGCGGATAAATTTTGATCGAAATTTAAAAACCAAAATTCAAATCCGGTCCATTTGCCAATGAAAAAAATCCGAATTTCGGCGAAAATTACTGAAATTTCGGGTGAAATTGTCGAAATTTTGGTCGTTTTGTACCAGCTGAAAAGTGGGTCAAATGATGACGAAAAATTTTGAATTTTTTGTAGAGAGTCCTGACACATTGATGACACTGCCATAAAAATTTCAGATGATTACAAAATTTGAGGAATTTTAAAAAATTCAAACATTGCTACTATCCTGATAAAAAACTGATCAGCAAGTTTGAACCGAATGAAAATTAGAATAAACGAGGTTATAAAATTTTGAATTTTTTTGGATGGTCCTGACGCATCCATAATATTCTCATAAATTTTTGAAATGATGATCAAGCGTCATGAATTTTTAAAGATTCGAATAGTGCTACTGTCCTGTTAAAAGGCTTACTAGCAAACTTGAACGAAATGAAAAATTATCCAAACCACGTTATAAAATTTTGAAAATTTTTGTGGATAGTCCTGATGTAGAATTGATAGTTATATAAAAGTTTTAGATGATTATCATGCTTAAATAATTTTTAAAAATTCTGACAGTGCTATGTCCTAATAAAAACCCGATAATCCATACGTAGATTTACTTTAGCAACAAAAAAAGGTTTAAATTTTTTGAAAATTTTAGAGAATGGTGATAAGTGAATGCTTAATATCTCATAAAAATTTTGAATCTTGATTACGCTCCAGTGAATTTATAAAATTCTTACAAGGTACAGTACCATTTATGTTCTTTCTGTTTTTGATTTTTGAAATATAATATAACAAATGAAGTTCAGTGCTTACATAGATTTTATTGAGAAACCAAACAAAGTTAAAATTTTTTGAAATTTTTATATAATGGTACTGAGGAAATTCTTAATCTCATAAAAATTTTAGGTCATGATCACACTTAATAAAATTTATAAAATTCTAACAAGGTAACTGTCCCAATTATATTCATTCTATTTTTGATTTTTTAAAGATAAAAAATGAATTTTAATTATTCTGAAAACTTTTCTGTATGATTCTACACATCTTAAGATAGTGCCATAAATTTTTTAGCTCATTATTAAGCTTGTACAATTTTATAAAAATCTAATAGTGTTTCTGCCAAAATTTTACAATGTCTCAAAATTTTGGTTTTTCAACAAATTTTCATAGAAGATGACTTTCTTATGGGTTATTGGACCAAATCCGGTCAAATCTGGCCCTAAAAGTTCAAAATCCGGTCAAAATTCATGAAATTTTGGTGAAATTTCGCCAAAAAAACGAAATTACTTTAGTAATTTCAAAATTTTTTAAATTTTTTTATTTGGCCGGTAGTTTAGACTTCGCTAAAATTCGGCGAAAATTGAAACCCTGAGCTGAAACATGACTGCATTAAACAAAAAGGGAAGAAAAATTTGATAGGTTATTTGGGAGCTGTGCTTTTATATAAAGGGATTTGTATGTATGTTCTGTAATTCTAATTTAAGAAATAAATTAGTGAATATGAATTCTGATATATTATTTCTAGTTCTTCGTGTTTTTGTCCAACTTATTTCTAGTTTGCTTGCATTTTCTAGTTTTCTTCCATGGTCTTAGATCTAATATCCTAGATTGATTCTTTTAGTTTGATCTTTATTTTATTAATTTCTAGAATTAATAAAAAAATAAAAATTATGTCTAGGTATTAGTTTACACTAATTCATTCTTTCTTGATACGCATCGATCCTTTAACAAATATCATGTTCATATAGGGTGCGATCAGTTCCCAACCGATCCGATGTCTTACCTGAGTTGGTTCGAATTCGGCGAGAGATTTTGCAGTTAGCCACAGCCCCTTAATCAATACTTGTATGCACATTTTTACACAGGCGAACAGACAAGACAAGCATACCAAACTAAGCTTATCGAGCTGATTGAGACTCGTAAGCACCACGTTCTATGGCTAGTCAGTAGAGAAGACTTAACATGAAAACTCTTTTACAATATACTAAATTCAATATGATTTTTTTATTTTTTCAATCTAATAGATCATATTAACAGTATCTATTCATTCAGTAGTAGAGTAATAAACATACTCATAACGAATCATTATCTAGATTTGATTTCTATTACTCACGTATACTTAGTAGTTTAGTATAATGTATTGTAAGGTTTCTCTAACACGGAATCAGTGCAGTGAGTCCAGAAGGCTTACCATATAATCAGTGATGGGTAATTAAACTTTGTAACCAATTAAAATAGAAGACAATCAAACTTTAGATACACAGATGTACAGTCTAGCGCTTCAGAATTCTAAACTGGAAAAAACAAGTAAAGACAAATGGTGTCATCATTTTTTTTCCTCTACCTTGATGAACATGTCGGAGAAGCACTCCATGGTGAGCTTGGCGAGGGAGTGGTCGCCGGCGAGGAAGTCCTCCTATAAGCCCGTCTACTGGAGCAGACGCCGCACGATACGATCCTGCCGGGGACGATGCAAGGCTGCAGGGGGCAATTTAATGGAGGTGGTACCTGTCGATCTGTACTTAGAGACCTGTACTTATAGCAAACTGGGGGAAACTGTGCAAGGATTTGGAATAAAGAACTGGTGTGCATTATTCGGCCAAGCTATCCCAAGCTATAATAAAGAAGCAATAAAGAACTGGCCAAGCTATGATAAAGAACTGGCCAAGCTATGCTATAGCTTGGCCGAATAATGCACACCAGTCTATAGCTTGGCCGAATAATGCACACCAGTTCTTTATTCCAAATCCTTGCACAATTATCTTTATTCCAAATCCTTGCACATGTATCTTAACGTTGTCTTTTCCCCACCTTGCACAGTTTGCACCTTTCATGAGCGAAAGTGATAGCACTTCAGAGCTCTAAACCGGAAAAAAGAAGTAAAGAAAAATGATGCCGTTATTTTTGATGAGGATTAAAAGACCAATACTCTTTGGGCCCGCAACTTATTAAAAAAAACCCATAAAAAAATAAGGCTCACGATCAATTACTCGGATATAACTCCAACCAATTTGCTGATGTGTCCTCTATTTTGCCTCATAGTGGTCGTCCCCGACTAGTGATACTAGTTAGGGTAGATAGCTATCTCTGCACAGGTGTACCATGTGAATAGTTTTTTCTTGATAAGTACAAATAACTATTCAGAAGTTATCTCGAAAATGCATCCTTTGATGAGAAGACACCACGTGGCAAGAAGATATCTTTCGGCCGTATGACACCGTTTTAAGTACAACTACCGCCTCTTCATTCTATATAAATAGGGAGGCCTTTGCGCTATTAGAGGCATCTAATCCAATCAGATATCACACGTTGTAATATTTGTACTCTGTCAACCCGCTTGACTAATAGAAACAATCCTTCGTTGTAACAGCCTCAACTTGGCAAATACTGTGAAATAAAAAAATTAATCTAAATTCTAGCCCTCATTTGGTTTTTCAGGAATTTGTGGAATATTCAGAATTTTTGCCTTTTAAAATTTGACCTTTCGGTCTTTGTGTGGGTTCTCAAATTTTAAATCCAATCTCTTGCAAGCATAAAACGTGGAGAAAATCTACCTGAATCTTAAATCGGGTTAGCTAGCTGTCCAAAAAATCAAAATGCGAAATTCCCAAAAAATTCTCCCGGTTATCGTGTGCATAGGGATGGCAATCAGGTACGGCGGACACGTATAGTGCTCACCTATATCCATACCCGCTAGTAAAAATCTCCCTCAAAGGTATACCCGTGAAGGGCTGCAGACGAAGAATCTCATCCATACCCATCACTCGCGGGTATCCGATACCCGCAGGTATACCTGTTTACCCATCACCAACAATCCTTCCAACCAAATGGCACTAGGAACTAATGAGCTATGGTATTAATATAATCATTTTGATGAAACTATAATAATCAACTATATTCTGTTGATTGAATAATGATTATTAATTATTCAAATTTTCAAATGTACATGAGAATAAGAATTAAAATAACACATGCAGACAAATAACACACAAATGCTCAAGTTCAACTGTAATACTGCGAAAAAAAAATCACTCTCTCTCTCTCTCTGTGTGGCTACCATTGATTCTTGTGGCTGATATTTTTCCCATAGCCTTGCCGATTCATTCTCCACCTCTCCCTTTTTCTTTTCTCTGGATGTCTTCCTCCCAGGCTAACTTCCCAGGCGAGCTGCCTCCTGCCGAGTGCCTCTTCAACCCCAGTCTTGCCGGCACCTCCTGGGCATCCCTGCCCCGGCCGACTCCTCCCAGCGCCCTCCCTCCTCTTCTTGGCGTCGCCTCCCACTCATCCTCCTGACTCGGCCTTGGCCCTCTGACCAAGAAGCAGTCTTGCGGCCTGGCCAGCGAGCCTCGGGTCGAGCTCCCTGTGCCTCCCTTGGCCGGCAGATCAAGACGAGAGCAGCCGAAGCAGGCGCCCCTGCAGGCCGGCGTCTCCTTCAGCTGTTTCCCCATCTTGGCGGCGCCCCCTCCCTGCAGCCGGCGACCAGGCTTCTTCCCTGCAGCAGTGAGCCTTAGCCCTCAGCCGGCACCTCCCCCTCCTTCCTCTCTCTTGTGGTCTGTGGAGGTGAGGTTTGTGCATTTCTTGGCTTGGTTCTGTCTACTCAATGCCCCTCAAGTGTTTGATGAAATGCTAGAGTAGTGTAAGAATTGGAATTAAGTTGCATGGAGGAGTCTCATCATGTTGATAGATTATAGTGTTTTGTTGTTTCCTTTAGGGTTGAATTCATCGATTGTGTGTGCATTACTGCCATGGTTGTACGTCGTAGTGGGAACTATGGGTGTATTGGGAGGAAATCAATTATTAAATTCAGAATGATGGATGTCGAGTCTCTACCGGTTCCAAATGATCATGCCGCATTTCGGTGTTTTATTGTTTGGACTGTGACTCTGGTTGTAAGCTAATGGGAGGTATTTGAGTTCTTTGCTCATCATCAATTGATGATGTGTATGAGAGTAGAAATAAGTGGGGCTTTATTCTTGTCTGGTTGCTAATTTGCTATATGAACTGATGGAATACCGCAAGTGCTTCTCTTCCTAACTAGGATAAGATATATCAAAGTGTGACTTAAAATTGAGCCTTATCAATTGTCATGCATGTATGCAATCCATCTAGTTGTAACTGAATATGGTGAGAGGATTGTGTCTCCTGTTGTTGTTTCAAGTAAATCTGTTGTTATTATGGTTTATGAAAGATAATTGTTGGCACTTTAGTGTAGATTATATTTATCTGAGTCAGCCTAAAAGAGGAGTTTTTGTAGTTGTAGTTGGGGGCGTAGAGCATTGTTGAAAAGGTATAATTTGTAAAGCGTTCTGCGACGGTTGTTTCAGGTGGAGTAGTTTTGGGGAGTGGCATAGCATCTTCCTCTCGCCACTCCGCCCTTCCGTAAAAAGGCAAGTACATCGAGTTGTTTACTTAATTGAGTTGTTTATTGATATTTATCTGGACATAGCTAATTTCTTTTGATTGTGGCAAATGTTAGTCATATTGGTGACCGTCCCTTCGAGGGCGTGATTAGCTATTGAATTCAGTGGTCACTAGTAAGCCTTCATTCCGTGAGTTTACTGTACCTTTGTTATCTGCAGTGAGTAGCGAGTATGGGATATGTGGATAATCGTGGTTAATTTACTGAGAATTGTACTAAAGCGTGCTCTGCCCTGGGGAAAAGGATTGAGTATGTGTATGAACCAATGTATTCTTGAATGTTGTGTGTATATATGTATGCTTGTTTGTCTTTGGTGGAAATGTGGGTTGATGAGAGAGTCTATTTATATAAGTACATACATTGATGAGTTTTGTGTGTCTATGTGAAGTCATTACTTATATGTATGCATGAGTTTTCTCTAAATGAAAGGCTTTGCTTAGAGTGTGTGAATGTGTAGAGCTGCCATAGTCCATACAATTGTGTGTGATACTTGCTAAAATCTGTGGTCATGTGTGCTTGCATGTATGATGACCTTGTGTTTATATGTATATATTTACATATATGCTTGTATATGTATGTGGATATAGATATATCAGTATTGGCAATGAATGAAAGGTTGTGGCCCATTCGTGTTAATTGCATTTGTGCATTCATAATGGAAGAGGCGACCCATTCTCGACAGGGCCTCTGTGTTCACACGTAGTGAACACGAAAGTCCTACTCGTAGTTCCATTCATCGAGGTGAATGGGAGCGAGACAAGAAGAGTAGGCACCTTCCATCTGCGGGATGGAAGGGGCGTGAGGGTGCACACCGACGGTGGGCACTTTCAGCGATCTTCGATGCGTGCATGGAAATGAGCATTCATGTGCATTGCATCTCTTATCCTTCCTAAAAGTTGAAAAATCTTGAGTTATGTTGAGGAGTTGTTTTACAGTCGGGACTTGGGAATTCGAGAGTCGAATTCTCTTATGATCTATGATTGAGTTTTTTACGGAAAGTAAAGAGATGGTCTTTGTTGTTGCTCGTGCTCAAGGATTTCGGTTTCTTTAAAGGTTGGGTGCGTAACCCATGAGGATGTTCAAGGCGTTAAGTTTATGACGAGTAGTTGAGCTTTCAGATAAGGAGGGTTACTAATTCTATTAAAAGAAATCTGTTGGTTATTTAAAGGCACCCAAATTTATTGTATGGCAAAGAATGATTAATTAGAATGGTAGGTGATTCTAAGTGAAACGTTGATTATAGTTTTCACCATGGTCGTGAGGCGTGGACTTGAATGGAAGTTCAAGATTGGTGTTTCATTAAGTTTAGTAGTGAGCGGGAGTGAAATGGGTCTCGAATCTTTATGGATGAATTTATTATAGTAAGATGTTGATGTAAAGTATCGGAGTGTTTTAGCGCCAGGGCATGAGAGTTGTGATTTAGAGGCAAGTGTTGTCCCTTGAGTGTTGAATGGTTGTATCATCAAGTTGATGACATGATTGCGGTAATTTTTTTGATATGGTTAAGTTATTGCTTTAAATGGGTTTAAACGTGTATTGTCTAGATGCTGTTTCATTGTATTACTTGCTCTTATGGTCAAGCTTTTGTTTTACTTATGATATTGGAATTGCTATTTTCGTGTACTTTGCTGAGTCATCGACTCACGCCTGTTGTTGTGTTATTGCAGGTACCTTGAAAACGGCATGCATGGAAGTGGGTAGTAGCACAATCACGTTTTGCATCAACACCTTTCCATTATGTTAATTCATAATTCTGTTATAAATAACTTGAGAAGATCATTGTAAGGGCTGTTCGCGGTTGTGTTTAATGAGTTTCCTGTCATGTAATAATTTCTGTGGTGGAGTTCTCTAATTTCCTTTGGATGGGTGATTGGTTAACTAAGGACCTGCTAGAATGATATCTTATACTGCATTTGTTTTCTGTCTGCTGAGTGGATGTCCTAGTTTTAGGGGAGGTGCTGCCGAAATTTTTAATAAATTCGACAACCTCCTAGTTGATTCGCTTGCCTTTGTTAATTTTTTTTTCTTAGCGATTTGTAATTATGGATGCTAGAGGGTGTAACATTCGGGCACGGGGTGCCGGGGTGTTACATCAACAATTACTAATATGAGGTACCACAAATTGGGGATTAAGGGGCTAACAGGGCGCCTGTTCTAGCCCATATGTCAGTAAAAAGTGACGGTTAATCGGGCGAAATGGGTACAGGTGGGGCTCCCTGTGAGACCCCGGATCGGCTACCCGGAATCTTCTGTGTATTTATGTACTAGTCCCAGATCAGTAGCTAGTACACACAGTCAAACAGTGATAAATCATTACCAAACAGAACGAAGTAATAGCATAAAAATAAAGTACCAGCCACATGGCTATTTATTACATCTCCCAGTCACATGACCAGAGTTCACAGCAGCGGAAACAAATAACAAAAAGATAAAACCTAAAAGACGTCACAGGCGACGACTAGGAGTGCGTGGTTAGTTATCTTGGCAATCTTCAACGAACTCCTCGTCATAGAACTCACTGTCTTCGGCTGCACCTTAGTAATTCTCTGATGACAAAATTTGTGTAGTATGTGAGTACAAACGTACTCAGCAAGTTTGGGAAATTATGTAACATGTAGGGCTTTCCAAGGAAGGCTTTTTAGGGTTCTTTTGCATAAAGCCAAGTTTCATCAAACTATACTTAATAATAATTTTCACAATGCACATTTTAACAATTATTTTAACAATTGAATATTTATTATTCTAGCGAAGGTTCTATCCACCATCACTAGTATACTGGCTCTATCCACATAGTTTAAAAGATTAAGGTAAACCAACTCATGACTCTATCCATCATGATCAAAATAGGTTCCATCTACGATTGGCTCAATCGCCAAATAAACATCAAGAGTTCTAACCACGCCGAATCCCAAAACATCGCTTATTTTAAAACCAAATCTACCAAGATGAAAGCATTCTTCGCTTTGCCTTTGGCCGTAAACACGGCTATTCAATAGTTTTACACTCTGTAGATGTGTACAACTTACCCACAAGACATGATCTTCTCTTAATGCCAAGCTATTAACACACTTCCTTTGGTGTGCTGCAGAGAGATCATGACAAGGCCTTTACAATGTATACATCTAACCCGACCTACCGTGAGGTTTCACCATTGTTAGGGTTCCATCACCAATCTGAAGCCCCTCTTGCTTGTGTGGGGAAAATACGACTTGCCTCCATCCGGCACCCACATTCCACCATCTGGTGAGTCTAAGTTAGGTTTCTACAAATTATTCAGCCAGGTCGTACCCATCTAAACCTGTGGTTGCACGGTAATGCTCAGAATGGACAGTCATAAGCATCGGTCCTTAACTGACTTGGGGTGGTACTTGCACAATGAAAACTAGTGCTCCATCCGCACCCGCCCGACATTCCATTCCGCTCAAGTCCAAACCATTTTTCATTTTATTTTTATTTTACAAAAATAGTAGCAAATATTTTGCTATAATTCTCAAATCATACTTTAAACCATAATTTCGAAGAGATTCCACCCATGAGTCATTCTAATCACTTTTGCAACTAAGCACAACTATCGTACTAGTCATCATATGCCACAATATTATTTAAACATGAAATAACAAAGTATCCTAGGGTTACAAATAAACATGGATATCAATAATCAAGGAGATGATAGCAATTTGGAATAACTAACAGTCTATATTTGACATTACATTTATAAAGATAGCAATGCATGTTATAAATCACTGTAAAACATATGTAAAACATGGGATCGACATGCGTCAAGGAGACTTGCCTTCAGTCGTGGCAGGAGTCTCGAAATCCTGGGATTTGGCGACGGCGTCGGCGGCAAGCGAATTCTTGACTCTGGCATAAAGCAGTGCGACTAAATAAATAAATAAAATAAAATAAATCTAAAAAATTACAAAATTTATACTGGTAGGTAGATCTTAAATTTAGATGAATTTAGGAATTTGAACGGAGTGATTTAGAGTTTGGATGAAAAAGATATAAGCGTTTGAATTCTGAAAATCCTGGAAAATGGAAAATCAGGGAATATTCCGAGCATCTTCTTTTTCTTGGATTTACTGATTTTCTTTGACTTTATGGCAGGTGGGCCATAGCTGTCATAGGCTCATAACCTTCTTCTCCAAATTAAAATAGAGGCAATGGACCTCGTGTGTAGGCCATTCTTGGGATCTTGGAGCCTTTCCACGTGGCATGGCATTTAAAAGGTGCATGGGCACGGCGACTACGCGGGGAGACCGGCTAGCCGGTCGGCCGAGGCCGGAGATGGCCAGAGCTGGCGCGACCATGGGCATGTCGGCGGCGAGGACGGCCAAAATAATAATAAAAATTCAGGCGAGTAATGAAGAAGGAAGTGAACACCACGTGAGAACGCGACGAGGCGAACCTAGTGGTGGTCGGTTTGGAGGATCAGCGGTTTGCGAAATCGATTTACTTAACGGCGCTCCAATCGGAAATTTCAACCACGAAATTTGTCACCGTCCTGCAACGAAACCCGAAATTAGTTGAGGGCTTTTGATCGTGGCGACGATGCGCACACGGTGATGTGAACGGATTTGGATTTGACTCACGAGCAAAAGTTGCGCGATGGCGTCGACGATTTAACGGCCGGTGTCGGTTTCTCCGAGTTCTCGGATGAATGGAGTGGAGCGCGGTAGGAGGTGTGAGCACGGAAAGAAATGCGCCAAGACGAAGATTTGAGAAGTGGAAACTTGCAGATTGATGGAGTAATGGCTGAGGTTTTACCAAATGAAGATGTTTCGGTTTTTGCTTAATGGAGTCATTTCTGGCGTGATTAAGGACCAATGAAGGTGGGGAATGAAATCTCCTCGTCGCTACCTTTCCAACGGATCTACCCGTGATTAATTTGGTGGATTATAGCAGGAGTTATAGAGGATTGAATTCTTTGAGTCATAAACGGAAGAAACGAATGTTCCTTGGACATTCTAAGCTTGAAGACGCCGCTACAGTCCAGGACACGTGTCCAGCACCTATTGGCATGATTTTGAATAGTGTAGAATCAAAGGCGCACGAGATAAAATAGAAAACAAGATCTAAAAATTCTGAAAAAAATTCTAAAAATACTAGAGAATAAATGGAACCCAATAAAGTTAGTTTCACAAATTTTGGATGAATTTTAAAATTTAGATAATTTCGGGACGAATATAATGGATTTGATGAAAGTACGCGAGAGATAAAATAACAGAGAGATTCTATAAATCTTGGAAAAAATCCCAAAAATATTATAGAATATTTGGAACCTAATGCAATAGGTTTTGAGATTTTTAGAGCATTTTGAAACTCAGGTGGAATTTCGAATAAGGACCGGAATTTGGAATTTTGACTTTGCGGACGGTAAAGGATTGAACTCTAATTTTGGAAGGATATGGATGTCAGGTTAATTAGAACACCGAGAAAAATCCAAAATTTGAATTTAATTAATTTAAATTAGCTTTAGACAAAAGACCGAAATTGGGGATGTTACAAACCTACCCCCTTAGAGAGAATCTCGTCCCCGAGATTCGGACGGAGAAAGAAAGAGATCGGGAAAGTCGGCTCTGAGGTCCTCTTCTCGCTCCCAGGTTGCTTCTTTCTCGGAATGGTTGCTCTACTGAACCTTGCAAAACTTGATCACTCGGCTTCTGGTTCGACACTCAGCTTCATCCAAGATTTTGACTGGATACTCTAGATACGACATGTTGTAAGATCGAGGATGAGCCTAGAGGGGGGGTGAATAGGCTTTTATAAAATTTCTATCTCTAAATTCAAGTTTAATGATTGTTAAGAATAAGTGACAATTTTAGCAAATTTAAATACTTAACAATTCTAGTGATCACAGATGATATTGCTACACAAGAATATAAATGACTAAGCAAGTAGCACAATAGAATCAAATTTCTAGTATTGCTCAAGAGTAAAAGACAAGCAAACCACAAATGATGGACAAGAGAATTTTTTCCGTGGTCTCGGAGACTTGCCGGTCTCCCCTACTCCACATTGAGGTAGCTTGAAATCCTTCAAGCCGGCTCCACTCGCTTGAGCCTTCCCCGATCACTAGTGATAGATCTTCCCCGCTCCGGGTAGGCGAGCTTCGTGCCTTCACAACCGCCCGGGTCTTCACACAACCTTCTTTGTGAAGATCACCGGTGCCACACGCCTCCAAGCCATCTAGGAGGCGGCAACCTCCAAGAGTAACAAACTTGACGTGGGCTTGAATCTCAAGAGTGCAATCAATATGGCTCACTAATGCAATGCACTCAATTTTAGCTCTCCAACACTCAAGAATCAAAAATTCAATGCACAAGAGAGTGGAGAGTGTTTCTAGGGCTCAAGAGTATTCAATGGAGTCACCAACCGGGCCCTAGCACAGTGGGGGTATTTATAACCCCACCAACTCAAACTAGCCGTTATTTACTTTTCTTTGCAGAATTTGCGCCACGGCCGTACTACCGCCCTCTAAGGGCAGTGAGTACCGCACTGGTCAGAATGCTATATAACGGGCATTTAATCTTGTTGACACGTAGCCGTTCTGATGATTTTTATATGTAGCCGTACTCTAGCCCATGGGTCTTGATAGTACCGCACAAAATTTAACCGAAAAGCAATCTGCCTTTGGAAAAAGGCTACCGCCAACTATTGTGCGGTATGACCATGCGGTAGTGCCGGCTGGGAGAGACCCGAAAACATACCTCACTGGAAAATAGCTACATAATCGTGAGTGCGGTAGTACCAAGACTTGCGGTACTACCGCCCGAACTAAGCGGTAGTGCCGGCCTTCGAATTAATTCAACATTTTGATTTTTCCATTTAAACGCATGATTTCACGGATGAGCTAATGAGCCATATTAAAATGCACTTTCAAGTTTTAATGCCCAAACCAAGTCCCTCTTAATAGTACGGTGACTATCCTAAAAATCCGATCTTTTTCCCAACTCCGAGATCGGTGAAAAGACTAGAAAATACTTCTAAATATGATACCTTCACTTCTTTAGCTTCTTTCGCACGTACTCCTTCCATTTAGCACTTGAAGCCATCCAACATCTTTCGAGGAATACAATTATCCTGTTTCCAACTAACTTGCACAAACATCGTTAGTCCTTTTAGCGTGATTGTCATTAATTATCAAAACCAACACCACATGGGGGCCTAGATGCTTTCAATCTCCCCCTTTTTGGTAATTGATGACAATCCTCGTAATCGAATTGAAGTGAATTGATATTTAGTGTGAGTTAGCAATAAAAATTAATTACTCACACCATGGAATTCTTATTTAGCAATATTTTGTCTTTGGAGGACAAAATATATTAGAATGAAAATATTGCTAAATGAGAATAGCTCCCCCTACAAATGTGCCATGGATAAGCAATAAATTTTGCACATTTGCATATGAATTATGTATGGCAATGAAGATGATATTATTCAATTGAAATAACATGACATGATGCGAAACGCAAAAAGGAAGGATAAATTTGGGATAATAGTTTAAGACCGAGTTCACAATAATGCCAACAAAACTACGCAACAAGACGACATAAACATCCACAAAGAGTTCAAATCCAACACAACCACAATTTAAGCAGGATTATTACAATAAGAAAGATAGATTTGAGCTAGGTCTTCTACTTCAATTCTTCATGTCTCTCCCCCTTTGTCATCAAGGACCAAAAGAGGATCGCCAAGGAATCGTCTACTCCTCAGCATTTCCAGGAGTAGAGCCGTGTGGCGGATGAGGAGACCAAGGATCCCAGCTGGATGACGGAGGAGGGTCATGAGAAGAAGGAATGCTGCTGCTATCCGGACGACGACGCTGATACGACTGATGGTAGGAGCGATAGTTATCGAAAGAAGTGCTAAGCGAACCCAGGCGCTCTCGGACATCCTCAACCATCTCGCGATTCTGATATTGAAGCTCCATAACAAGTGCAAACTGGCCCTGCATATACGATTCTTGTTGCGCAAAGCCGGCCATCATATCCGTACGAAGTGTCTCAAGACTGGTAAGGTAAGCATCGGGTACGGAAGCAGCTTGAGTGGCTTGAGCTTGGGCTTGGGCCGCTTGCTCGGCTTGAGCTCTTGCTTGAGCAGCTTGCTCGGCGATGTGATGTAGGACTTGAGGAGGAGCAACACGAGGTTTGTACGGCTTATGTGGAGTAGGGGTGGCACCATTGTACTCGGCAACTCTCCGGATTAGTGCCATGATGTACGGAGCAAAATAGATGGTCTTCCCCCTATCCCTAGCAGATTGAGACATCTCCCTAATTATGAAGTCCACCACATCAAATTTTTCTTTTGCCATGATCTTCGCAATGACATTCCAAGCATGGCCTCTCATGGTATCAAAATTGCCACTCTTCGGATGAATAGTGACACGAATAATTTTGTTGACCATGCTAGGTTGGAGCTGAAGACCGGCTGAGTTCCCAATTCTGAAAATATGAGACTGATCATAGAACTCAAACGCTTGCTCTAATGTCAAGGGAGGCTCATCATGAATTTTAGGATGTCGACTGTGAAAGATTCTCAAGGCATGCTCAAAGTCATCCTTGGAAGTAGTGTATCGGGTAGTGTCGGTCATCCAGGTGATTTGCTCGAGGTTTTCAGACACATAAAGCGTCGCATAGAATTGCTTGATGACCTTTTCATTATAATCAATCCTTGCACCGAGGAAGTTGTACAGACCAGCTCCACCAAACAGTTCCGGAATGCCAGCAAACTCAGGCTGCTCACGGATGTGCTTCCAACTGACCCAGCGCTGGTTTGCAAAATCCTTCTCCAGATATATTTGCTCAAACACCCTCTGCTGAAATAAGGAATGGAACCTTGGATTCGGAGCGGAGTGAGGTTGGAGATACTGGTTTTGACTTCTGCGAGCATAATAGTCATCTCCTTTAATTTGAGACGGATCGTGCCTACCAACCGGAGGCACCACCTCTTCTTCCTCTGAGCTCTCCTCAGTGTCACTCTCAGTCTCATCGTCGCTGCCAGTAATTTGAGGAGCAGTAATTTGAATTTGCGCCACGCCGCACCTGGGCTGTAACGGCTATAATGGGCATTTAATGCGCTGACACGTAGCCGTTACAACGATTTTTATATGTAGCCGGTACTACCGCCCATGGGTGCGGTAGTACCGCACCAGCCGACCGGAAAAGCAACTGCACTGGAAAAAGGCTACCGCCAACTATTGTGCGGTAGTACCGCATTCGCGGTACTACCGCTATGACCATGATAGTGCTTACCGAGAGACCAAAACATACCTCATCGGAAAATAGCTACATGGCGTAGTGCGGTAGTATCAAGACTTATGTACTACCGCCCGAACTAAGCGGTAGTGCCGGCCTCCGAATTAATTCAAAATTTTGATTTTTCCATTTAAACGCATGATTTCACGGATGAGCTAATGAGCCATATTAAAATGCACTTTCAAGTTTTAATGCCCAAACCAAGTCCCTCTTAATAGTACGGCGACTATCCTAAAAATCCGATCTTTTTCCCAACTCCGAGATCGGTGAAAAGACTAGAAAATACTTCTAAATATGATACCTTCACTTCTTTAGCTTCTTTTGCACGTACTCCTTCCATTTAGCACTTGAAGCCATCCAACATCTTTCGAGGAATACAATTATCCTGTTTCCAACTAACTTGCACAAACATCGTTAGTCCTTTTAGCGTGATTGTCATTAATTATCAAAACCAACACCACATGGGGGCCTAGATGCTTTCACATGTCTTCTTTTAATTCCATCTCTTCATACGGCATCTGTTGCTCAGGTACTCTGAGACATTTCTTCAACTGAGAAACATGGAAGACATCATGCACATCTGACAGCTGCGGAGGTAATTGCAATTTGTAAGCCACTTCTCCTCTTCTGGCTACCACTGGGAAGGGACCAATATAGCGGGATGCTAACTTCCCACTAACTCTGAATTGACGCATTCCCTTGAGAGGTGAAACCTTTAGGTACACATGATCACCAGGTTCAAAGCTTAATTCCTGGCGACGGTTGTCAGCATAACTTTTTTGCCTTGACTGGGCGGTTTTCAAATTCTCACGGATCACTCTGACTTGCTCTTCGGCTTCTTTCAGAATCTCATGTCCAATTATTTATCCACCCTCTGTCTCTTTCCAATATAATGATGTTCGGCATTTTCTTTTGTACAGAGCTTCAAATGGTGCCATCTTCAGACTTGACTAGTAACTATTGTTGTAAGAGAACTCTGCATAGGGCAAATTCTGATCCCGAGAACCTCTATAAGTCAAAGCACAAGCTCTCAACATATCTTCTAGTATTTGATTTATCCTTTCCGTCTGACCATCTGTCTGAGGATGGTAAGCAGTTTGAAGTTTAGGTTTGTACCCAAAACCTCATGCAACTTCTGCCAAAACCTCGAGGTAAACTGGGAACCTCGGTCTGACACCATCTTCTTTGGCACACCATGCAAACACATAATTTTGGCCATGTATAGCTCTGCGAGTTTATCACCAGAATATGTTGTCTTCACAGGAATAAAGTGTGCAACTTTTTTTAATCTGTCCACAATAACTCATATGGAATCATATCCGGATTTAGTTCTGGGAAGTCCTGTAATGAAATCCATTCCTATTTTGTCCCATTTCCAAACAGGAACTTGTAAGGGTTGTAACAATCCGGCTGGTCTCTGGTGTTCTGCTTTTACCAGCTGACATATATCACAATGTGCTACAAAATCAGCAACTTCTCTTTTCATATTGGACCACCAATACTTTTCCTTCAAATCCAAGTACATCTTCGTACTTCCCGGATGAATGGAGTAAACAAAATCATGAGCCTCCTTCAAAATTACATCCTTGATCTCTTTTTGGTTAGGGACTACTATTCTTTTTCCAAACCAAACAGTACCTCTCTCATCTTCAGAAAATCCAGGGAATTTTCCTTACTTCATTTCATTCTTTAGGTCTGCAACACCATTATCATTCTTTTGAGCCTCTCTGATCTGATATTCTAGGGTTGAATGCACTTCAACATTGAAAATACATCCTTCATTTACCAACTCCAAGTTGAGACGTTGGAATTCTTCATAGAGTGCTGGCTAACTTTCTTGAACCATAACGTTGTTGCAATAACTTTTCCTACTCAATGCATCTGCAACCACATTAGCTTTTCCGGGATGATAATGGATACCAATATCATAATCTTTAACTAATTCCAACCATTTTCTCTGCCTCAAATTGAGATCTGGCTGAGTAAAAATGTATTTCAAACTCTTATGATCCGTATAAATCTCACTTCGATTTCCAATCAAATAGTGCCTCCAAATCTTGAGTGCATGCACAACTGTAGCTAACTCTAGGTCATGGGTTGGATAATTTTCCTCATGGGGTCGCAGTTGTCTTGAAGCATAAGTTATGACTTTACCTTCTTGCATCAAAACACATCCGAGACCTTACTTTGAGGCATCGTAATAAACTTCAAAATCCTTATGAATATCTGGTAGAACAAGTACTGGTGCTGAAGTTAACCTCTTCTTCAATTTCTGGAAACTTTGTTCACAAGACTTAGTCCATTCAAACTTCTTCTCCTTCTTCAAGAGCTGAGTGAGTGGTCTTGCAATCCTTGAAAATCCTTTCATGAATCCTGCTAAACCAAGGAAACTTCTGATATCTGAAACGGACTTGGGTTGCTTCCAATTTAGCACGTCCTTTACTTTAGCAGGATCAACTGCTACTCCTCCAGCCAAGATGACATGACCAAAAAAAACTTCTTTCAACCAAAAGTCACACTTACTGAACTTAGCATACAACTGATGTTCTCTTAGCTTTTCCAAGACTATCCTCAGATGGTCCTCATGCTCTTTCCTACTCTTGGAATAGACAAGAATGTCGTCAATGAAGACTACCACAAACTTATCTAAATATTCCATGAATACTTTATTCATCAAATTCATGAAATAGGAAGGTGCATTTGTTAATCCAAAAGACATCACTGTAAACTCGTACAGTCCATATCGGGTAGTAAAAGCTATCTTCGGAATATCTTCTTTTCTTATCTTGAGCTGATGATATCCTGATCTCAAGTCTATTTTTGAGAAAAATTGAGCTCCTTTCAACTGGTCAAATAGATCATCTATCTTAGGCAAAGGATACTTATTCTTTATTGTGACCTCATTCAAGGATCGGTAATCTATGTACATTCTCAGACTACCATCCTTGTTATTAACAAAGATTATCGGTGAACCCCAAGGTGATGAACTTGGTCTTATAAATCCTTTCTCCTGCAGTTCTTCAATCTGTTTCTTCATCTCTGCTAACTCATTAGCAGGTAGCCGGTAAGGCCTTTTTGAAATAGGAGCTGTACCAGGTACAAGCTCGATAATAAACTCAATATCCCGGTCTGGTGGCATACCAGGCAAATCTTCTGGGAATACATCTGGGTATTCACTCACTATGGGCACATTTTTCAAAGATGTACCTTTTAGTCGATTCAGAGTACTACCGCCCTTAGAGGAGAGATTAGACAGGAACTCCACTCGAATTCCCTTAGGACTAGTAAGGGAGATAGCTCTACTAGCATAGTCTATCTGACCCTTATACTTGGTTAACCAGTCCATTCCAAGGATTACTTCTATACCCTTAGTATCCAATAATATTAAATTCGCTAGGAACTTTACCCCTTTTATAATTATATCCATTTTTGGGCAAATAGCAGTTGTTCTTAGTTCTTTACCAGGGGATTGAACTAGTAAGGGATTTCTAAGCTGAACTGTATCCCATCCATGCTTTCTAACCAAATACTTTGATATGAAGGAATGCGTTGCACCTGAATCAAATAAAACTGAAGCAGGTACCGAGTTGACAAAGAACTTACCATACACCACATCCGGTGCGTCTTGGACTTCTTCAGCAGTGACGTGATTAACACGTCCTCTTCCGATGGTGCGAGGAGTACGCAGAGTCTACAGCGTTCCTCTTCCTCGAAGCCGGTCTTTGGTGCGCGGTAGTGTGGTCCCCAAGTTGAACCGAACTGGGGTCACAGCTTGACGCTTCTAGGGACAGTTGCTGGCGTAATGTCCCATCTCTCTGCAGTTAAAACACTGGATGCCTGCTGTAGCAAGCAGGAGTTTGAGCAAATTGACGAGGGGTGGACATTGGGGTCCTGGAAGCATTGGGGACTGCTGGAGCTGCTGTTGAAGCTGGAGCTGGAGGAGCTGAAGGAGTGGCCCGGGAAGGACGACCCCGGGGACGCTTCTCCACGAGGCGCAGGGTCATGAAGTGAAGGGCTCGGACCTTGTATGACAGATGATCCACATCCTTGACAAAATCAAGACCAGTGACATGGTCAATGAGGGCCATGATGAAAGGTGCATACCCGCAGCTGCTTGAGTTGCTCAAAGAGTTGTATCGGATTGCTTCCCAAAGAAAATCCACCACATCAAACCCATGAGTGCGCTCCACCAAATGATATAGCAAGTTACGCCCATAGGAGCTGATTGACGACGCATCTCCTTCCTTAGGCCAAAGGGTAACCCGAAGCATTCAGAGAAGAATGGCAGGCACATCCTTCATGCCCTTGATGGTCCCCACAACAAAGTGCTGTGACGGATCACACAAGGCCTCAAGCTGCTCAGGAGTCATGGCCTTCTTTGTATGAAGCTTCGCATCCCCATCCTGCGATCTCAAATGCAATACGCGAGCAAACGTCCTCTTGGTAGCCACATACCAAACTTGATCTGTCATCCACCAAATAGCATCCTCTTTCTTGTCGAAGAACAATGTAGAGTAAAACTGCATGATGATCTCATCTTTCCAAGGATAAAGAAAGCTCATAATATCTTTCGCCTGATGACGCTCACAAATTTGGATGACTTCATCGAAGATTGGATTGTGGGCTTCAGTCATATATAGCCAATCAATTCTCTTCATCTTCATCACAGGGCGCTCCATTGGAAGAAGAAGCTGCCTCATAAAAGTCGGTCGAATCTATTCGAACCGCTTGTCCACATATTCATCTTGGTGAAACTCAAGCGGATCCTTGTTCCTTTGCGCCACAATAGCTTTGCCCTTTCCGGAACCCACTCTGTAATCAACCACACGAAGAGGCATCATCTGACCAGGGTACCTCCACACAGGACGAAACTTCTCAAGGGGACCAATCACCTCTCTCGACTCCTGAAATCACTTCTTCTTTTGCTCGCAAAGCCTTGCATGGGCGTCAGTGGGATGCTCTTCGGCAGGTTGAGGAGACGGAGCAGCTGGAGGAGCAGAAAGCAGGTTGGCACGGCCCTGGCTGACCTTCCTCACAGTTTGCCTTTTCTTCTTGGAAGCGCCAGATACGGGAGATGAGGGAGGAGAGTCAACAGGAGGGCGCTTCCCGGCACCGAAACCTCCCTGAGAAGAAGCCATCTGAGAGGGAACAAGGAATGGAGTGAAAAGAAGTTTGCAAGAAAGTGAGATATACAATTTAAATTTTTGGGCCGAGAGATATAGCCCGGATACTCCGGGGATTTAGTCTGGAGAGTCCGGACAATTAACCCGGATACTCCGGGGTATTTGATCCGGAGTGTCCGGATACTCCGGATAAAATGTCCGGAGAGTCCAGATTTGACAGATTTAAGCCCAAAAACCTAACTTGTAAACTATCTACAATTGCAATGAGCCCATTCGAGGGATTTGACTAGAGGAAGAATGGACTCTACAACCACAACCTATTTCAAGGTATCTTCATGGTCAAGGAGATTGGAAAAGCAAAGGACTTACCATGAAGAGGAAGAAGAAACAATCGAGGATGACCGCGAGTGGAGAAGCTTTCCCCAAGCCCGGAGGAGCAATCCGGAGATTCCGGAGGGAGAGGAACACGCCGGAGGTGAAGGAGGAACCAAGGGCGGCAGCTAGGGCGACGGCTTGAGGGGATGCGGTTTTGAAAATGAGGGAAGAGAGAGAAAAGACCTCCCCCGCAAAGGCTTTATAGGACAGCCGCCTCAACCCGGAGACTCCGGACAATTAGTCCGGATAGTCCGGACATAAAACCCAGGAATGTCCGGGTTGATGTCCTCAGAAGACAACAGGGATTTCGCAAGGAATGAAGTGGAAGATTGTCTTGCAGCATAAGGATAAGAGGTCCTCAAAGCCCTATTTACTTTGTGACTAGCGAACATTCAAACAAACAAGTCATAGTCACATAGTATTAAGGCCGGATCCGAAGATCAAAGTTTATGATTAACACAAGAAGATCAGAGAAATAGACCAAATAAAATTTTCTAAAACATTTTCAAGCATCAATCAATGGCATGCACTTTTCAAGCCAAGATGCGTGAATCTAGAATATTTAGCCCACTCCTCAACTCACAAAATCTCTTCTCATCTAAAGGCTTGGTGAAAATATCGGCCAATTGATCGTTTGTGCTTACATATTGAATATCGATATCGCCTTTAGTGGAGTGGTCTCTTAGGAAATGGTGGCGAATATCGATATGCTTTGTGCGGGAATGTTGGACGGGGTTGTTGGCAATTTTTATGGCGCTCTCATTGTCACACAAAAGTGAAACATGGTTATAGGTTAGGCCATAATCATTTAGGGTTTGTCTCATCCAGAGCAATTGGGCACAACAACTCCCGGCTGCTATGTATTCAGCTTCGGCTGTGGATAGGGTTACGGAATTTTGTTTCTTTGAGGACCAGGAAACAAGGGATCTACCTAAGAATTGACAAGTTCCCGAGGTACTCTTCCTATCCACCTTACATCCGGCACAATCCGCATCGGAATACCCAACTAATTCAAAAGATGAACCTTTTGGATACCAAAGCCCAAAATGAGGAGTGTGCACTAAATATCTCAAGATTCTCTTTACGGCCACCATATGGCACTCTTTGGGAGCGGCTTGAAAACGTGCACACATGCACACACTAAGCATGATATCGGGCCTAGATGCACAAAGATAAAGTAAAGAACCGATCATCGAACGATATACCTTTTGGACGACCGGTTTACCTTCTTTGTCGAGGTCTAGATGCCCGTTGGCTTGCATTGGCGTCTTGATTGGCTTGGCGTTCTCCATACCGAACTTCTTGAGCATGTCCTTGATGTACTTCATTTGGCATATAAAAGTTCCTTCCTTGAGTTGTTTGACTTGAAATCCGAGGAAGAACTTCAATTCGCCCATCATGGATATCTCGAACCTTTTAGTCATGATCCTGCTAAACTCCTTGCACAAATGTTCATTAGTAGATCCAAATATAATGTCATCAACATATATTTGACAAACAAATAAATCATTATCAATATGTTTAGTAAAGAGAGTGGGGTCGGCCTTTCCGACTACAAAACCTTGATCGAGAAAAAAATCTCGAAGACATTCAAACCACGCTCTTGGTGCTTGCTTAAGTCCATAAAGAGCCTTGTGTAGGAAGTAGACATGGTCTGGGTGGTTTGGGTCTTCGAAGCCGGGTGGTTGCTCAACATAGACCATCTCGGAGAGTGGTCCATTTAAGAAGGCGCTTTTTACGTCCATTTGATACAACTTAAAATCATGGTGAGTAGCAAAGGCAAGTAATATTCTAATGGATTCAAGCCTAGCTACTGAAGCGTATGTTTCATCGAAATCCAAACCTTCGATTTGTGTGAAGCCTTGAGCGACTAACCGGGCTTTATTTCTAGTCACTATTCTATTCTCATCTTGCTTGTTCTGAAATACCCATTTGGTTCCAATCACATTCTGCTTAGGCCTTTCGACAAGCTTCCACACTTGATTTCGCTCAAAGTTGTTTAGCTCTTCTTGCATAGCCATCACCCAATCCGGGTCTTGGAGTGCTTCTTCTACCTTAAGAGGTTCAAGAGAAGAAACAAAAGGGTAAAATTCACAAAAGTTTGCGACACGAGATCTAGTAGATACTCCCTTGTTAATGTCTCCAAGTATGTTGTCGACTGGGTGATCTCGTTGTACGCTTTGATGGACTCTTGGATGAGGTACGGTTGCGTTGGTTCTTTGGATTGGACCCTCATCGTCTTGGGTGGCATTCGAGCCGTCTTGAGCTCGCATTGAGGAAGAAGGAACATCATCCGAAGCGTCCAACGTCGCATCCTGAACATCTTGAGTTGAAGTGCTTGGAATTACTTCTTGCTCAAGTGGTCTCACTTCTCCAATTGCCAATTTCTTGATTGCTTTGCACGGGGGTTCTTCCCTATCAATCATAGCACGATCAACTTGTTCTACTTGAGAACCATTAGTTTCATCAAATGTTACATCCCGCGAGATTTCAACTACACCGGTGGTGTTGTTGAAAACTCGGTATGCATAGGCATTTGATCCATAACCAAGTAAGAAACCCTCATCTACTTTAGGAGCAAATTTAGAAGACTTAGCTTTCTTGTTGAGGATATAGCATTTGCTTCTGAAGACTCAAAAGTAGGAGACATTTGGTTTCTTGCCGGTGAGGAGCTCATACGCCGTCTTCTTCAAGATCTTGTGGAGGTATAGACGGTTGGTACTGTGACACGCGGTGTTGATGGCCTCCACCCAAAATATGTCGGAGACTTTGTACTCATCAAGCATCGTCTGCGCCATCTCGATGAGTGTACGATTCTTCCTCTCGGCTACCCCATTTTGTTGTGGAGAATAGGGAGCCGAGAATTCGTGTTTAATGCCTTCTTCATCGAGATACTCCTCCACACCGGTGTTTTTGAATTCAATGCCGTTGTCACTTCGAATTCTCTTGATCTTCACCTCAAATTCATTTTGTGCCCTTCTCATGAATTTCTTTAAGCTTCCTTGGGCTTCACTTTTATCATGCAAGAAAAACACCCAAGTAAAGCGAGAAAAATCGTCAACAATAACTAAACCATAATTGTTTCCTCTAATGCTTATGTAGGTGACGGGGCCAAACAAATCCATGTGAAGCATCTCCAATGGCCTTGAGGTGGTCATCACGTTCTTCGCGGGATGAGAAGCTCCAACTTGCTTCCTGGCTTGACACGCGCTACATACCCTATCTTTCTCAAAGACAACATTGGTTAATCCAAGAATGTGATTGCCTTTAAGAAGTTTGTGGAGGTTCCTCATACCAACATGGGCAAGTCGGCGATGCCACAACCAACCCATGCTAGATTTAGCCATAAGACACGTTTCAAGGTTGATTCTATCCGTAGTAAAATCTACAAGATAGAGGTTTCCTTTCAAGCGTCCCTTAACGGCTATTGAACCATCACTTCTTCTTATGACATCCACACCCTTATCACTAAAGACACAATTGTAGCCCGCTTCACATAATTGAGCAACGGACAACAAATTGTAGCTTAGTGATTCGACAAGCAAAACATTATTCAGATGAAAATCATTTGTAATAAGAATTTTACCTAAACCTACTACTTCACCTTTTCCATTGTCGCTAAAAATGATGCTTTCACTATTCGTTCCATTGGCATCCAAATGAGCGAACACTGCCCTTTCTCCGGTCATGTGGTGTGTACATCCGCTATCCAAGATCCAACTTGATCCACCGGAGATGTAGGCCTACAAAATGAAATTTAGTTTTTGCTCTTTGGTACCCAAACTTGTTTAGGTCCGCGCACGTTAGTGACAAGTGATTTGGGAACCCAAATAGATCGCACATTAGAGGCACTTTTGGACTTACCCCCAATGTGACAAGCAACTACACGACCAAAGTTAGTCCTCTTAAGTACATAGGATGCAAAGAATGTAGAGTGAGTTTTGTACTTAGAGTTTTCCTTGCTCTTAACAAATTGGATGGGCTTGTTTAAAGGAGCAACCACAATATTGCTCTTTTTCCCTTTGGGTGGAGTATATCCAAGCCCATGCCTCATAGTGTTACCTTGTCGCTTACCTAGGAACTCCTCTAGTCCCTTACTTGCCTTGTAGGACTTTTGAAGTCCATCTTCAAGCATTCCCTTGAGCTTCTCATTTTCATGTGCTAGGTTAGTGGCATAAGTATCAATATTAACGTTGTAGCATCTAGCACACCCATTACTAGTAGAAGGTAATGAAGAATTGGAGCTAATGGTTGAGGTAATCGGAGGGCTATTCTTGAGATCAACAAGCTTCAACTCAAGAGCCTTGCAAGCGTCCTTTGCCTTAGCAAGCTCCTCTTCAAGTGAAGCGTTGGTGATCTCAAGACTAGTCACCTCGGATTTGGTCAATTTTGAGTTTTTAACCAATTCCTCATTTTTCTCTCTTTCAAAAGATAAGCTCTTCTCTAGCTCACGATTTTTCTCCTTTTCGAGGATGAGCAAATCCTCTTGAGCCTCGAGAGTAGCTTCCTTTTGTTCTACAACTTCCTCCAATTTTTCAATATCTTTTAGAAGCAAATCTAGCTTATGAATGTCAAAGTTTTTCATGGATTTGAGCATAGAGTCAACATCATCATCACTATCGCTATCGCTCTCATCTAGACAATCATTAATAATGGAAGGAGTGGAGGTTTTTGATGATACCTTGTGCCCCTTTGCCATAAGGCATATTGGAGCGTCTTCATCGTCATCGCTCAAGTTGTCGAAGAGGCTCTTCGATGTTGTTGAGGTAGTAGGCACGGCGATGGCGACGGAGGTAATTCCTCCTTCTTTGTCGGACTCGGAGCTTGAGTCGGAGTCCGAGTTTGAATCCCACTCTTCTCCAATATGAGCTTGTCCCTTGTGCTTGTAATGCTTGAACTTCTTGCTCTTTTCTTTGTCTTTGCCCCGGTATTTGTCTTTCTTATGAGGCTTCTCATCTTTGCTCTCCTTGTGCGGACACTCGGCAATAAAGTGGCCGGTTTCACCGCATTCATAGCATCTTCTGGTGGAGTGTCTACCCTTTGACTTTCTTCCAAAGCTCCTTGATTGACCTCCTTGTCTGAAGTTCTTCTTCTTGAAGAATTTCTTGAACCTTCTCACGAATAGAGCCATGTCCTCATTTGTCAACGGACCACAGGACTCTTCATCCTCACTTGTACTCTCTTCTGCTTAGCGCACTATCTTGACGGCCTTCAAGGCAATGCCCTTCTTCTTTCCAGACTTGAGCTCTTCTACAACCTCCGCCTCCTTGATCATCATCTCATCCATCATTAGCCGACCAATAACATCATGAGGTGTCAATGTGTCAAAGTTGGGCCGGTCCCGGATTAGTTGAATAAGGTTGCGGTTGGTAGGAGTGATTACACGAAGAATAATCTTCACCACGGCCTTGTCAGAAAGATCGGTGCACCCAAGACCCTTGGCTTGATTCACAAGCACCATCAAGCGGTCAAACATTTTGGTGTAGGACTCTCCTTTCTCCAAAGTAAACCGACTTAGCTCACCAATAATGAGCTCTATCTTTGATTCGCGGACACTTGAAACCCCTTCATGACTAACCAAGAGTCTATCCCAAATTGCCTTTGCCTCTTCAAGTCCATCGACTCGGTTAAACTCGAAATCACTCAAAGCATTGAATAAGGCATTGACGGCCAAATCATTGAAGTGTTGAGCTTTGTCTTCTTCGGGAGTGAGATTGTTTGGATCAACGGGCTTGAAACCTGTTTCTACAATCTTCCAAATAAAAGGGTGAAGCGCTCTCAAATGCATCTTCATCTTATGTTTCCATGCGGCATAGTGAGTGCCATCGAAATGAGGCGCTCGACCGGAGGGCACGGAGACATAAGATGAGGAGCTTGAGACACCAAAGGAGGGATACTCATATGGAATTGCAACCCCACTACTGGAGCCCGTAGCCTTAGTTTGGTTACGGCCTTCGGTAAGCTTCTCTAATTCCGACATCCTAGATTCTCCAAGCGGTTAAGCCAAACTACGAAGATTTGGCTCTGATTCCAATTGAAAGGACCGGTGATGTCGCCTAGAGCGGGGGTGAATAGGCGGATTAAAATTTTGCAGCAATTTAAAATCTCCCGAGGGTCTGAGGCCGGAGTGTCCGGGGTTTTTATCCGGATACTCCGATATGTCCAGATTGTCCGGAGTATTTGTCCGGATACTCTGGACTGTGAACCTCGAAGTGAGATTTTAAATCTCTGCAAATTTTCAACAATCTAAATGAATGCAAATACTCTAAATGGTATCAGGTACATGAGGATGTTGTGGATCTAGAGCCAAACACAAAGATAAAGTAGATCGGGACTCCGAAAGATCCAAGAACACAAACCCTAGCAAGAACAAATGAAGAACCCAAAGACAAAGATTTTTACCCGAAGTTCGGATTCTTGAAGGGAATCCTACGTCTCCGTTGAGGAGGCACAAAGCCCAGGTCCCTCTTGACCACTTTCCTCCCGGTGTTGCACAAAGCACTCGCCGGTCTTCACTTCTTGCCTCTTTCCTTTCGGAGGCGAGACTTGCCTTCACAAACCTCCGGGGCTCACCACACCAAGATTGGAGGCTCCCGGTGACTCCTTGCCATCTAGGTGCCCTTCAAACTCCAAGAGTAACAAATACGCCGCTAAATCGTCTTGGAGGATGAAATTTGTGCTCAAGAATCAAAGATGCAAGCTCAAGGCACTTAAATCCACTCCTTTCTCCCCAAAGATTCAAATCAAATCCAAGATTCAAGTGGGGGAAGGAGGCTAGGGCTCAAGAGAGTGAGAGTGAGAGCTTGAGTATTGAATGCTGCAATGAATGAGAGTACCAACGGTTAGGTGGAGAGTGAGGGCTTAAATAGCCCCCCAAAATCCAACCGTTATGACTGTGCTGCGCAAACCCCAGACTATCCGGACATATAGTCCGGAGTGTCCGGACTAAAGATGATTTGGTGTGCACCGAGAGGGTTAACCCGGAGTATCCGAACTTAATCCCCGGATACTCCGGACCAATATACCCCGGAGTGTCCGGACTAAATATCCGGATACTCCGGACTTACCAGAGAGAGCAACCAAGGGTCCTAACCCGGAGTGTCCAGACTTAATGTCCGGATATTCCGGCCTGACCCCTTCGGCCAGAAGTATCCTTTTGGTGGAAATGCAATGATTTAAAAAAACTTTCGCAATGCAATTTTCATTCTTTGAGCACAAGTATATCCTAGAAGTGATTTTCCGTCGTATCCCTCTTAATAGTACGGCTATCCTTAGACTCAATAAAATAAAAAAATATATGTCTAAAGTCTTGATGCCGCCTTTTCAAATTTAAATACGGTGGGAATCTCCAATCGCTTCCTTACGATGATACCTTCTTGATTTCTGCATGAATTCTCACTTGAACCATTAGTAAACTCAATTGTGTTGCCATTAATCACCAAAACTCTTTTAGGGGCCTAGATGCACTTTCAAAACTAAATAGCATCCACCAAGACAAAAGCACAACCAACAAAAGAAAACACCAACTAAAATCTTTATTTAAATTAAAATAGTTTTATTAAGATGGCTGTATCACAAATGCTTAGAAGCACGATATAGTCCATCACACATATTTATTAACGTTCTAACGTAGACAAAAAGGTGATACCGACAAAACTAAAACTAACTACTCCCTTCACCCTCCTCAGGAACACGAGGGGAAGGATCCTCTTCACTAGGCTCCTCACCGCTGACGAGAACTGCTCCTGCAGCCTGGGATGGACCTAGCTCTCCCAGAGCAGCCAAGAATCCCTGATAAGCCTTCGGGGAACCCTCTTAATGCTCCACCACACGGCGCACCGACTTGCGCGCAGTCATCCTGATCAATGGACCACAGCGACGCTTGACCCGTGGGGCATCTGGGGTCAACCCACGAGGTGGAAGGTCCTCCTGGACAGGGGCTGGCGGGGGTGGCGCTGTCAGCTATGCCTCCTGCACAGGAACTGGTGGAGGTGGAGAGGCTACCTGTTGCAACTCCTTCAGCTGAATAATCTCTCGTCTGGCTGCAGCTAGATCCTTGTATGCATCCCGAAGCTCATAAGACATGTGGATATAGGCATCATCCTACGCCCAGATGAGAGAACCCATATGCACAACTGTAGGGTCTGCCTCCTGGTCCAAATTGTTGGTGATATGCCCTAGAGGCGATCATGTGAGATGATTGTATCATACATCTATGTTCATGTACTTATCAGTTCCATGAATAAATGTCACTCCTTTGTTCATTGAGTATGACTTAATTGTGAAACACGTTGGTTATATGAAATTATTCTAAACGATCCCTGGTCACATATCATTATGTGGGACAATAGTGATCTGACCAGCACATGTATTGATTGATGGTAATGTTTCACATACCATAGATATGGAGATATCAAATCAATAATATGGGCACATGTTAGAGAATATGGGGTTAGATAGACCCGCTCCGAGACACTGATGAGATTGTTATCTTAGAAGTGCCATCAGGGTATAGTCTCGAGTGGTATACCTATACGATCCTTTGACATGAGATTCTTATTGATTCTCAGCATGCGTAATTGTATACTTTGGGGCTATCAAACGCTTCTCTGTAGCAGGGGAGTTATAAAGATAGCTTACGGGTATGCCATGAAACATGACGTGAGATATAAGATATCAAGATGGAATTTGCCCCTCCTCGATAACGGGAGAGATATCTCTGGGCCCCTCGGTGTGGATGGATAAGGAAAAGTGCATGGCCATGCCAAAGTGATTAAAGTGTTAATCACGAATTATATCCATTATATTGACGAGTGAATTTGTCAAGCTATCACAAGGGTGGCACGCTTCTCACCTTGAGCTTGACTGATATCATGTGGCAAAAGGATCCTATGTGAGTGTATCAAGGTTCAGCTGATTCGATCATTGTGTACATTCGGGGGTCAATATGTGCTACTAGGTACCGCTATTGACTTGTGGTCTGGGAAATGGTTCACCGGGACCACGGTCGACTTGTACATGGGCCTAATGGGTTACACACTTAACGGGTTGGATCATGTCTGATGGATTGGATCCATTAGTGGGTTTACATGGATTTGGATCCTCTGGCGTCTTAATGGATTTCTACTGTAGAAGATCCATTAGCGTGAGTCCTAGTGGGTTTCTATTGTAGAAGGCCCATTAGTGCGCTCTATATAAAGGGGGCGTGCAGCAAGAGGACTCTCCTCACCACAAGCCCTAGCCGTCGCTGCATCCCACTGCCCCCTAAAACCCTAGCCGCACGCGTGGGTGCTAGCACACCAGCGCGCGGTGATCTGACCCCGGATGTGTGGATACCGCAGAGGCGTCATCGCTCTTGCGTTGGCATTGATCGATTCAATCGGTTGCATTAACTGTACAACTACAACAACGTTGCTGTGACGGCGATCCGCGACAAGGAGAAGTTGTACCATATCGTGTTCGACTACGTCATGATGCTTGAACACGCCGAGGCTTCACCCACTCTACTTCCGCTGCTAACGTGCTCCAAGGGTAACGCTCCATGATCTTTGACTCGCATGCTTCCTAGGTGTTCGCAGTAGAAATTTTTTTATTTTAGCGTAGCACCGCGTTCTCCAACACAAACTCCTGAATCTGCTATGACTCCTCCCCTCCTAGAAACAGGGAAAGAGCAGGTATGGAGTGTCATCCAGCTTGTCGTGGTAGCTATCTCCCAGGTGGAGGAGGGCCTGCCTTGCAGCATCCTGCAACGCATCTCCAAGCCGCAGTCGCTCCAAGAAGAAGTAGTGAGGACGATCTTCTGCCTGTCGTCGACTCCTGGTGTAGACAAGCAGCCTGACTTTCCACGTGCTATAGCCAAGGCTGGGCACAGAAGTGCAACGATACTCCGGGCGATGGGGAAATCCCAACTCCTGGAGCATCAAAGATAGCTCCTCACAGAATCCTCTAGCCATTGCGGCAAAAGTGGTGTAAACCGACATCTACAAATTTTGAAACAAGACAAGGTCAGTAAACAAATTTTAAATAAAGGATGAGGTAAGGACAAGACACTAAGACAAAAAAGATAGAAGCAGAGGAACTTAAATTTTGTAAGTATATTTTTATAAAAATATTAATCCTTAAGGCTTTACCATTCTAACTAAGTCACGTCCTCACATCGTCTGTGCTCGATACCACATTGTGAGACCGGATTAGTCGCCGGAATCTCCTGTATTTCGTACTAGTCCCGATCAAGAGCTAGTACACACAGTCAAACATTGATGAATCATTACCGAACAGAACGAAGTAATAGCATAAATATAAAGTACTAGCCACATGGCTATTTATTACATCTCCTGGTCACATGACCAAAGTTCACAGCAGCGAAAACAAATAACAAAAAAATAAAACTCAAAAGACGCCACATGCGACGACTAGGAGCGCACGGTTAGTTATCTTGGCAATCTTCAACGAACTCCTCGTCATAGAACTCACTATCTTCGGCTGTATCTTGGTAATTCTCTGATGACAAAATTTGTGTAGCATGTTCAGTCGGGTATGGCTGGTTGTGCAATTGAATTTACTTTCTGTAAATTACTCATTCCTTAGCGATTGTTTTTAAATGCGAATTGCAATCTAATATTAGCTTATGTTTTACTTCTTTGAGCAATTGCAAAATAACTAGAGCCTGTCATTAATTAAGCCTGCATGATTATTTATTTGCATTTGTGAACCACTATCAAGTCTTGCGGAGTACGAAAGTATTCACCCTTGCTTATTCGTTGTTTTTAGGTGTATGCTAGCGAAGCTTCGAAGATCTGTTTTCGCCGCAGGTTGCGGGATCCTTTTGCTGTGATCTTTTCTAGGGATTTATGCCTGGTCAGTTGCCTGCGGGATGGATTGGCACACTACAAGGCTTTGCTTCTTTTGCTGCTAGATACTCTGAGTTGTAAGATTTCTTTGTATAGTCGTTTCCGCTTAATTAATATAATGTATGGTTGTGATTCCAATTGTTGAAATGTGCGTACTAACTACTGATCCAGGGACTAGTACTGTAAGCACATTAGATTTCCATTTTAGCATTCTGTGCTAAAATGAGGGTCGTTACACGGTCGCCGGTGAGGAGGTGCCCCTTTAAGCCTGGCAACTGGAGTTACATTCGACTTGTAGCCCGGCGGGGAATGGTGCTTTACTTATAGCAACCCAACCACTGCTTTCAGAAAATGAATATTCTTTCAGGAAATGAGTCTGCTTTCAGAAAATTAGTCTTCTTAAACCAAACGACATCTCGGGTTATGACCGTTTGATTAGACTAATCTAATGTCTTAGATTTTAAGTTAATCAATGATCGGATGATTCAACAATCATAACAATCGCTTCTCTTCATTTGAGAATCATGGCAATCCATTCTTTTTTTTTATCCTACGGCTGATATTAAATTCCCCACCCCTGATGCATAAGTGCAGGATGCAGATCAGTATTTGCAGGATGGTTTCAGTCCTCATCACATGGGGCGTTTGATTCACAAGCAGGTGGGCTCAGTCTTTCATCCATTCAGTCTGCCAGGTACATGAGGAATCTTTGGCCACAGGTGTTCAAGGGTCTAGGGACTTACAGGTTTCAAACTAGTTAGCTCCAGGACTTTTCAGGCGCCTTCTTGCTGTCATGTCCAGAACTCAGCAGGAAGCACACTGGACACTGGAGTGAGGTCTTCGGCCAGGATGAACAACACTTTGTTAAAGCCCAGAGAAAAAAAAAACGGTCTCATATGTTCTGTACTCTCCTAAATGCGGTGTTTGAATTTTAACAATATTTGCTTGGAAGCTGTTGTGTCCGGTGTTTAGAGACTGCCTCTAAGAGCTCTTTCTCTCCTCTTGGAGGCCGAAAAAAGACTAACAGTGTGGATGCTCTCACGGTGTGGCGTTAGGCATATTATTTGAATGGTTGACCAGAGCCAACAAGCATGTGGATGGCTAGCGTGTGCATGTTTGTAATAGCTATCCAATGCAAGAATAGGAGCGTAGACATTGTACCATCACCAATTTTAGTACTTGTGATGGCGGGCGCCATCAAATGACAAGTGATTGATCACGCACATTGCAGGCATTAGATGATCAACGGATCAATCGCCCCAAAAAAAACGCTTTAATGATTGGTATATAGAAAAGTTTGTAAGATTTCTCCGGGTGAACAATCTCAAATATAACAAAAATATCATCACATATGATCAGTACGAAGTGAATGAGAAAACTCCTCGTTTTTAGGGCCATGTGCCCCTAACCCTCAACTGATATGCTGGTAACCCTACGAGAAAACTCCGAATGGGCCGAGTGCGTCACTCTTTCAATATAAATTATATAATTTTATTTTAAAAAATGAAAGAATAAATAATCATCGTTTATTTTTTGTTTATATTTTAATATTTATACAGTTTTTAAATAGTGATATGTAGAAGTACCTTCCAATTTCAAAAAGTTGTGCCCATCGTATTCGTTTTATTTTTTAAAGGTTCATAACTTTTGGTTTAGTTGCGTTTGACTTTAGACGTTTCAATGTATTACGAGTAGTTTTAGTAAACCGGGCAAGCCCTTGGCCTAGTTTTAATATACTTCCGGCTTGCCGGTCGGCTGGTTAAAACTCATTCCGACCCAAATTTCAAAGGCAGCTTCACCACTTCAAAAGCTATCGACTGGCATGTCCAATATAATAGCAAAATCGAGACATGTTTCGGTCGTTTTTCCGATTGAGCCTTGATCTACTCTGGTTTGTTAAACTATGAAACCATGCATGTAGGTACAAAAATAAGACTAATGCCTGATGCTAAATACTATGGTGCGATAGCTACGTCGTGCATACGCGTTTTGTGGCCCCGGTTCCTTTCCCGCACGGATCCTCTGCTCCGGATCAGATCCCATGAGGCGCCCCCCTCCCTTTCCAGTTTCCAATCTAACCAGGCGCATGTCGCGTGAGGGTCATTTTAAGTTTTGTTTTTACAAAAGGTATGGCCTGAAACTAGATGCAAAAATTTTTACTGCCGATATTTTGCAATTTAGAGAAGAGTTTTGTATTGATCAAAATGAGGTATATGAAATTTACATTTCAAAATCAAAAGAACATAAAACCTGCTCAGGATTTTTGCTACCTAAGGAAAAGTTTTGTTTTGGTCAACATGAGGTATCTCAAATTTAAATTTCAAAATAAAATTAACATAAAATCTGAAAAAAATATAATTAAATCCTAAATAACCCTCAGATTATCTCCAAAAAGTTATAGGGAAATCTAAAATCATTTGTTGCCTATGGAAAACCAAAGACAGTGAAATTTAAATGCACTTATCAGAATTTTTTAAAAATCTCATAAGTTTGATCACGATCTAAAATTTTTATGGTGGTTTAGGAATACTCTTAGAATCATTTTCAAAAATTTCTAACATGATTTAATTTCTCAATTAAACCAGTGAAGTTGCTTTAAATGCATTAGTAGTATTGCCAGAATTTTTAAAAATTACACAAGTTTGATCATGATCTGGAATTTTTATGGTAGCTTAGGAATGTTCTTAGGACACTTCTCAAAAAGTTTCAAAAATCAAATTCATTTGATGTCTCCGAAAAGCCAAAAAATAGTGAAAACTAAATGCAATAGTAGCATTGTCAGAATTTTCAAAAATCACACAAGTTTGATAATAATTTGAAATTTTTATGATATCTTAGGAATTCTCTCAGGACCCTTATCAAAAATTTCCCACATGATTATTAGCTCAATTAATTCAATGAATTTGCTTTAAATGCATTATTAGCATTGTCAGAATTTTGAAAATTTGCACAAGTTTGATCATGATCTAAATTTTTTATGATAGCTTAGGAATACTCTCAAGACATTTAAAAAAGTTTCAAAAATTTTTGACATGATATAGTAGCTCAATTAAATGTTGCCAAAAAAAATCAACTTGGAGGAGATGTCTGTGTCTGGCAGATCTAGCATACAAGTGAGTCAGTTCATCATTCATTGACTAAAGTAAGGAGAACAAGAGATATTACAAATGCTTACCTCCATGATTGTCCCTTGTGGCATCTTAGGTTCTAGAGTAGTCCCAAGCAAAGTGATCCCTACACTTCCGCGGACCAGACCGACGTGTGATGAAGTCTTTAGCGACGTGCCACCCGGTCAACCCAATTTTTCTTAGCTCCTCGATCTTCTGAACATAATAAGAAGTTCGAGTGGTCGTAGGAGGGATTTTCGTCCAGAGGTAAATGGGGTTAAGAAAGAGTGGTTGATAGGCTAGAGGGAGATTCACGGTGTTTGGAGAAGTAATATAAAACCACCGTTTCTTCTAGTCCGATTGCCAGGAGGAGGTAACGGGGACAAGGATATACGAATTCGACATGCTGAGGCGGAGGTGAAAATTGGCACCCCCAACAGCCTCGTTCTTCGTCGCCCTCTCCAAACTATAGAAGTGGCGGAACAGATTAAGACTGGGGCTAATCCCTAGATACGCCTCACAGAGATGTACAAACATATTGAGCATTGTGATGGAATTGGGACTCAAGTGAAAAAGCTAGATTTGATAGAAATCGAGAATAGAGCGAAGAAACTAAAAAGGGGTAAAGTTGAGCCCATAGTGGAAAAAGGCCTCAAACATGACAATCTCATCCTCATTCTCGAGGGTGGGAAACAATTCACCTTGTGATGGTCTTCAATGGAAGAACTCTCGCGGAGGAACAAAGTCATCTTTCCCCAGCTCTGTGAGATGTTCCTTCGTCATCATGGATTTCTGCCATACTCTTTTGAATGTCTCATCCTCTAAGGCCGCGTCGCCGCCACGGAGAGAGGTCGATGCCACATCGGGTTTCTTCTCCGGCGATGGAAGGACCTTGCCACAAGTTGAAGGGTTGGAAGCCATTGAAAGGAGTAGAACAAGCTCTTTGGAGAAGGCGGCGCTAGGGTTTAAGGAACGCTACGGAGGCTTCGAGAGCAAGAATGGAGGTGGCAAGGAATAGGGTGGTTACAATTCCAGGTTTGGGAATTTATACGCCAAAACCTCTTCTCAGACAAACGGATCATCCCCCCTGATCCGGTGCCTTGATCGATGAGAAAGGTGGGATGATGGCGCTGCACCCATCTTAGCATTGCAGACGAGAGCAATAAATGCTCAACTACTCAACGTTTAGTATTTCTAATTTTTTTCCAACTCTACTCAGAATCGAGTCAATAAAGCCACATCGAGTAACTTGCAGTTACCCTAGGAACTTGATACGGGCTGATGGTAGGGCGCTTGACCCCGCACATCCCAATTCGATACTTAGCGATTCCCAATTCACTCGAATCGTTCGACTACAAGCAGGCGAGGCGTTACTCGACCAAGCCAAGACTTGGCGGTAATTGACCAAGCGCTTAAATGGACCCTCCACTAGGCAGAGTTCGAGGGCTACTGTCAAATATCTAAACACGAAATATATGTGCATGCATGATAGAGAAGGATATGTTCCAGCAGCATACGAAAGTTTCGAATATCACGGGCCCGATTGTGTGGGATATGATATACATGGAAAAGATAAGCCCATATTAGGAAGGACTTGATCGCTTCCTCCTGCGAGAAAACCAACTTGAGTACGCCTGATATAGACGGCAATTTGGATATGCTATGAAGATTAGGCGGCGATGGACTCCTCATCGGTTACGATCTGGTATCCCAAACTGACTACAACTCAATCAGAGACCACTACTACAGAATAGGTCATCACTACCGGTTCGTCCACGCCATTACTGCCGGTTATGGGCGCCGGCAGTGATTGGTCGGCAGTGATACTCGGGGTTATCACTGCCGGCTCAGGAACCGGCAATGATAATAGATATCACTGCCGGTTCATTATACAACCGGCAGTGATATTCGACTATCTCTGCCGGTTTATACTAGAATCCGGCAGTGATACTCAACTATCTCTGCCGGTTCAACCTAGAATCCGGCGATGATATATGTATATCTCTGTAGGCTTATACTGAAGAACCGACATGATTCGTGTATATCCTTTGCGGTTCTGAGACGAACCGGATGACAACGAATTCGAAAAATTTGTAGATGTACTTCATAGATTACTCTACCTATGTATAAAATTGCAGGTTCAAATTCAATACATATGAGGACTTACAAAAACTCTTTTTGTAAGTCCTCATATGTATTGAATTTGAATCTGCAATTTTATACATAGGTAGAGTAATCTATGAAGTACATCTACAAATTTTTTCAAAGTTTCCGTGACTTTTATTAGTTGGTGTGCACGATGTGTACACGGGAAGGCATGTGTGCACATGATATGTTGCCTTCAAATATATAGTATATAAAGCATCGTTAGATCATAATTAAAATATATTAAAGCATCACAATATTTAGTTTTTACAATAGTCTGTTCACAAATGTAGTGTGAGTACATCTCGTTCACTTTGGATCGAGGTCGTCGTCGTGGAACTCGCCCTTTGGATCGATGACACTGTTAGTCAATGAATCCAATGATATGCTCTTGAATTGCTAAAATTTCTTTTGGCGATGGCGATTGGTTCTCATCTTGAAGCTACCGTTATTGAAGAAAAGAGAAATTTAATTAATGATGATAGATGTTAAATGAAAGAAAAGTAGGCATGAATGTGTAATTATATACCATGGCTTTTATAGCCGATACTCTTCGTGACAATTGCATGTAAATTTGTACATACGTAGTATCGCGATAAACTATTTCCACAGGTCTGTCTCATGCATGGAAAGTCTTTATTATTTTGAAAGTTTTCTGTGGGACGATCACGGACCACCTTTCTTGCAATACCGTGTGAATCTTGCTGTGAATGATTTTAAATAGTAATTAACCTTAAATACAATAGAATAAAATATTACTAGAGCAATAACGCAACGATCGAGTTTACTGCTCATCATCTTCCAAAATTATGTTCATACTCATCAAGTTCTTTTCTCATCGAGTCCAAGACAAAAACCCTGCTAGCTTCTAACTCGATGACGAGGAGGACCTAGTGATAACTAGACATATATGTTAACATAGCCTATTAGTCCCACACTGTGTCACGCAAAAATAGTAAAACAATATTAGAAGTAGGGTAATACGTACTGAAAGTTATAGGGTACAAGTACGGAGGTTTTCTTTTTCAACTTGTAGAAAGTCTTAAATAAATAGTCTTCAACAAACTTTGGGTCATCACGGACGAGTTTCTCGTTGACAAGCCCCGGATCGAGAAATCCTAAATCTTCATCCTCATTTCTTCTACATATCGTATCTTCCATTCTACATATGTAAAAAAAGTTAGACATACAGTTGAACGGTAGAAGAATATACAATAATATAAATAGAGACTTACAAAGTCCACAGTCTGACCAATGGACGCGTCCGAGCATCCGGCGGTACAACATATACAATTCGCAGAACTCTAACTGAATATGCCATCCCCATTGTGAAAATCCGAATCTTTGTATTTCATCGGGACCGCCACATACCCTCTTGGCACCGCTGCATGTAATCTTGATGGACGACCGCAATTTTGTTGTTAGGTTCTCTAAATCTTCTGGGGAGCCAGTTTGCCCCAAAATGTACTTCGGCTTAGACCTAGCTCGTAATTATGGCGTTGTTCAAGCAACATCTTTTTGAGCTTGCGACATCGACGCCTCGGACTAGCCATCTTCAAGTTTTGCTTTACGGAGATGCGCCGTAGTCCGACATTTCGAAGGTTGAAGCCCGCCTGTCTCTTTGGCTTTTGCCATACTCAAGAAAAACTCCTGTGCATTAGCATCGACTTTAGTCTTCTCGGGTGATGGCACCTTTTGGAAGTGAGATATTACCTCGGCCTTCGTTTGCTCTTTGCGTTCTTCTTCAGTCATATCGGCCGGTAATTTCTACTGAGGTTGTGCTGCCTTCACAGATGACCGAGATTTGGTACAAGACGATGCGGACTTCCGAGATGGTGCTGATGTTCGATTCTTCTTATGTGCCGACTGAGGTGTTGGACTTTTCCTGGCTGGTGCCGGAGGAGGAGTTGGACTTTTTCTGGATGATGCCGACGGAGGAGTTGGACTTTTCCTGGCTGGTGCCGGCGGAGGAGTTGGACCTTTTCTGGATGGTGCCGGTGGAGGAGTTGGACTTGTCCTAACTGGTGCCGGCGGAGGAGTTGCACTTTTCGTAGGCGACAGGTCTGCGTGTGGAGAGTGCGGCTCATCATCATCATCGTCGTTGTCAGCCTCATCGTCCGAGCTGAACATAATCAAGCTCTTGCGCCACGCGAGGAAGCCATGCACGTTTTCTCCAAGTTTGTTTTTTCCGTCCTCGCCAGGAATCTCTACCTCCATTTTGCGATATTGTCGGACTACACCGTCTTACTTCGACCTGGCGAATCCAAGCGGTATTAGGCGGCGGTCACGGAACCCGCGAGGCGCATGGCCAAGCCCCGCCATCGCCCACCTTGATGGTAATGCCATGTGCGGACAAATGCAGCTTGCACGCGTGTCGGTTACGTGATGTCATCCATCGAAAATGGAGTCGATGCTCTCCGGAATCGTTGTGGGCCTTGCAATGCTCTTAAGAACACCGTGGTCGAGGTTCCGAGGGCTATCATCGAGTGGCGGTCGTGAGTGAGAGCTTTCAGTCTTGCTTGCTCCACAACTTGATCCACTTTTCTCTCTCTTCCTCTAACGCTCTTGCCACAAAGATCTTGTATTTGACTTTGCGGTTCATCTTCTCTTATTCTTTTCACCGCTTGTACAACGATCGTCACCGGGAAGCCTTCTTTCCACAAAGACCAAACCAACTCCTCGGGTGCGCCAGATGCTCCTGTTACCTAGGGCAACAATCGACTCATCATTCTCCTTCGTGGCTGAAAAGCCCTTGGGAAGACTCCACGTGAGCATCCGATATTTTCTGCGACACCTCCGGGCTCTATCGCTCCTGGCTCAAGCTGCCATCTTCGAGATGCAGCCCCCTCCCAAGCAACCAGTGCTTTGATCGTGCAGTGAACTCGGCCGTCACAAGAGTAACGCCCTTGAGGGTTAGCTCTTGTTCGCGGCTATCCCATGCAGGTATTTTCTTCACATAGCCACCAGTGCCTAGTGTGTGAGGGTACATATTCTTATCCGCGTTAGCCTTGTTCTTCTGACTCACTGTCTGGGCTTCTTCAGAATTCCTGTACTCCACAAAGTCCTTCCAAAACTCCCTTATCTTTGGAAACATGTTAAAATTTAGCGTGACATTCTTCTTCACATAGTTCTTATTCAACTGAGTCTTCCAATTCTTCCAGCATGTGCACATGATACTTGTGCACATTTCTTTGCAACCAACTCTGACCCTTGGGGGAAATGGAATACTTGTTTTAGCTTGCCCCACTGATCACCTTCGCGGCCGGTCCATGATCTATAGCTGATGGGCACGTTATCCCTAGCAAGTACTCCGCAGGCTGTCTGACTGGCGCTATTGACGCTGGTATAGCAGTTCCCGACTTCCGAGAGCTGGACTATGTTGTGAACGCCCTTAGGCATCTTGCTCGGGCCACGACCTGCGCGCCGCCTTTGTTCACCAGACGTTTGAGCCTACAATTAGATCTTGTTATTAGTCATATGACCCTACAATATTTTGGGAATCACAACGTACTAATACTTTACCTCGCCCATGTTAGTCGCGTCAGCTTGGTCCATGGCAGTGGCGTCAGCTTGGTCCATGGCAGTCGCGTCAGCTTGGTCCGTGGCTGTGGCGCCAGGTTTCTCCATATCAATATTCTGTAGGTTCAGGTATTCCCTTGGGCTATCCATTCCTACTTCGTCTATATTCGAGGGCCGAACTCCCTCTAGCACTTGTCCCTGATTCGAGGCCATTCCTAGCAATCAAAAATGTTATTGGGTTAATTATATTGCATTCATTAATGGTTGCTACATGACATCAAACTTGTGAATTCAAACGATGGTAATTTTGCTAGAGTTGAGAGGAAATCAAGTGATGTTGTGACCTCGAAATGAAAAAATAATATGAAAAAATTCATATATTCTTAAGAATATATTTGCTTAATAAAAAATAATGAATCATTCTTATTCCACACTAAAATGATTTTTTAAAAAATAAGCCCTACAAGTTCAAGCATGGATGCGGGAGGCGTCAGAATGATTGCAATCAATCGAAGCCATGAGGAATGCTCGCTTGTCATGGAATGATTGCAATCAATCATTCCATGTCAAGCCCATGCTTCTTGAACTTGCATGGGCTTATTTTTTAAAAAATCATTTTAGTGTGGAATAAGAATGATTCATTATTGTTTTGTATAGTTATTTTCGGATTGTGATATGTCACTTTTTATACACATACATCTTTATACACACAAATATATATATATGTTTATACACATACATCTTTCAAGGTCACATATATACATCTGTAAACACATATATTTTGGTCAACAAAATATACATACACATGAAATTGTAGGATCAAATTCATTATATATGAGAGTTACAAAAAGAAAAGTTTAAAGAGCTTAAACTTGTCTAATTTTCTTTTTGTAACTCTCAGATATAATGAATCTGAAATTTCATACATAGGTAGGGCAATCTATGTGCACAAGATCGTTGCTCACATACAAATATTTGGAAGACTTAGAGGTGACACCCATACTCCACTTAAGTGTATGCTCACTTTCACACCGAAAGTCACCCATACTCCAGCAAGAACACATACAAATATTTAAAAGAACACATACAAATATTTGGAAGACTTAGAGGTGACACCCATACTCCACTTAAGTGTATGCTCACTTGTCACCGAAAGTCACCCATACTCCATGAAGAACACATACAAATATTTAAAAGAACACACACAAATATTTGGAAGACTTAGAGGTGACACCCATACTCCACTTAAGTGTATGCTCACTTGTCACCCAAAAGTCACCCGAAAACCTCTGTGGGCACCCGAGAAATATGAATCGATTCCTCACACGTGCGTTGGACTTAGAGGTGACACCCATACTCCACTTAAGTGTATGCTCACTGTCACCCAAAAGTCCGTGCACGAGTATTAACTAAATGAACTACAACTATTACAATTAGTGGCACAAAACAAATATTTACAACACATGTATACATCTGTACAAAACAAATATTTACAACACATGTATACATCTTTCAAGAACATATACAAAGCACCAAATTGAAGTTTACTTTTGGCTGCAATATAAATAACCATAGAGCAAAATGATCAAAACAAAGACAAGGGCGTAAAAATGAACAAGCCAACAAGCATAAAGCTCAACTTGTTTATTTTGAGTGTTCTCGATGTCGGGTTGCCCAAAGGCCCTCCTCGCCACAAGGGATGAGTAATAGACTAATTTGTGACAACCTTACCTTAGTTTGAACCCTTACCACCTTAACATACACATTAAAAAATTGATAATCAAGCTCATTGTTAGCAGATTATATTCATTTAAGATACATTCAGATCAATAGATTAAATATTTGCTAAGCGAATCATGAAATGAAGTTCGGATTAGTTAGCTAGCTATTTTACCAAGCAATTATTATTCAGATCAAGAGCCAACTAATTAACCTGAGCAGAGCGAGATAAAGACAATGAAGTAACACCGATAGTGAGCAATGGAAGATATGTAGTACTGATCAGACTAAGGAAAATAGAGTAAAGTCTACTGGTTCAATGCCTAATACTCATCAACAGATAGTGTTTTGATCAAATAAGTGACAACAGAAGTAAAGTGACAGAGAAGTGCTACTAATAGACTAAGGAACTAAACAAAATATAGACAAGAGAGAATGCAGTAAAAAACATTCTGGTGGACAAACATTCTGGTGGAACGTGCAGTAAAAAAACAATCTGGTGGAAGCGTACATGCAATACATGATTGTCATCTAATCGTGGTCATGCAATACATGCAATACAGGATTGTTGAAATAAGGGCAGTATGAGCATAATGAGACATATACTTAACCCAGAGCGGGGAGGCAAGAAAGCATGCAAATTGGCAAGCAAACATACATGGCTAACAACATTGGCAAGCAAACATACTAATCACAGGATGCAAACTATACAAGAACCACAAATTGACAGTGAATAAATCAGTACTTCTACAGCATATAAGTCTATCAATTTAAGGTGGTAAGGGTTCTCATGATACATATACATCTAGAATCATCACAGAATAAATGTCTATCTCATTGATAACCCTAGAATCATCATAGATTAGTTGTCACAAATTGTCCCCAAGCCAAATGAATTGACTGGCCCCTTAGCATCTGCACATTCACATCTGCACATGCACATCTGAAACATTCACAATCACATTCACAATCACATTCACATCTGCACATTCATATTCACACATCGCAAGAGCAGTACCAAGGTGACGGCGGGGAGACAACGTGGAGGTGAAGGCGACGGTGGGGAGGCGACGCGGGCCGTCCTGAGTCGAGGCGACGCGGCAGTCCGAGGCGAGCGAGGCGACGGCAGCCCGAGTCGAGGCGGCGGCCGGGAGCTCTTCGCGAGCCAACGGGGTGGTCCAAGCAGCGGCGCAAGGCAGGGAGCTCAGAGGCAACAACCTTTGTAAAAGTGAGAGGAGGGCGCGGCTAGGGTTAGGGTAAATGAGAGGAAGGCGCGCGTTTCAATTTTATAGGGTGGAATATCACCGCCGTTGGTCACACCAACCGGCAGTATCACTGCCGGGCCATTGTACAACCGACAGTGATAATGGAATATCACTGCCGGTTGGTCACGCCAACCGACAGTGATAGTATATCACTGCCGGTCCATTGTACAACCGGCAGTGATAGTGGAATATTACTGCCGGTCTATTGTACAACCGGCAGTGATAAGCTCTTTGCCCATATTCTATTAAAATTTGTCTTTTTTATTACTCTTAATATAGGACGAATTTGGTCATGAAATTTTATGTGTAGATGGGGTACGATGAGATGTACATCCATGATTTTTTACTAGCTTCAAAGAGGTGAGAGAGAGAGTGAGTAGGAGACTAGGCGTAGTACTGCACGATTTACTAGCACAAAAAGGAAGTGAACATCATTGCCATTTTCCTAGTTACTTATGAATGTTTCAGTTTAAATCTAGTTACCCCTTCGTATAAAAATCAGATTGCTTACTTTTTAATTGTTTTAATATTTCTAAAATCAAATAATGCTTGTAAATTGAACAGCAAATGCTGTCAAATTCGAACAAATTCAAGTGCAGTCAAAATCACAAAAATCCAAATGCAGTGAAACTTTCAATTTGATCAAAAGAAAGCATAACCTCAATTTCCATTATTGCATATATTACATTAATTGTTACATATGAGAAAATAAATAAACATGTCGTTCATACAAAAGAAAGCATACATTTCATTACTACAACTAAGCTACGATTCGACCTTCGTTATGATCGTGGCGTATGGATGTAACTTCATCAATGCCTTCCATGGTACTTAGGTCAACGCCCTCTCCAAAGGGGAAGCTCATCGAATTGGTTGTACTCTTCCTCGTCGACAACATTCTCAACTCCGACAATCCTTCTTTTTCCTTGAATAACCACGTGGCGCTCCTTGTTAGCCGGCCGCCATAAAGAAGATTTGTGTAATGTAATTAGCAAGTACGAATGGTTCTTCTCTATATCCGATGAGTTTGAGATCCACGGTAGTGATGTTTGTACTTGTCGATATTCACGCCACGGAAGTCGACCCATTGGCACGAAAGAGAGGACCTTCAAAGGTCCATAGTCAAGCTCCCAAATCTCTTCTATGAATCAGTAGTAGGTTTGCCTATTTCCATTGTTGTCATAGGCATCTATACGGATACCGCTATTTTGATTGGTGCTCTTTTTATCTTGCGCTCTTGTATAAAATGTAAAACCAATTATGTCAGATCCTTGAATGTCCGAATTGTAGTTGACGGTCCTCGAGCCAACAATTTCAAGCGAGTGCGATCTGTCTCCGACGCATCATGTGTCTACACAACCAATCGCCGAAATTATCTCTGTGCTCTCTCGCGAGCCAACCCTCGACCTCCACAGGTTTGTTTTGGATAGCACGTTCTTGTGCATGTCGACATACGGGCCACCACAACCGATTGTCCCAAAATCTGCGAAATGTGCTTGTGTAAATGAAGCTAGATTGCTAGTACGCATCTTGATTTCTCGCCTAGTGTCCCTTTCCTCGTAGCCTTCCCTCATGCCGAGATACAGCACACCAATCGGTTTGAGATCCATATAATTGACACGAACTCAATGACCTCCTCGGTTCCCCGACCATCGGTAATGCAGCCTTCCTACGATCGATTTGATTCTGAACATATTTCTTTATAACCCCATGAATCTCTCGAAGGGTACATCTGATGTAGAAATACGGGACCAAGAATCCGTATCTCTTTCACAATGTGAACAATGAGATGGACCATAATATCAAAAAAAGATGGAGGGAAACACATCTCAAGCCTGCACAGAGTGTGGACCACGTCTTCCTGCAGCTTATCTAGTATTAATGGATCGATGGTCTTCTGTGAAATCGCGTTGAAGAATGAACACAACTTGATAATTGGGTCTCGGACTTTCTCTGGCAGAACCCCCCTAATTGCAATTGGAACCATCTGTGTCATCATCACGTGGCAATCGTGAGACTTCATACCAATTAACTTTAAGTCTTTCATTGAGACTAGTCTCTTTATGTTAGCAGAGTAACCAGACGGAACTTTGATTCCGTGCAAGCATTCGCAAACGCTAATTTTCTCTTTCTTGCTCAAAGTGTAGCAGGCTGTAGGAAGGTACTTTTTGCCTGTATCCATTTCTTCGTGATGCGCTCCTTCCTCGCCATATCTTCGAGGTCCATCCTTGCTTGAAGTGTATCTTTCGTTTTGCCAGGTATGTCCAGTAAGATACCAAGCAAGCTGTCACACACGTTCTTCTCTATGTGCATGACGTCGATTGTGTGTCGAACTTCCAGGTGCTGCCAATAAGGTAGAATCCAAAATACTGATTTCTTTTTCCACAAAGGAGCCTTATCCCGGGAAGTCGGAATAGATGTACTGCCGGCTCCCTTTCCGTGAATAATTGTAAGATCCTTTACAGCGGCAAATATCTGTTTCCCAGTGTGATTCTTCGGAGCTAAGGCAGTCTCCTTTGTCCCGTCAAAAGCTCTCTTATTATTGCGGTATGGGTGATCCTTGCGGAGGAACCTACGATGCCGCATGTAAGCCATTTTTCTTTGTTCTTCACCACCGGCTAGTCAGATCATCCAGAAATCGGGCGATCCGTTGAAGCCTTTTGTCATCTGGCCCGACAGGTTGCCAAGAGCAGGATAATCATTAATGGTTACAAACAATAATGCCCGTAGGATAAAGTTTTCTCTTTTATACTCATCCCATACCTGTACACCATCGGTCCACAATATTAGAAGATCTTCAACCAATGGTTTGAGGTACACATCGATATCATTGCCAGGTTGCCTGGGCCCTTGGATCAATAGTGGCATCATAATGTACTTTCGCTTCATGCAAAGCCAAGGAGGAAGGTTGTAGATGCATAAAGTCACCGCCAAGTCTTTGTGGCGACTACTCATGTTGCCAAAAGGATTCATCCCATCATACTCAACCCGAACCTTATATTCCTCACATCATATGCAAAGCGCTTCTTATATTTTCTGTCGATGTTCCTCTATTGCACAGAATCAGCAGGGTGTCTGAGCATTCCATCATTCTTACGCTCTTCGGCGTGCCATCGTAGCAATTGGGCATGCCTTTTGTTCGCAAACAATCGCTTCAGACGGGGGATTATAGGAAAATACCACACCACCTTACGGGGACACCTCTTCTTCTTACGCCTCACCCGACATCTTCGTTCTCGATATCGCTGTCGTTGTTCTTATACCGCTTTGCTTTGCAAACAACACGGGCATCCATGTACGCAAACTCATTGCGATACAATATGCAATCGTTTGGACATGCATGTATTTTTTGTACTTCCAATCCCAGCAGGCGGACAACTGCTTGGCACACGTAGTTGAAGGCAACACGTTACCCTCTGGAAGCAAGTCCCCAAGAGACATAACACCAAGAAAGCTCTTATCGGACCAATCATTGCTTGCCTTCAAGCTGCGAGGTGAAAGCACGGTATGCGACTTTCAGGCTCCTCCTTGCAGCCCGGGTACAATGGCGTTGTAGAGTCCTCTACCATACTGTTGGAACTTTTGAAACTCCCTTTCACTCGTGAAGTCCCCTCCCCATCACGCAAAGATTTGATCTAGATCATCTTCGTGGGTATCAACGAACGCATCTTCCACCGTCATATCGTTGTCTCCGTCATCTTCATTAATGTGTTGCCCTTCATGTACAATATCATCTTCATCAATGTGTTGCCCTTCATGTACAATATCATCTTCACCGTGCTCGATCCAACGGTATAGCCACCTTGAAACCCCTTGAAGCAAGTGTGCACGATCGACTCTATGTTACAAAACATCTTCTCATTTTTGCAATCAACGCATGGACAACACATATAGTCCGCCAGTTTCTCGACTTGTGTGCCGCAAACCGCATTCGAAAACAAGTCACACCATTAAAGAACTACGGACATGACGGTCCGTGTCATACATCCACCTTCGGTCCATCTACGATTAATTATATCAAACTACATTTCAATTATATGAACAAACGATATCAAAATAATTTATTCTTTACAGAGTCATGCATTGCTAATTAATTAAAACGATAAACACATTATAAGCACATAACGCAAATAACAATATAATTGTAATTTGTTATGTAGCGCTAGCTATTAAATTAAATTAATCTACAACAAACAAGCATATAATTGAATATAAGGATATATTTCTAAATAATTATTTATGTTCCAACTTTCATTATTGCAAAATCCATCTACCATTTCCCATTATTTAAATATTCAACTAGCAATTCTCACTATTTATAATTGATCATCTAGCAATTTTACTATTAAAAATCCATATAACAAATTTTCATTAATTAAATTAATTACAATTATGCATAATTGTCCATCTAGCAATTTTATTACTTAAACATCCACCACATCACTAAAATGGATATGAATTTATTGCAAATAACAATATAATTGTAAATGATTAGTTTTACAAATACATCTAGCAATTTTGCCTATATAATACATCAAACCTTTTTCACTATTTAAATATCCATCTAGCATTTTTAATTATTTAGAAGATTTCTTCATTTCATTTTGTTATGTAGCGCTAGCTATTAAATTAAATTAATCTACAACAAACAAGCATATAATTGAATATAAGGATATATTTCTAAATAATTATTTATGTTCCAACTTTCATTATTGCAAAATCCATCTACCATTTCCCATTATTTAAATATTCAACTAGCAATTCTCACTATTTATAATTGATCATCTAGCAATATGTACTATTAAAATCCATATAACAAATTTTCATTAATTAAATTAATTACAATTATGCATAATTGTCCATCTAGCAATTTTATTACTCAAACATCCACTACAATATGAATTATAATTTATTCAATAATTTAGCTAGATCTTAATTTGAGCGATCTGACATAAACTGTTCACACCGCACAATCAGCAATTATCAACATCTATATCACTCAAGTAAAGTAAAATTTTACGACAAATATAACATACATCAAGTCAAGAACCTCGAAAAATTTTAATACAATTTTTCAAAGACAACTCGCCAAGATAATACTGACTCCTCTTTGTTACGCTTTCGGAGAAGATGTCGATTTGATGAAAAATATGAACAAAATCTTGACACAAAATTTCGCAACACCTCTCCGGAAAAATACACCCGAGCAAAGAGCTCCTCTCTTCGCTTCTACGAAATCGTCGGTCGGTGAAGATTGCTATATAAATAGCTTATCATCGCCGCTCTGCGAAGAACCGGCAGTGATAAGGTCATATTACGCGAAAATACCTTATCACCGCCGGTTACTGCGCAGTAACCGCGATGATAAATCATACTACGCCAAAAATTGCGTTATGCGGAAAATACATATCACCGCGGTTGAATATACGAACCGGTAGTAAACTTTAAATATCATCGCCGTTTGTAAATTAAACCGACAGTAATATATCACTACCGGTTATAGGTATCAACCGGCAGTGATAGTCAGTTATCACTGCCGGTTGGTAATACAAACCGGTAGTGATACTCGAACATTCCAACTCCCGCGCCAGCCAACCGTCGCGCATGCCCTTTCCTTTGCCGCGCGCTTGCCCATTCCTCTGCCGCGCCAACTGTTGCGCTTCACATTCCTCTGCCAACTGTTGCCCTTCCCATTCACAATCCACTCTTGTTGCGCTTCACATTCCTCTGCCAACTATTGCTATATAATGCCACTATTGTTGCATGAATGGCAACCCCACACAATCCACTCTTGTTGCAAGAATGGCACCCCCAAGAAGTGCGTGTTGGGCAAAGCCCCACTCCGTCGCTAGAGAAGGAGGAGGAGAAGAAGGAGGAGGAGAAGGAGGAGGAGGTGGAGGCGGAGGAGGAGGACGACGAGCGGCAGCGGCGGCAGCGACAGTGGCGAGAGCTGGGCGTTGGGGCAAGACCAACTCCGCCACCGAATCGGATTCGGATGAGAAGGAGGATTTGAGCATCGCCGCATCAAGCGGCGCTCGGCGAGGAGGAGGAGGAGGAGCGGCGACGCGAGTTTTGGATATAGGGCTTCGCACCATTAGACTATTATAATTAGGACTAAATATATAATGATGGACAAATTATGTTTTGTAATGTTATTTTAATTAATACATATCTCAAATTACAAATTTGCTTTCATATATTCTGTTTTTTAACTAATTATGCTTTCATATGTTACATTTTTTAACTAATTATGCTTTCATATGTTACATGCGAGATAAATTACAATGTTTCTTATGTTTTGTATCGAACTAATAATGGGGAACGGTAATATCACTGCCGGTTCTATAGTAAAACCGGCAGTGAAAATGGTCTTATCATTGCCGGTTTTACTATAGAACCGCAATAATAAATCACTACGGTTTTACATATAAACCGCGGTGATATCTTCTTATCACTGCCGGTTCTCTATTAAACCAGCAATGATATTACCTCCATTCCTACGAGAAATTGATACTATTCTTATCACTGCCGATTGAAGTTTGAACCGGCAGTGATAATATTATCACTACCGGTTGAATTTGGAACCGGCGGTGATAATATTATCCTTCTTGCTCGGACCTACCGGCGATGATGAAAATCATGGATGAGGCGATGCAGTAGTAGTGGACAAGGCTACCCCGACTATATAAGGCCTGAGGTAGGGACCCTTCGGGGGAGGGAAGCAATTCTCAGAAGACCAACCATCCAGAGCTTTCAAGCGAGAAGCCTTTTTGCGCAAAGAACCCAGGAGCCGACGAATCACGCTTCGTCAACCTCTAGCTATAGCTTAGCCTTAGCTTAGGTGCAATCCACATTGTAACTAGGGCTATACATATTTGCTCTGTACTCCATTTGCAGCATACGAAGATCATCATAAGAAAGAAGCCCCCTTTGATTGATGCCAATTGACACAGTTATATCTACATAGTAAATTGAATTATGCCTACCTCGAAGGTCAGTATCGAATTCTTCTATAGTGATTTGGAAGGCCAACACTCTTCCCCTTTTTCCTTGCATGTCTTCATGGCCTTTTTTTCCTATTTGGAGCATGGTTGGCACGTTGGTAGTGTTCATGATATATAAGCTCATATGAATTAAATGTTCTTCACTCTAATTGAAATGACATACACTGGTAGCCTGGTAATGTATCCATGAAAGCCGACTCCGGAACTGGCTGGAAGTTTACACAAATAGGAGCTCCGGCTGCCGTACCCTGTTACCGCTTAGGGCTCATTTGGAATCAGCATTCCCGGCCGGGATCCCGGCCCATTCCCGGTGTAGAAATCCATGGGCTAATTTCCTTGGGCGGTGGAAAGTGCATTTGGGTGCCAATGACACGGGAATTTTGGCCCAATCCGTCGTTTCCGTGGGGAAAAACCTCTTCTCGCGACGTCGGGCTAGGGTTCCCGTCCTCTTCGACGGCGTCGCCTCTCTCGCGTCGGCCATCTCGTTCGACTCGACTTCACGGGAAAGCGGACAAGGTATGATTCAACTTCGTATCCATCCAGTTCAGCTCGCCGTCGATCGCACTACCCATCAAGTCGTCGCTCGGCCTCATTTCTTGGTTATCCGTATGGTGTGTGTCTGCAGAGAGTAGTAGCACTGCGTCTCCTCTGCTTCTTTGCTTGAGCACATCAGTGGCGCTAGTAGGGATGGTGGTTACCCGAGCTGGAGTTCTTGAGATCCACATGCCGCCGCCGCCGCATCCCTTGTCTTGTTTGATTGCAGCTGGTAGCGTTCTTCTTGACTCTTGGTTGTGGCTGCCGTCCGGTTTCAGTGAGGGGAATTACCGGAGGTCGATGATTTTTTTCTAGGAGAAGGACCCCACTCCAATCCTGGACACGATTGATGCACCCATTCATTTGAAAAATCTATCTAGTAAGGTCATGAGTCATACTATCTTAAGTGTACTCTCTCACAGTATTATGATCGAGAAAATTTTGACATTTTGATATCCAAAAAAACTGGAGCTAAAGCAGCTAGCTAATGATGTTCAATCGGAGATATCTTTCATAATCTCCAGAAAATGCCAACCATGTAGCACTGGCCATTCAGTTGTGGAGCTGACTACTGATATACATTATGTCTCAATGCCCCTATGGACAAGATACTATGGGATGCTGGTCAGCATGTCTGAGATCTCTCTCTATTGACTGTGTTCCAAGACTTCGCTTTCAATAAATAGCTACTGAATTACCATGTCTTACAATCACAAATTCTCTGTCTTCTGTGCTCAATAAGAGTCTCATCAACAGGCATATGCACCTCTTTTGTGATTCATCTTGTTGTTGAGTTGTGATCACACATTCTTTGATTGTTATGCATTTGAATGAACAGATGCATAATAAAGATTCACGACACATTGCGGCAGAATCTAGGCTGAGGGAGGAAGAATTATCAAGGCAGCAAGAGATAAACAAGAGATTGGCTCTTTCTTCAGAAGCTTCCTTTTCAAATATTGGTAATCCACATCCTGTTGTTAGGTCTAGTGGTATGAAAGCAAAGCCATTAATCGAGCAGACTCAAAGGGCTATTTTGGAGGCACAATCAAGCAGAATCAGCGATTTCAGTGCCAACAAGGAATCTCATGATCTGAAGAGGACAGCAAATGTTTTGTCCCATGATTCCAAAGTTGCTCCTTCTGATCTTCCAAAGGAAAAATGGACTGGAAAAATTGGATCGATTGAATCTAACAATAGTAAAGGAGAGCCCTTTACTGGAGCTCAAACTCCATGCAAAGTGCTTTCAGAGTGGCAAACAGACCTCCAAAAACGCCAGGAGCAAGAACTCAGGTTCACTGCTTCGGGCTGGAAACGGGATTGCCATGGAAGATGGTACAGAGATGAAAATGTGAGTATTTTTGGTCTGGCTCTTTATTTTGTTAAAAATTACTCTTTGAAGACAGTATATACAAGACTGATTCTTTTGCTGTTTAGTGCTCGGTATCGCTAAGGCACTACTTAAGTTGATTTTATCAGTGGAGGATGCCGCATTTACACTTTAGGGCTCAAGCCGCATAGTGTACACCAACCACACTTTTATGACATATTTTTTGTTGACCCAAGGCCCCAGAGAAAATAACTCGTTGCCTGCTCTATACAATCCAAATTTCTACCAGCATTTGTATTCTACATATTTTTCAATGATCCTATCTATTAAACATCCGATGCTGGATGACAGGTTGAATTTGACTCGGATGAAGATGATCCTAACATCTGCTTCAGTTAATCATTTTATGAAGATATTCTGGATGCAACATTCTAATTGTTCAACTTGAAAATTCGAATTGTTATTTCAATTCTGATAAAAATCTATCAAGCCCCTCAAAGATTGTTGCACATCTATGGTGTCAATCAACCTGATTTGCTGGTTAATTGTAATGCAAGTATCTGAATGCCAGATCCACAATTGGGCCATCGCTGTTGTACTATCTGTTTTTCTCGTCACTACTAGCGTGGTGTTAAAAAAACGATCCCATGTGTATCCCCTCTTCTTCCAAACGATCACAGGGAAATATCCTCCCAAGGGATGTGCTCCCACAGGGATCCCATGTGTCAAAAACAATCCCCCTCATCAGGATTTCCCTACCCTGGGTTTGCTCCCCTTAGTATCCAAACAAGGCCTTAAGGGGCAAAAATGACCAGGTTTTCGGTGCCTGATATGGCAAGTGCTGCTTCAATTTGGTCTGATTGGAAGCAAATGCTGGAGCAGCACAACCTGCTGTGACTGTGTACAGATATCAACATTATTCGCAAATGCCATCTACATGGAGCTCGGCAAGCGGATGTCGCCTGCTATTCCCTTTGGACGATCCACGCCAATTAAACTCTCCATATACGGAGTGTACGTTCATCTAGTGTACCCTAGATGGCTGCGTTAAATCAACAGTCTGGACTATATATATATATATATATATATATATATATATATATATATATATATATATATATATATATATATATAGGAAAATGGTTCCATACTCCTGGGAGTACGTACTCCCACCTTCAATATACCGCTTAAATGATATTATTATACCTGTTTATCCGTTTGAGTATACTCTAACACTCATTATAAGATACTCCAAAGTGAGTTCCACAAAAAATTTCATCAAAATCCACCATTTATAGCATAATTTGTTTATATATTCTTTTCACATATGTAAAAGTGTATATAGCAAAAAAATATAGGACTCCGATGATTTTTTTCAACCATGTCACATTAGAGTATCTTAGAATCATTATTGGAGTATATCGAAAATGATAAAGAAGTATAATACTTTCATTTCACTACTACAGAACCGGCTACTAGTAGCGGTTCGTAACCCCCTTTAGAAGCGGTTTATAACGCTTCTAAGCAACAAGGTGTGATACCGTCGGGTATCTGGCGATTCTCAACCGCTTTATCTTTGTGGCACGAAGCGGTTGGGAAGGTGTTCGGGAGGCGAGTGGAGCCGCCGTGGGAACTCCTGGCGGTTCGTTTACAAACGCTTGTGGAGAAGGATATCGAAGCGGTTCGTCTTACAAACCGCTTGGAGAAGGATATCGAGCGGTTAGTCTTACCAACCGCTTGTGGAAGCAACACTCTACAAGCGGTTGGAGTCACCAACCTCTTGTGGAGAGAGTTTTCGATTATATGTATTTTAGAATGTGTTCTTCAGTGTTTTTGTATATCGTTTTTGACCATAAAATTAAATATGTGGGAGGAGTTTTTGCGCAATTAAATATATATTGCATATGCATACTCATACACATGTTCACAAGCTAGCTAGCTCACTACACTAAAAACGAACTTAATAGTGTAAAAATGGACAAGTACATAGACGCAACCAACATTTACAATTTTGAATGATGAAAAAAATGATTATCGAACTCATTTCTTGCATGCGTCACTCTTTTTGTCTTTGGTCGACGTGGATGTCGTCAGCAGTTCATCGGTGTTCAACTCTGGAAAGCCTACATGGAACTCGCCATTTCGAGATACAACCTCGTCGACAATGAAGCCGATGAGTTGTTCTTGGAGTGCGCGCACCCGGTGAGGCGGGATCACGTTAACGTGCTCATCGATGTTGGGCTGACAATTAATTAAGCGGGAAGTATATAAATATCCGATCGCATGCAATTAATTAAAATGTAAGTTGTAGCTAACAAATTGACATGCATATACGAACCTCGGCATAATGTTCGAGCTCATCGCCATGGATAAAACTTTGAATATAGTGGAACACGTAGTAGCCACATAAGTTGTTTCGGTAGTCAGGCGTTTAACCTTCGCGGGGAGAAATTTCAGAATATCAGATGAAGAACTGATATGGCGCATGTATATTAATAATAGTTTTTGTAGTACGTACCTGAGTGCTTACTATGACCTCGAATTCTTTCTGGAATTCTCCTTTTTGCTTCTTCTTGAACTTTGCAAATGTCTGTTGGGCGTCAATGAACCATTGGTATTTTGGATCGGATTCCTTCTTGAGTCATGAACTATAATCCTGCTTTGTTGTCAAGCTCGATGACTAGAAGGATCCAAAGAAACCTATTCGTATATTGCAACATATGCGTAAGTAGCTACTCGTACTATCAATGGCTTAAGAAATACAAGAACAAGAGGTTTGTGAGAACACGTACTTGAAGTTGAAGGGCAGAAGTATGTACGGTTTGTAGTGCTGTTTCAACAGTGCATGCAAAAGGTATGCCTCAACGGATGATTTTTGCTTGTCGTATGACCAGACTTTCTCGTTGACAATCTCTGGGTCGATGAAGCCAACGTTCTGTTTGCCCAGTCTTCTGCATCGTTGTATCTCCATTCTACATAAGAAGGGATAACTAAGTTAATTAGATTTTCAATTTTGTGGTGCGGGAGGAAGCAAACGGTAAACTTAGTAGATCGACACTTACAGACACCAGCAGGACATGAAAGACACGTTGACCTCGTCTCCTTGGTACACATGGTACAAGTCATCGAATTCGACCATAGTTACGTGTTGTTCCCGGAAGAAATACTCATCTTGGAAACGGAGGAGGAATATTTTATATCCTTTAGATGCCCTTTCCATGTACCATTCATGCATTTGACGCATCTTGGTTGGGAGATCTTTTATATCCTTTGGATCAATTAGCGCTTTGCCGAACTCATACTTCCATTTGGTTGGTGCCATTATTGGAAGATTCTGGTCTAATGATTTGAGTCCCGCCTCCTTCAGGAATGCCATTTTCCTCAAGTCCTCAGCACTCTGCTGATCTTCCACTTTCTTCTTCTTTCCCGCCGAAGGAGCCCGTTTATTTTGCACTGTAGCCTTTCTTATTGTCCTTTTGTAGTCGCTCATCACAGGCGCGCGCGTTCCGCATGATTGAAAGTGCTTCACGCTTTTTTCATCTATTTTAAGCTTGGGCTCGCTTCTTTGGCGCATAGTACACAGCCACATCCGTCTTTACGGATGCAGCTAACTCCTCATGATCGAGATCATATGGCCTCTTTGGCGGTTGCTTTGACATTCTCTCGCTGCGGATGCCGATTTCGTGGGAGGAGGTGCTAGTCGGGATCCTCGCTTTTGACATCGAGCTTCTTCCTCGGGAAGATCTTTGGAGGCGTGTTGGAGATGTTGGGTGCTTCTTAGTTTGAGGCGGTGGCGGTGGCGGCGAGTCGGGCTTCTTTGTGGAGCGGGGTGGTGAAGGCGTGGCTGGACCATCGGGAAAGCATTGCGTCTGCGGCCGGAGGAGTCGTGGGTTGTCGATGTGGAGGCGTGCTTGCTCTCGAGCTGGCTCAAATGCGGGGCCTCTCTTGTTGGAGATATAACCTCCACACCATCTCGGAAATATGATGTACTTTTTGCGCCATAGGATGAATGTGCCATGGAGGGCTGTCCAAGGTTGGTCACCTCGTCGCCCCGGGAATATCGAGAACGAGATCTTGAAGCCCCCCACCTCTTCCACCGTGACCTTGGAGTATCCGGAGGGTATCTGGTTGCGATGGAATGTCCGCCCGCCTCCACCGGATAAGCCATGCCGTAAGCCACCTTGAAGGAGAGGTTCGCATATCAATGTGTAGCTTCGCCGGGCGGCGAACCTTGATCTTTGTCCACGGGATGACGGGCGTCGGGTCGTCTCACCCTTCTGGGGCCACGGCGACGCGCAAGCTGCTCTTTAGGCGCGTCGGAGTGATCACGGATTCGGCGCCGCTGAACATTGGTCGAACGTAGTGCTCCTCGAAGCCGCTCATTGCTTCGGACACTTTTTGCGTGACGGGACATCGATGGAAGCCTTCGAGCTCTAAGCTCTTCCTCCAATCGGCTCACTCTACCCCGATCTCTCCTCTTGCTTCGTCCCGACTCTGTAAGTGCTTGAGTCTTTGGCAAAGCCGTGCCTCCATGGCACCTTCCAAACCTCGTGTCCGTCCGGTGCTCGGGGTTTTGAAGGGCATATGTTAGCTCGTCATTCTCCTGTTCGTCACCAAGGATCTGACCGAAATCTTTCGATGGCTTCAAATCCTTTCGCCAACTTCTTGGGTATCGGTTGCCATCACCAAGCTACCACATCGATAAGTCTGCCCCGTGAGCCAATAACCAATTGCGCATGCGGGGCTCCCAATTCTCAGTTTCAGGTATAATATCGTGCTGCCGAAGTTCATCTTCCCGCTTGTCCCATTTCTTTGCAGCCTTGACGTAACCACCTGTCCCGAGATGGTGGTGGTATTTCTTCTTCTATGCATTCACCTTGTTTTTCTCTCTCGTGGCCTGTTCTGCATCCGACAGCTTGTACTCCTCGAAAGCATCCCAATGATCGGCCAGCTTAGGAAATTTATTGAAGTCTGGTCTTTCTCCTTTGTCGATGTACTTGCGGGTGAGGGACGACTTCCACTGCTGAAAGGAAGTTGCCATCTTCTTCAAAGCCCATCCCTTGGCCTTCTGTTCGTACCCATACGGAAAAGTGAAATTTTCCTTTATATCATTCCGGCGGTTCCTTGGTAGGCTGCGGGGACTTGACCCATTTACGGATCTTGATTGGGACGTGATCCCTCACGTGGTAGCATAGCGTTGTTGAAAGGCCCAATTGCTGATTCCGGGCTAGCAGACTCCGTCGTTGCCGACTTCGGTTATCACGTGCTTTGTCGAAGGCTTTTGTTAGGTCCTCGGTTCATTCGGATTTGGGTGGCGATGAGGTCTGCCGGTGGATACACAAACACATATAATATGAATGATTTTAGAATAATGGGTGAAACCTATTCGTAATGGGTGAGAGTATACCTCGGTACTAGTGTTAACGGCCTCATCGACAGCGTCAGCAGCACCATCGTGATGTTCCGCATCAGTGTTAACGACCTCGTTGGCTAAGATGCTACCCAGCGCAATGGTCTCGAATATCAGATTTTCCGCCTCATCGAAAGCCGGGTCACCACGTCTTGGTGTCGCCATCTAGAGTAGAGCACATCTCGAGGCTTAGATTATATATGAAGACAAGGTTGTTGAGAACAATTCGAGTTTGAAAGCATAGTTTAAGATCGACAGGAACAGGTTTGTGCATGATGAGATCACATTTCACATGATACATATACAATTGACAATTCACATATACTTGTACATTTCACATAGACTTACACATTTCACATGGTACATATACAATTGACAATTCACATATACTTATTTGCTAAATAAAAAAATAATGATTCATTCTTATTCCACACTAATATGATTTTCAAAAAATGAAATAAGGTTATAAATCCACGACTAGAATGTTAATAGTCTATTACACAAAAAGAAAGCAGAGCAATCAGTTCCTTGTCAACCAAGCACGTCACCTCACGACCTTTCTCCACGGAGTGTATCGTATGCTTCTTGGCGGCCATGCTTTTGGAACTTGCAGTCTTTGGTCCTCGAGGCAGCACCTTCTCCTGGCAAGGCACCTAATGTCGCCGATGGGCTCGCCAATGGCCGGCGGAAGCGGCGTTGCGTTGCCGGCCGTTGCGAGCCCGCCAGCGATATTGGTGCCGACCAGGAGAAGTCATGCGGTGACGAGACTATTAAATTCTAGTGGCGATTTGCTGGTGGCGATTTTATTTTTGAAAATCATATTAGTGTGGAATAAGAATTTTACTGAGTCCTTATCTTCATCTGACCAGCATAGCGATGATACGCATTATGTCTACATGAAATCAAGGGACCAAGCATGACATGAGACCGCAACCCGTGAAGACTGTAGCGACACCGACCGTGAGAAGCAAGGCTGTTTCAATCGGGCCAAAATCATCTAGAACCGTGAGAAGCAAATCACATATTGTATGTAACAACAAAAAAATTACAATGCTAATCACGATATCAAAGGCCTACAAATTGACATGTGCAATCTTCGCATACAACATTCAAAGATCCACCTGACATAAGTGTGTTAAAAGCATTCATACAATGGATGATTTCTTTTTTCAAGCAATAATCCGTATCCAAGTAACAATCCCCAGTTAAACTACAACCATCATATTGATTCGAGTTAACCAAGCGACAATTGAATAGCAACCACATATAGCTACAAAGAGTGTAGCACACCAAGCAACGATAAAATGCAAATCCAACTACTGAGCGGCGATTCGGTATCACCGATTACGCCACAACCTTTGCATCAATCCATACCAAACACATGCATTCATAAGGGTACTTCAAACCAAAAATTCACGACAACTTATAACTCTTGTTCTTCCAATACATGATTTTTGCAACAAGATTTCCTTGTATTGTGGACTAAAAAATCTGAATAAGAATTTCAAGAGGACTATAAAAATCTGAAAAAGAATTAACAGCAACTTATAACTAATACATGATCCAACAGGACAGTGGTCTAATAACCAGCCATGCATATACGGCAGCAACGACAGAAAAGTCATTCGCGCATTTCACCGAACACCTTGTGGCACTATACCATGACATATTATTCGCGTCTAACTGTGCGTCGGCAAAGACCCTATATAGCAACAGACAGTCCGTCGGTAAAAAGTATTACCGACGGATTAGGAGTGTCGGCTAAAGTCCCGTCGGCAAAAAACTTTACCGACGGATCTTATATTAAACCGAGACGATTATTAGCGGCAATAAGGACTTTTGCCGATGACATAATTTTACCGACGGACTTTGCTTTGCCGTCCGAGTTTAGCTTTTGCCGACGCACTTGTTTTTCCCGACTTACAATGTGTCGGTAATGTCTAGTATTGCCGACAGACAGTTCGTTGCTATAATTAGATTGCTTCAAAAAAAAATAGTAACAGCATAATTCATCCAACTGAGACATGACATGATATAATTCAAGCATCAATAAAGCATGATAGGATAATTCAAGCATTCAAAGTATATTACAATTATATATCATCCAACTGAGACAATAACAATTACATAACACCAAAAGTATATTACAATTACACCATTTAACATACCTAATCCCCAAAAGATAATAGTTTGTACAAGCATATATATAACACCAAAAGAGAGGTATGGAGTCTCCACGCATGAACTGAAGGTGTAAGAATCGTTGAGCTACGCCCTTCCTTTCTTACCTGCAGAAAGAACATTTATTGTCATCAAAAGATATATAGATCAATAATGCAACAATACAGATTGAAGTAGAGAAAGGTAAAAGAGAATCATGAAATGAGCAAATTTCAAACAATGATGGACACAAAAAGCAGGGACATGTTACTTGAATAGTGAACATTAGTGACAAGCAATGAACCATGGCCACATATGTGGAAAATCCAATTAGAGTACTATTTTCATTTACCATGGCCACATATGTGGAAAATCCAATTAGAGTAATATATAGAAGCTGTTGGATTGAATTCCTATCTTGGATAACTATCTTTATCAAAAGGACCTAGTTTTAATGCAACTCCTATCCACTTAGGAATTTAAGGATCTACGGTTTGTTATTTCTTGGTTCTAATGGTTGGAACATATCATCTTTGTAGAGGCTTCTTTGGTTACGAAGAGATATTGCCTCTCCCGGATGTGAGACAAACTTGCAACTCTCTTCGTTACCAAGGAAATCAAGAATTCAATTGAAACCTCATTATCAAAGGTATGTTCTTTGGATTGCTCCATGTTTCTCTAATTTGCACTTTGTCATTGGTTTCCCAACTTCATGCTCCAGCAATAATTTTTCCAATTACGTTTTGTTAGTACTTGCCAACCGACGACTTACATATCTCGACCATCTTGATTAGATTCGATGAACCACGGTATGAACATACCAGGTCCCGATGAAAACAACTTCTCGAACCAATTTAAGGGGCAAACCAGAGCATATATGTACAAGAAGAACAAAACTCTTGATATATGTGAAAACGAAGATCAAGGTAGATTGAAAAATGGACTACTTGAGTGAGATTCACACCGGTAGCTTTTTCTTGCCCTACTTTGTTGTTTTTACTTTAACCACTACATACATCCAAGCTCAAGCTGCTGGTCCAATATGAAAACTCATTGGCATTTCCTGCAGCTATCCCCGCCTCCCATCTCTCAACACTCTCCCGGGCAAAATATGAAAACTAGTAAAGGCAATAGAGATGTGTCCCTACACTAGGGAAAGATGTAACAGATAGTGACACTTCATGCAAAACCCAATTCACACACACATGCATGCAAGATTAATTAGCATGGAGTATATACTTAGGTCTCATGCTAACACATCTCTTGATGCGTTAGTAGATGTATATGAAGAATTGGTATTACTTCTTTCCTTTTCATCCATGTGTTTGAGCTTTATTAGCTTTCTTCTAATCTTCTACAAAGGAGTCGAAGACAAGCCATTGAACAGACTTCTATACATTAAGAGCATTGGCAACTAAGATGTTCAGAGTGCATGGAAGAAGAACTAGCTTTGCTCTTTTCTCTGTCTTAATTTCTTTGTTGACATGTGTAATATTGTCTATATGCATGCGAGAATGGATGAGTAAAATAGCGCTATTCTTTTCATTGAGAAGCTTTGAACCAACCGATGCTTTCTCAATAAAGGAAAGGTACATACAAACAAAGGTAAGCTCTTACGTGCTTACTTTTATCTTTAAGACTTAACTTTGGTGAAGCATTCTCGACAATTAATATGTGTCTGTAAGGCATTTGTTGAAGAAGTTTCCTTAAAGCAATCTTTATCTTTTTATGAGCATTAGACTAGTTATAAATATGTTCTAATCTCTGTTATTTTATTTTGGAAATCTTTTTATTTACTTTCCAGCTTTCTTGAGCCAATTGTCCAACACTTTTTAGAGGAGCCAACACCTTGCCGGTGGCATAGGAGTTCGGAAAATAACATACATGCGATTTCATATTTAGATCAATCCGTGGTTTAGTCGACATATTGTCTCTGTAAGAATTCTTATGAACATATGTAGTTAGCAAAATAGCATGGACCAAGAGGATTCCTATATGATCCCAACAAGCGGCATAATTAATCAAATGGTGCCTAGAAACACAGAAGCTTTCATGGTGAACCTATATGCAAAAAAGTAATGCAGGATCTGACACCCTCATGTTCCTTTTCTTCAAATTCTTTGGATTTGCTAGGGTTGATGGTATTTGGCTTCATGTATGAATTATGATATATAACGTTGTTGCTTGATGGTTTTCTCGATTCGATGGTCATCTTCTCTATATTATGACATTGTTTATTCTCGTAAATGATCCATGCGATGCGTGGACAAACTTCTTATTGCTAAAGATTCCAATCAAATTGCCATTAATATATTGGAAGCTATAAGGGCTGCATCTTGGTTATTTATCTGACAAGAGCAGTTATTAAACATGTGCCTTAAGATATTCTGGTGGTGTAGCTCATATACACAACACAAATATAAACATATGACAAATCCAATCTACTGAACTCATGAGGCAGTTAAAAAGCTAGCTCTAAATGAACCTAAGCATCAATTCAAGCACCCTATAGCGATGGCGAGAACCCATAATCACTACCAAGTACCAAGCTCTGAATGAAAAAACTAATAATATTTCACACTGAACCCTCCAAGCAATCTGCAAAACACCAGAAACAGACTTCAGGAAAAATGCATGATAACATCTCACTGTAAGCTATATTTCTCATTTTTTCACACTCTTTTTCTTCTCTACTTAACATGTGCACTGAACAGAACACCCACATGTGCACTCATTCTCATTATGACAAACTAATTATTTAACCAATTCAAAAGTCCCAACAGAACACCCACATGTGCACTGAAGTATGTTTAACCAACATGATCAAAAAGTGCAAGTTTAAATGTTACAAAACAAATAAATACTTTCCATAGAAAATGAAGGGCCACATTCACAAGACTAAGAATGATAATTATACTAAAGTGACAAATGATTACTAGCTAGTGGGTACTTCTTGTATGGGAGCAAGATGGCTTCTTGGTAGGATTCATCTACATAAAAATTTATAAGTTAGTAGCTTGTTATGTATTAAATACTAGCATAAACCTTTGCATAGTCTTGATTATTACTTTATTGCATGGCGAACAATACGCTTCTTGTGAGCATGTGCCATAGTAGTCAAATCACCATGTGGTCGTGGTAGATCAACATCTTTTTTGAAAACCGAATCCACACGAACTTCATAAAACTCTCTACCAAGACAAACACCTCCTACCTTGGTGTTTGGGTTAGTTGATAGAATAGTTGCCTTACCCACGGGAGTGTCTGATCTGACCATAGCATATAGTATTACCTCACTCTGAACCTACATCACATATTGCATTTTTAAAATGTGAAGAATATGAAAGATGAAATATAACTACTTATATGACAAGATGAGAAATTACAAGGTTATCATCTTGATAGCAAATGGTTCACGATGTATTGGAGGTACCCTTGTGTTGACAACTCGCCTCTGAGCAGGAGATGTCCTCTTCTTCCACTGCATCACATATTGCATTTTTAAAATATGAAGAATATGAAAGATAAAATATAACTACTTATATGACAAGATGATAAATTACAATGTTATCATCTTCACTACTGAAATAGTTCACGATGTATTGGAGGTACCCTTGTGTTGACAACTCGCCTCTGAGCAGGAGAGATGTCCTCTTCTTCCACGCATCACATATTGCATTTTTAAAATATGAAGAATATGAAAGATAAAATATAACTACTTATATGACAAGATGATAAATTACAATGTTATCATCTTCACTCTGAAATAGTTCACGATGTATTGGAGGTACCCTTGTCTTCACAACTTCGCCTCTGAGCAGGAGACATGCCCTCTTCTTCCACATTTTGTGCGTATGTGAACTCACCCACTCCTTGATAATCATTTGGCTCCTTATCAATAGGTGATTCACGGGTCCTTGAGTTCTAAAGCAAAGAAAAAAATGTTAGTAGAGTTAGTCAATGGAAAGAAAGTGTTTAATCTAATATCTTCCAATGAAGAGGTATGCAAATTTTACCAAGTGTCGAATTAGAGCCATGGTGCGATGTCCTTTCCACATTTTGCATATCTTGAAAAACTTCCATGAATTTTTGGAATTGTTTGTTCATTTCGTCTTTCATTTCTTCTTTCATTTGACTCATTTCTTGTCTCAAAGCTATAATCTCTTCACCAGTTGTCGTTGAGCTTGCCTTTGCCAATTGAAGTTTGGTGGATATTTTTCTTTGTGTTCCAGGAGTACCCACTTCTGCTGGAGTTGGTCCTAAGCCTAAAACACGAACACGTCCTCTTGGCTCCTTCTCTCCACAAACATGTGCATATAAATCACCATCTTGAATACTCTTTTCTTTCAATTCTGGGTTGTTTCCAGCTACTTCTTTAAGTTTGTTCTACAAAACAACGAGTACATAATTATCTTCATGCATGTGAGACCCCATTCCGAGGAACAGGATCCTCCATGTGATTACCGTGCTATTCCCTGGATCAGTAGCTAGCACTCACATGTTTACAACATTCATGCCACAACCAAAGCCAAGTTTTAATTACATCACTTGTCACAAGGTATTAATTATCTGAGTATTATTACAACAAATTAAAAGCTGAACATAATATAAAGCTTAAGTTCAAAAGCGAGTAGCATGCCCAACCAAAAGCCCACGGGCATCGACTAGGCAAAATCCTAGGGAGAAACACCGCCATAATCCCCGTGACACCTTGGAAGTACCGTCTTACGGCACATCGCAGGGATATTCTTGAACAATGTTGATAGCAAGATTGAGTACATTTGTACTCAAAGAAGACTTATAGTGTATCACAGATGCAATTAAATATACATCTTGGCCATTTCAAAGAACAGGTTCTAAGTTATTTTGCATTTTGCGAAAGAATTTAAATGTATGATCATAATAGATTGAAATTCCCATTTCCATGAAACAACATAGTATTTTCATAATTTATCGGAAAAATAACCATGTTCCATGTCTTAGCATACCAAATGGCATAAACCCGCACATGTCGATCCTTTGACCAAAAGCAGTAGTTGTTAAAACAAAACCATTCCAAACCATTTTGGAAAATGTAAATCTCTAACATTGGAATGACTTCACCAAGTGCCCATGACGCGGTAGCGGCTAATCGATTAGATTTTATACTCTGCGAGTTGTACGGCTTTACCCACAAGGAATGATCAACCTCTTTTGCGGGCCAATTGACACACTTCCTTTGGTGTGCGGCAAGGAGATCATCGTAACTAGTTACATCATCTAGACATGACTTGATCCAGCCGGGGCGTTATCCCTGCCGGAGAACAAACACACACATGGCGTGGTTCCTTTCACGTGTACCCACACACACACACACCGTTTACTTCATGACAAAGGCGTACACCGTTGCATGGGTGGAAACCCTCCAGCAGACCAAATCGGAATGCTGTGCAAGCTCCGCCTATCAAAGAGCAAAGCCATATCCAAATAACTTAATAGGTTCTGACGCCCGTCCCCCTCGTGGTTGCACGAAATTCTTGGGTCGATAGCGTCCCATTGCTCAGTCCTTAATTTGACACGGGCAACACTCCACCCTACACTACGTGCAAAACCCGTATTGCACTTAGGCTATTGCCAATAATCGCCTTGTCGAATCCATAGTTTTGGTTTTTAGGTTTTTAATCAAATATTAACAACCATTTTCGAGAGTCTTGCCATTTATAAAAGAAATCATTTGTGAAACATCATGTCGAACTACTGACAAAGCTAAGCGGTTATATTATTTAAATCGAATATACCCAAAAGCGACATTAAGTATGTCTAAACATACTAAGGTTTACAAAGTTCACTTGTTGAGATTGAGGCAAACCATAATTTACGAGGCATAATACTAATTCTACCCCAAATTAGCAAGTTTTATGGGGAATTATGCTCATGCACCCATTTAAAACAAAAACAACATATGGTAGGTAAATTATCTGGTTCAACATGTTCAAGGAATTGCTTGCCTTGCTCTTCCTCTGCTATATCCAACTCGGGTCAACAAGCGCTTCTTCCTCCTCGAAGGTATCACCGTCTACACGTCGCGTCGAGGAAACAATAGTAATTAAGAACTTGCAAAAAGGGCAAAAAGAAAATCGATAGAAAAAGCAAATAAAATTTCATGTAAGATCAAAGATTAATTACGTGTATTATTTAATCATACTTTCTGAATTTAAGATGCCAATTTATGTATTCTTTTATTTCTATTTTCAATTCAAGATGCTAAAATTGATTAAGTTTATAAAGATGAATTCATATGCGCTTGAATAACATTTTTCATCCTTTTCTTAGGATTCAGATTCCAAGCAATATTTATTTAAACTTTTAGTTATTAATAGCCAACTTACATCCTATTACATCTTGCATATATCATATATGTATATATGCAAGTATAATAGCATATTTTAGTTTACGCATTGCCTATAAGTATTTATACTTAACTAAGGTTAACATTATTTTCCTTAATATCATTTTTATAGTCTTTATTATTCATGAACTTTTCTTGATTATAACTCTGTTTACATACATGAATATATATATGTGTGTGCATATACATATATATACATATATACATAAAGACTAGTGTGAATTATTGAGATTAGGCATATGTTTAATTATTTAGGAATCTTAAAAGTTATGTTTAATTATCCATTTTCAGCACACATTAAAATCAGAATATCATATTCTTAATAATTATTAAAATCAATAATATTCTTTAAGCATTTAAATCTACAAATTCTTATTTTCTTTTTAGCCGAATTAAAGCATGGATTTATTTAACAAAGCAAATTAACTTTAAAACATAAATATTTTTATATATTCAAACTCATTTCAGAACAAGGATTTCAAAAGTATTTAGTTTCATTTATTTTGATTAAGTCTAATTTAATCTTTTTCTTAACTCATAAATGCTCATTTCGGTATTTTCATTTTAGAATTTCACACAGTAACTCTTTCAAGAATATTTTTGTATATTCTAATACTACTGGATTTTATATGATTTTACAAATTTATTTCATAACATTCGGAGCAATATTTCAAAAGTTATTACAGTTTGAATTTTAAACCGAGTTGAAATTCCAGTTTTAATTGCAAAATACGTTTTCCTTTGTTTTGAAAACGTATTCCCTCACGCTGCATGGGCTCGAGTTCAAAACCCACGGTGGTGACAAACCGCCCCACATTTCAGCGACCTGAGCAGTATCGCGGTTTCTTCCTCGCCGTGAATCATCACCGAGCAGCGGAATGGTCTGGACCATTAGCTTCACCTCGCCAAGACGCATCTAGGGACCAACTAATTTGAGTAGAGGTGGCGGGAAGGTGGTGCGCCACCGTGAGAGGCGGCGAGCCACAGGCGAACCACGGCGATTCACCACCGGCGAACCATTCAACAAAGAAGTACTCGGTGAGCATCGGTGAGGTAGGGGTTCCGTTTCACCTTGGTTTTGGTTGGGAGACACACCGAAAGAAGTGCATCACGTCGTCATGAGTGAAGAAGAAGGGCTCGGGCGGGCCTTTCTGACTAAGAAAAGAGAAATTGGAGCATGATCAGTAAAGTATGAAGTAGGGAGATGCTCCTGGGTGAATCAATTTGAGAGGTTACCGCCTGGTGAGCTCGAATTGGTGATCTCCCCCTTTTCGGGTTCTCCAGTGAAGAACGGCGAAATGAGGAAGAAGAAACGTGCTGGCTCAGTGAGAATGAGGAGGATGGCGATAGTGTTCCTTTGCGACAATTTGGGCTTTTATAGCGGCAAAGAGAAGGGCTCGGGGTTTGAGCAGGAGCAGGATTGCTCTGGAGAAATTTAAACGCGCGTGAAGTTCTCCTCGCTTCAGGAAGGAGCGGGCAGAATGCGTCACGGAGAAGTGCGCTGGCGTGGCGCCGGGATTGCTCGGTCGAGGGGAAGGACAGCAGCTGGAGAAATGCGGCATAGCGCAGGAGCTGTGAGTGAGCTGAGAGAATGAGCCTCTGCTCGGTGAGGACGAAGCAAAGGGCTGACCGGTGGGACCGGGCCCTACGTCGATGAAAAAGGAACGAACCGCCTCAGCGTTTTGACCGGCAGCTGCACTGAACTGGCGTCAATTGGATAGCTATCCTGGGTCAAGGATCTCTCCAACTTTTTCTACACGCTCTCCTGGAGGTAGATATGGTCCAGGTAAATTTTCAAGTCAATTTGCTTCGTGTAGAATTAATTAAAATTCTGACATTGCACTGTGCTCAGAATTTCCAGTTTTGTATTTAAATTTGCAGAGGGTTAAAATCTTTTCTAAAATTTTTGAAAATTTGTTTTTCAAATGGAATTAGGACAAGGATTCTTATGTAAAATTTTCGGCTCAAGATATTACTCAAATAATTTATAAAAATTCTGACACTTCATTTTTCAGTTTTTATTTGATTCTGTTTTCGAATTATTTGGAGACATATCCCATGAGATAATCTCCTGAGATTTTTACCAGTGGTAAATAATGTATCAAGGGTAATTTGGTAAATTTTTCAGCCGAAGGTGAGCTCTGAATATTTTTCACAAATTCGGACAGAGCACTGTTTCTAGTCAATTTGGCTAAATATTTCATTTTCTTTATTCAATTTGTTATTCTTTTATTTTTCTCAGTGCAGGAATTATTTTCCCTGCACATTGGAATTTCAGAAAAGAAATTATTCCCAACTTCTCTTTTGTTCATTTAATTGCTCCCATTTTCTTTAATTGTTTTTGCAATACAAAAATCCAAGGAATAAATCCAGAAAATCACAAATTCAACAAAACTCAAGAATATTCAAAATGCAAAGTCACATTATAGTATTTCACAGTTTTACAATTTTCAGGATGTTACAATGCAACTAACTCACAATTACTGAATCTACAAAACTCACAATTACTGAATTTGCTCCAGGTAGAGGTTCTCTATTTTTAGTTCGATGTACATGTGTTTCAATAAAGATTTCATCTCTCCTAGCTGGGTATCCCTGTTTCTCACCCTACAAGCAATGTAGTATGTTACATCATGTCAAAATTTTCAGCAAGGAAATTTTAGTTTTTGATCAGTCAAATTACGGTTCGTGCCCAACACGAGCGTAACTCTTCTTTACTGCGGTATGTACCAAGGACACCTTGGGCGGCTCTCTTTAGCTCTCATGGTCCGAGCACGCAACATAAATAAAATGAGTACCTTTAAGTGTAGCAATCCATATGGAAGGAATTGAATGAAAATTATGCCTTACTTGATTAGGAGACCTCCAGTAGTCAATAAGCCACTTCCAATCACTTTCTTTTACTCTATCATCCCATTTTGCCATAAGCTCCTCATCACTCAAAGTGTCATCGAAGTACTTGCTCTTTAGGTCTGCTTTAAATTCCTTCCATTTCTTTGCTGCTGATGCTATGACATAATCAAAAGCAGCATCATCCACCTCAAAAAAAGTCTGTATGAACATAAGAAGTCATAAGCAGTAGGTGTTTGAAGCAGTAGGTGTTTGAAGCATGAAAAAATTACTAACGGTCACAGGAGTAACTTTCATGAAATCAAAGCTGTGAAAGACCGTAGTACATATGTCCAGTATAGCTGTATAGCTGTAAGTTGCATCCTAGTATTGTAAGGCAAGCCTACATGAAGCCACTGCTGGTAGGAACTAGATTATCTTCGGGGGACATGAGGACCAAGGATGCTGTGCAGTTCCATTCAATTGAAAGATGAAGACCACCTAACCGAGGTCTCTTTTGTTGGTAAACAACAGAAGACTACCAAATAAGGCTCAAGGTTTTCACATACTGAAACTAGAAACATAGAGCTGAAGCATTATCTCTTGGTTTGCATTAAGAATTAAAATCCATGACTCTCAATCAACAGAATAAGCATGGCAGAGAACAACATTACATTTCTATGCTTAAATAAGAAATCACCCCTACCTAGCATTATGACCATATACTTGTTAAGTTCAACCAAACTTAAAACTCAATCATGCTCATGAAACCAGGTTCCTAATCTGACTGTCACTAGAGACCTTGCCAATCACATCTCTTATAATTTCAGAGCAACAACACAATTATCATCACAAGTGCTAGCTACTTTGAAATATTACCAACTAACCAAGATTCTGATTAGCCATATCTATGCACATTACAACCATCACCAAGTTTAGGTAAATATTGGATATTCTGGTCAAATGTATATAATACCTTAGTTTTAGTCCAAACTTCAAACTTCTTGTCAGGATTTACTAGTCTCCAGTCATCATAGGCAATAGGAATAAGCTTTCTCACCATTGTTCCAATGAAATTGCCAAATTCTTTCTTGTATGTACCAACAGTTGCCCATATTCATTGAGGTCTATTTTCCTTTTCGGTCCACCTGCGCTTGAATATATGTTCTGCTTCAAGGTTATGCCCCTCCCTTTCCTTTTTTGCAGCTGCCCGTCACCTGAGTATGACAAGAGACAACCTGTAACATGCCAAACAAAAGGCACATTTGGTTACTCGTCATCTTCACATACCTTCCGTGCCATTTGGTTGCTCGTCATCTTCACATACAACGTCTTCGCTACCAGCATCCTCTTGATTATCATGACTTTCTCTCCCCCTTGATCGCAAAATAGGACCTTCATATGCGGCATCGTTTGTGCATGGAGTTGTCTACAAGAAAATGGCACATTGAGAAATTTGTTAAACTGCCAAAAAAGGCACACAAAGAGATGATTAAGAAGAAAACCTTTGCTGCCTTAGAACGATGCGATGTGTTTGCTTCGGACCCTATAGCAGCTTTCAATGAAGGAATATTAAGAGATCGCATGACCTCCATGTTTTTCTTGATGTTTGCATCTCTTTGAAGGTCATATGCGTTGCCATGTCCTTCATTGGCCTTTCCTCTTGCGTTTAACATTGTTCCTCCTGAAGCATGTTAAAAAGAGTTACAAAAATTAGTACTAAGCATGTTAAAAAGAGTTACATGTAGACAAGCCTTACTTTGTAGGTTTTTTTGCATCTCTCCTAACCATTATTCCATCTATATCAGCTCTAACACAATCAATACCACCCATGGAAACAATCGCTTGTGCTTTTGTATGCAAGTCTGGCAAGTAATTGCCAACTTCTACATCATGCATGTCATAGATATCACGTCGTTTTGAATGAACAACAGCAAACCACTCGGTATCAATGGGATCTTTCACATAATAAACTTGAGTTGCTTGTGAAGCTAAAATAAAAGGCTCATCTGATGCATTTTTGCCGGTATTGAACAAATGCTTGAAATTGACGGTAGTGACACCGAATTTATCAGTTTTCACCCAATGGTTTTCTATGCGGTTGTCTACCCAGTCACATTTGAGCAATACTACACTTCCTTGATGTTGATAGTCTAGCTCAATAATTTCTTTTATAACACCATAATATGTCTTGTCTCGTATTACAGCCTTATCACTGTTTCTTCCTTCAAAACTTGTTGTCTTTGCAATAAGAGCTACCCCACTACATTGAACCGGTCTACCCTCATCATAGGCTTCTGTATGGAATTTTTTCCCATTTATAGCATAGCTATCATATGTCCGTGCAACTATGTTCGGCTCGTTAGCTAAAATTTTTATCTCTTATGATACTTCCTCACCAATTGTTTCCACCTATAAAAAATTAATATCTTTGTTAAAATAATTTCATATTCAATGTGTAATCAAAAGTTGGGCCAAGTCATATGACTACTTACATTCGATGTGAACCACTCATGGAAGGTCTCATGGTGCAAAAGATTGATGTCTAGTTCATTATGACCAACCGATGAAAGATACTCAAGATGCTTGCTGCAAATAATGGTCGCATTAATACTAAATTATATTAAAATTATACAGATGTGAAAATAAATTACATAGCTTACCTTAGGTACGGTTCTATGTGGTCATAGTTGAACAGGACATATCTATGTGCTTGGACCCAAGATTTGCGGTCTAATGTCACGATCGCTTCCCAACCAATCCTCGACCAATATTGTTGTAGAAGAAAGTAGTGGTGCTACTGATATCCATATGAACAACCTCATTTCAGTACTTGATGAGTAAATCTAGTCTCACCATGTAAATAGCGAGAACAAAATGTAAGTTTCTCATCAAACAAATAGCCTTCTCGCAATCGATCCTCAGGATGACATCTAGTGCGGACATAGCCCTTCAACCTCATCAAATACCTCTCCACAGGTACATATTTGAAAATGTATCGGACGGCAACTCTTGCTTGGGCAGGAAGATGAACCATCAAATGTACCATGAGGTCAAAAAAAGATGGGAGAAATATAGTCTCCAAAAGGCTCAGGGTCTCTGCTATTTCTGATTCTAGTGTATGCATAGCACTTGGACAAATTACTGGTGAATATATTTTCTTGAAAAAATTGCTTACACAAATCAACGCTGCACTAACTTTGTCTGGCAGTATCCTTCTCACACAAAATGGAAGTAAATCTTGTATAAAAATATGGTTTCCATGGCTATTTAGCCCAACTATCTTTTTCTCATTAACATGCACATTATGGCGTATATCAGATGCATAACCATCAGGGAACTTCACTCCTGTGAGTACTTCACAAAATAACTTCTTCTCGGATGTGTCCATGGTGTAGGGCGCTGGAGGTAAGAAAAGTTCATCTCGTGAATTATCTATTGCTTCAACAGGATGGAGATCTCTTCTAATGTCTAGAGACTGAAGGTCCAAACGAGCATTCAAGTTATCCTTGGACTTCCCATCAATTCCCAAAAGTGTGTTAGTTATGTTATCACATACATTCTTCTCTATATGCATTGGATCTAGATTATGCATAACAATAAGTCCTTCCAATATGGCAGCTTAAAAAAAATAGACCTCCTTTTCCAAATGATCATAGGCTCACCCTTCTTGTGTTTCGGCTTTTTGGTTGTTTTCCCAAACTTTGTACGCATATTTTCTGTCTGAGACAAAATCTCGTCCCCTGAAAGTGACCTAGGCGCTGACCCAAGCTCAATTTTACCATCAAATAAATCAGCATCATACCTAAAATCATGGTCTATATCCAAGAACCTCCGATGTCCCATGTAGCATGTCTTTCTACCTTTTTTTAATCGTAGAGAAGATGTATATGAGTGGCATGCAATGCATGCTACTTCACCGGACGTAGTGCATCCAATGACATAGCCTAGACACAGGTAATCGAAATGGTCCATAATATGGCAGACGCATTGGAAGTACTCACGTTTGATGCATCATATGTTCTCACACCACTCACAAACATATCTACCATATCATCAATTAGTGGCTGAAGATAGACATCAAAATCACTACCGGGAGCTTTTGGCGAGAATTAACAATGATAGAATGAAATTTGTTTGCTTCATACACACCCAAGGTGGAAAGTTATATGGAATCAAAATAACGAGGCCAAATGCTATAGGCGACATTCATGGACTGAAGGGTTAAAACCATCCGTAGCCAACCCAAGTCTAATGTTTGACTATCTCAAGCAAACTCGGGATGTTTAAGGTCAAAATCCTTCCAAAGAGGAGAATCGGCAGGATGCCTAAGTAAACCATCTTTTTGCGCTCTTCATCGTGCCATCTCATGTCCTCGGCAGTTTTATATGATGTAAAAAGCCTTTGAAACCTTCTTTTCATTGAAAAATAGCGAAGAACTTTGCACGGAACTTTATGTAAACGTTTCCCATCTCTGAGGCGTCCTTCGACTTCCATCTTGACTTTCCACATGTTGGACATGACTCATCATTAGCGTTATCCTTCCAAAAGAGAATGCAATCATTTTCACATGCATGAATTTTCACATACCCAAGTCCTAGGCATTTAACTATTTTCTTAGCTTCATTGAAATTTGTTGGCAATGACGACTCATCAGGGAAAGCTTCTTTAAGTAGATCTAATAACCGATCAAAACTTTTATCGGTCCATCCTCCAAGCAATTTAAGGTGAAGAAGTCTAACTAGGAAACATAACTTAGAGAAGTTCTTCTGACTGGGTATAGCTCTATCTTTGTTATCATCTACTAGTTTTTAAGAGCTTCTAATTCTTCATTGGACTGCTCCAAACCTCCATCGACCTCAAAATCCCCTCGTCATCTAAACCACCTAGGTCCTCGAGCAAATTAGAAATGTCATCTTCATCCAAACTATCCCTAGCCTCAGTACTCTCAAAAGAGGAGCCCACCTCTCCATGATAAGTCCACCTTGTATAACCTTCTAGAAATCCCTCACATATTAAGTGCACATGCACTTCGCTTGGTTCTTTCCACAAAGAGTTGACACACTTTCTACAAGGGCACAATATTCTATTTCCATCTGCTGAATTAAGAATTGCATAGTCTATAAATTGGCGTACCCCATCTATATAGACCTTTGTGTGCCTAAATATCAAACAAATACAACATGTTAGGTTAGTTCAAAAGTTACAACCGAAACCACCTAATAGAGTAAAAACATGTCATGTACCTAGGCTCATCCATCCACCTTTTATCCATCCTGGACCTTCACTATGAATGACGTAAAGCTATATGGATTAAGCATACAACATGCAATGTAATTAGTAATTGGTATATTTTGCAAACTACAAAAAAAGGGTGCTCAAACCAGTCATTTTTACAGACTAAGGCCCTGCTTGGAAGACTTGAATTTTTTTACAAGTGGGAGTTGGTGTTGCGTCAGTACTAGCATCATTCCATGGTTTACGATATCTGATGCTTGCAGAATGTAAGGACTGAATTTAACTCCGTTTGGATGACAATTTCTCGTAAATGACATGATCATATCTGCTAGTGCTAAAGTTTTTAGGAAATACACTAGCAAACAAAGATGACACAACTAAAAATGAGTTTATCTGATGTCTTCTATCCTTGATTACGATTATAAAGTTTGGTAGCATACAACCATACATAAAACAATTAAGTAATTCAAATTTGTATTTGCATTTGGATATATTCAAGCTAGTTGTTTTGTATTTAATGGGTGTGGATATGATTTGTCAAATCGAATCTGATCCAAATAGAGATATATACTTCTCATCGAGAAAGAAATCTAGCTTAAAGGCAATAAAGCTGTATAGAGGTAGACACCGAACCATACAAAGCTCAAGCTAACCTTAAGATGTAATGTCCCTCTGTCCTTGTTGTCCTTAATTTTAAGTGAATCTAGTGTTTGCGAAAGCTTGAGTGATTTCACTTTGAGTCTCTGGTTCAAGACTATTCACTACTAGTTTAGCCACACCCAGCTTCTTGTCTTGCTGAAATTTGTCTTCATCATAAACACAAAAGTGACAACAAACATATGTTACCTTGCAACATTGAGAGGAATAAGCACATAGAATCATAATACTAATATTAAGAAGAAAACTATAATCAAGATATGAACAACTTATGGGAAGTCGGGTTGCATGGCGGACACGGGCACTTCCCAACACTTCAAATCGTAGAGGAACATAGTCGGACATGAAACATTTTTCAAAGCATATCTGATTTTATTGTCCTAGGCTCCAAGCCATGCCAAGGAAAGGAAGTGGCAGCACATCTCTTGGATTAATTAGGAAAATTGTTTGGTCCAAGCAAATTTCTCAACCGTCCTGAGGACTAGAATGTACAATATATTAGTTGCCATAAGGCAAGCTGGCAGTTCATTACGAGCAGAAATAGTGATGTTATCAGCAGAGGGTTGATTACTCATTAGAGCATCCACAATGTGTTAATATTTCTAGATTGTTTACATTCTGCGGCATTGAGGAGCTACCAAATCGACAATGGCAAAATTTGAAGACTAACCATTATTGAAAATGTATGGATAACTCACTTGCGTTGAATCAATTGATAATGACCTCGCTTGACATATATCGCCTCTTTGCGTAAATGAAAATCTTCTTCGGCCCTCGATGTCGGTGATTACTTTTGTATAGCAATTAATTTGGTATGGCAAATATGAGACCGCTATTTAGCATGTTAAGCATCACAGATTCACAGTTGAATGCTTCATGTTGAGCAACTTACCTCACGAGAATGGTTGATGAATCTTGCTAACCCACCATGCTTAGTAGCATCAACTTTGCATAAATTAAGAAAATGTGGGCAATGAACACGAAAAGCACAAGCCACAAGGTGCGAGACACAAAATTTGGTAATATAAAGCCTCAATCGACTCAAGGGCTACCATCCCCATTATCAAATTGAATCAATCTCATTCTCATCCACATCGAAATGTGGAACCGGACCGGCGATGGCGAGATGGAGCAGACCAGCGATGGCGAAGCTGGAGCAGTGCCCGGCCTCGTCTTGCCAGCCTTGCATACTGGCGACAGCGAGCTGGAGCGAGGCCGACCTCGCGCCTGCTGCTTGCTACTGGGCACTGACAATTTGAGGCGATGGCGCGCGAGTTGGGGAGGCGATCGGGAGGCCGGAGGTGGCGGGCGACTGCTGGGTAACCGCTGCACGCCCCACAATCTGGCACGCAACCTGCAGTGGGAAGCGATCGGGAGGCCGGAGGCGGCGGCGAGCTAGGGAGGCGGTCGGGAGGCGGACGGGAAGAGCCGAAGCCGGCGCGAGAGGCGGAGGAGGAGCCGGAGAGAGGCGGGGAGGAGGCGGCGGAGAGGAAGGTGAGGAGGCGTCTGTGAATGAGATCGATGGATTGATTTGGTGTGTGTGGAGATCGATACAGGCCGGGAGGGATTAGGGTATAAGTTTTGGCGCAAATTTTTTCCAGGGTATAAGTTTTGGCGCTAATTTTTTTCCACCCCGCGCGCACGCGCCCTAATAATTACCGACGTATTTTTTCCGACTAACTTGAAGACAGGAAAACTGTATGCACTTTTGCCGACGGATTATAGGACGGGAAAAATTAAATTTTACAATAGACAGTCCGTCGCTAATAATAAGTATTATTGCCGACTGACCATCTGACACTATAGAGATAATTCCCGACTGGTCATCAGTTGCAAACTTTTGCCGACTGCTTGTCTGTTGGCATTTACCCTATTGCCCGTCGGACGTCCGGCGGCAATAGTGTCTTTATGGTATAGTGTGGGCATAAAAACATAGAGAGCGGGAGGCGTTTGCGCGTACCTAGGATCTCCGGGGTGGAGCAGCGGGCGGCGTCGGCGGTGGCAGAGAGGTCCTTCAGCGAGGTGGCGTCGTGCTGGGTCTCAACGGAGGCGGCACCACCGAGAAAATTTGGGGTGTGAGGCGGGGACTTAGAAAATTTGGGGTGTGAGGAAGGCGGAAGTATCAACTTTATATAGGGCCTTCTACAAGCGGTTGGTAATAACAACCGCTTGTAGTAGTGATCTAGCGGTTGGTATTATCAACCGCTTGTAAGAGGACTTCTAGCGATTGGTATTACTAACCGCTTGTAGAACGCATGGACGGCGGTGTGGAAAGGCCCTATGCAAGCGGTTGGTATTACGAACGCTTGTAGAGCATTTCTACAAGCGGTTCGTAATAACAACCGCTTGTAATAGTCTTGACAGATCTCATGTTAAAAACAATACGGTGCCCACATAGTTCGATAAGATCTCTTCCTCCCCCAGCTAGCGCGTGGCGCTTGAGTGTCTGAGCTCGACCACCGGTTCGAACCCGCTCGCGCCCTTGCCATTCTTTTTTCTTGTGGCCTTCTAAGCGGTTCATAATACCAACCGCTTGTAGTTGGTACTTCTACAAGCGGTTCTTACTACGAACCGCTTGTAGAAGTTGGTAGAGCTTTAAATTCTCTAATTCCACGCATGCACTCTCCCACACCTTCAAATTTTCTAAGTCCCAGGCGCCTCCTCTCTGTCGCACGCTCCTTCCTACTCTCTGTTTTCATGCCCACAAGGTGTTCGGTGAAATGCCCACAAGGAGTTTTGTTGATATATTCATGTTGGAGTAAAGAAAAATATTGTTGATGGTAATTTGTTTCACTCTTTGAAGCAATTAATTCATGTCGACGGCTTCATCAAATGGCGAGACGAAGAGACAACTAGAGGCATTGCGGATGAAGCTATCGTGTCCTCGATGCGGAGATCCTGTAAATGTGTTCACCTCCCATACATCCAAGAATCCATCCCGAGTGTTCATGAAGTGTTCGAATATGTCGGTAAGTTTTTGAAGTTATTCATTTGTTCATATTCCTTGACTTTCACCTTCCGTTCCATTCTTTCTGTTTGAAGGGCACAAAGATGTCCAGTATTGGCGTTAAGTGATAAAGCCACCATAGTCTTGAAAATCTTGCAATGCAAATTGCTACATTACAAGAAAATTTCTTTGCCAAGGAGAGTTCACAGATCCGATGACTAGTGTCTAAAAGAGGAGAGATGCACATCCGTACCGCTTCGATGACAACAAGAGTATTAAAAAGCTAGAAGAAAGGATGGAAAGAGTAGAGGACATGCTAAAGAAATTAGTTAATATAGCTATCATTGTAATGTTGCTCCTTTTAGTTAATATAGCTATTATTGTAATGTTGTAAATTTCACCTTTGCTTTTGGGGTTTTTGTATGGAAATTTATGAGCTAACTATGCTAAGCTGAATTTCTCTTTGTATGGTAAAATTTATGCGATCCTTTCACAGTGGATATAAATTTTCAGGCTTTGTTCTCATTTTAAAATTTGTACAAATGGTTTTCGGGCTTTGTTTTCATTTTAAAATTTGTAGAAATAATTATGTACAAGCAATGCTAAACATCAACATATCAACATGATCATATGGAATAATTTGTATACAAGTAGTACATCTTAAGTCTTCGTCTTTACAATTGTTCTTTCGTTATGATCGTGGCGTATGTAAGGAGCATCGACATCATCATCACGCAGGAGGCGTTTATGTCGACATCAAGCTGTAAAAGGAGGGAGCTCGTCGAATCGACCATACTCTTCCTCGTCGGTGGCGTTCTCAACTCCTACATCCTTCGTTTGCCTTGGAGAACCACATGTCGCTTTGGCATTACCTTTTGCTTGTCCTTCGCTTTTTAGGTTTGCTTGACATGTCCATTACATAGAAGACACGGATCACATCGTTCGCGAGAACAAGCGGTTCGCGCCTATAGCCGACTTCTGTGAGATCCACGGTTGTCATGCCGTATTTGTCGACCTTCACACCATTTGGAGTCGGCTTGACCCATTGGCACTTAAATAGAGGACCTTGAGAGGTCCATAGTCGAGCTCCCATATTTCTTCTATGAAACCAAAATATGTGTCCAACTTTCCATTGTTGTCTTGGCGTCTATCTGGACACCATTGTTGCAGTTGGTGCTCCTATTATCACGGGATCGGTGTAGAATGTGTAACCATTGATCTCATACCCCTTGAATGTCACGATTTCTTGTGATGGTCCCCGAGCCAAGCGTTGCAATAGTTCATCGTTTGACCCTTCCTCAAGGATGTATACAGCATTGCCGAAAAGAATCCATGTGCTTGAGGTTATCCAACTCTCTGTCTTCCTGTGAACTCACGGCGAGGACACTCTTGTCTTTGAAGGACATAGGGGCGACTATAGTTGATTGCTTGAGCAGTGAAATGTGCTTGCTTGAATGCAACAAGATCATTGCATGCAACCGATTGCCTTCCTATTGTCCCTTTGCCACGTAGCCTCCCTCGTGTCGTGATATGGGGACGCCGATAGGATTTAGATCATTCATGTAATCAACACAAAACTCTATCACCTCCTCCGTCACGTAGCCCTCGGCAATGCAGACCTTCCGGGCCTTGACGTTCTGGACGTACTTCTTGAGGACACTCATGTACCTCTCGAAAGGAACATGTTGTGCAGATACACTAGTCCGAGGATACCTATCTCCTTCACAAGGTGAGCGGTGAGATGAACCATGATATCAAAGAATGCAGGAGGAAAGATCATCTCGAGGCTAACCAAACTTTGTACCACATCGACCTCCAACTTAGGCGGTTTAAATTTGGTTCGACAACCTTCTGCGAAATGGCGTTTAGGAAGGAACATAGCTTTGTGATTGTCCCCGCACCCACTCGGGCGATATACCTCGACGACTCACGGAACAATCTGTGTCATCAACACAAGGCGATCATGGGATTTTAGGCCTTGGAGTTTGTTCTCTTTCATGTTTACGAGTCTCTTTACATTTGAGGAGTATCCGGAAGGGACCTTCACCTTGTTCAAACACTCAATCATGCTTTTTCTCTTCTTTGCTTGGAGTGTAGCTCGCAGGATGTAGAAAAAGTTGTTTTGTCCTTCTTTGTTTTTTGGATGTAGGTCACTCCTCACCTCCATGTCTTCAAGGTCCTTCCGAGCTTGCAGTGTATCTTCGATTTGCCATACATATCTATGTAGCCTAGTAGGTTCAAGCAAACATTCTTCGTGATGTGCATGAAGTCAAGCGAGTGACTGAACCTCCAAAACTTCCCAATCTGGCGAGTCCCAAAATATTGATTTCTTCTTCCATGTGGGTGCATGACCATCCTCGTTAAACGCAGTATGCTTCCAAGACCCTTCCCAAATACTACTTTCAGATCCTTTACCATAGCAAACACAAATCGCCCATTACGATCTTTGAGGCTTAACACAATTCTGTTCCCAAATTAAATTCTTGCCTTTCCACCTCAAAGCATGATTGCCAGAAGAAACTGCGGTGGCCCATGTACACACACTTCCGAGAGTTTTTCAGTACATGTAGTCCGTTTCATCTATGCCTTTGGGTGCGAGCTTTAAACCCTTTGACAGCTTTGGTAGGACAGTTACCGAGAGCGAGCCAATCGTTGATTGTTACAAACAACAATGCACGCAGGTTGAAATACTCTCTTTTGTACTCATCCCAAACCCGTACACCATCCTCCCACAACTTCACAAGGTCTTCAACCAATGGCTTCAGGTACACATCGATGTCATTTCCAGGTTGCTTCGGGCCTTCGATCAACAATGGCATCATGATGTACTTTCGCTTCATGCACAGCCATGGAGGAATGTTATAGATGCAAAGCGTCACAGGCCAGGTGCTATGGATGCTGCTCAACTGACCGAAAGGATTCATCCCATCGGTGCTCAACCCAAACCTTATATTTCTGACCTCATTTGCAAAGTTCGGGTAAGCCCGATCTACTTTCCTCCACTGCGAGCCATCTGCAGGGTGTCTAAGCATCCCGTCTTCCTTACGCTCTTCTACATGCCAACGCATCATCTTGGCATTACCTTCGTTAGCAAACAGACGCTTCAACCGGGGGATCACAGGGAAATACCACAATACTTTGGCTGGAGTTCTCTTCTTCGTACGATTCCCATCTAATTCACGGATCAACGCTGCACCTTATCTGGGATTCTTCGCTGCTGGACAAACCTCCAAATCGGCATACTCATTGCGATATAGGATACAATCGTTAGGACATGCGTGTATCTTCCGTGACTTGCAATCCTAAAGGGCGAGGACTTGCTTCGCTTCATACGTGATGCACGGTAGAGTGTTACCTTCCTAAGCAACTTCTTTACGAGTGATAACAAACCATTGAATGCCTTGTCGACACACCGTTTGTGGCCTTCCATTGCATGAGTTCTAGTGTAGTCTGCACTTTTTGTGGCCCCGTCCACGCTTTGGGTACAAAGCGTTCTATGGTCCTCTACCATGCTCTGAAACTTCTTGTATTGTCTTTCCTCTGTGAACTCTCCCTCTCCATCACGGAGCATCTGATCTAAGTCATCATCGCCAAACTCGTCGACTGTATCTTCCACGGACCCGTATTGAGTGGTGTCCGGCATACTGTTGGCTCTATCTTCCTCTTCTTCGTCTTCTTCATCGTCTTCCTGTCGAATCGCCTCTGTTTCTCCATGGTAGGTCCAGCATGTATAGTTTGTAATGAAACCTCTCATGATCACATGGCTCATAACTATCCATCGTTCGGAGTGCTCCTTCTCATTCTTGCAATCTACGCACGGACAACGTATGAAGCTTCCTGGAGGCAAAAATGCAACGGCCGCGTCGAGAAACTCCTTCATGCCATCTCTGAACTCTCTTGACCGACGGTCCGCATTGTACATCCATTGCCGGTTCATCTACACCAATAAAAATAATAACAACATCTATCACTATATTTAATTAAAGCTAACTATGTCTAATAGTTTTGTATTTTTTAATCATTCTGCATTCTTTCAACTAAAGCCAACTAATTATTTCTAATCCTGCTGCATTTTTTTAAAATAAAACTAACTAATTGTTACATGTTCATGCAAACCTTTTCTATCATTCCGCATTTTAATTTTACTAAATAAAAATTATTATTTACCTTGTCCCCACCTTTCTAATTTTTCATCGTTTCACATTTATTGCAATTCATTCCATACACCAAATAATATATCACCTTAAGAACAAAAAATAAGTCAACAATGAAACATGTACACTAACAATTCCCACAAGAACAAAACATGATTTCTCAACATCCAATGCACAAAAACATCAATATATAGGTGAGAAGGATGTCAAGAACATGTTACTCACCTTAGGAACAATTAATTCGGAGCTAATTGCCTCCATTGAAAATTTTGGCAGCACCTCCCCCCATGAACTGCTCTCGGCCCACCACTCTGCTGTCCGGCCAGTGCGAGCTCGGGGAGGAAGATGGGGCCAGTTTAAATGCGCTGGGCGGGAAGGGGGTCACTACAAGCGGTTCTAACCACGAACCGCTTTTGGATCCCCACCTATAGAAGCGGTTCGTGTCTCGAACCGCTTCTAGATCTCTAGAAGCGGTTCTAGACACGAACCGCTTCTAGAGATGGGACTCCAGAAAGGGTTCGTCTCAGAAACCGCTTCTAGAGACCCCCTCCCGCCCGTTGCCCACGAACCGCTTGTGGCACGTAGAGCACAAGCGGTGCGCACCTAACCGCTTGTGATAGACCGGTTGTGAAGGCCGGTTCTGTAGTAGTGTTTAAGTGGTATATTGAAGGTGGGAGTATGTACTCCTGGGAGTACGGAAAAGGCTTCCTATATATATAGAGAGAGAGACACACACACACAGAACCAACCAAATGCAAGAGTTATGCTTGACTTCGAGCTTAGCACGTGATGCTGGCCTTTGATTAGGAGAGTGGACGAATGGGCCATGCAACTCTGCACGCACAGGTCAACTGGTCCAATTGGACGATGGCAACAGATTTCGTTATACTTTCTTTCTTTTCTTTTCTTTTCTTTTTCTTTCGTTTTAGTTATAGAAGGTTTTATTATCATCCTTGGATACCAAAATTTATATTAAGCTAGTATCAAAAGATACCAAAAGTGATTGTTACTTGCTCAATGTAATTTTGGTATGTCCCAAGGATGGTAAAATGAAAACCATATCATAATGTTCTTAATAGCAAGTATTTTAATTACTAAGAAATATGAATATTGTAGTATTGAAATAGGGCGAGACAATATCTCTCGCTAGTTCTTATCATAGTTAAAGCTTATAAGAGATGCATTGTTATGTTGGATTTCAAGATAGGCATGTTATTTGTCTATGGGTACCTATATAAGATAGTGAAGCTATCTCTTGCTACAAGTTAGGGCAAATAGCGGAGGTATTTGGAGCTATAGCACTTCTAGCTAATATAGTAGAATATTAGCCCGTAGCTTCGTATTTAAGATAAAAAAAAGCTATAACACAACTATAGTAAATTATTTATAACATTGCTTGTCAATATCATTCCGAAGGTCATACTGGTTTGGCTCTTGGAATGACATATTACGGCATCAGCCCATAGCGGCGTACTATTCCGAATTAATATAATAGTATATATTTATTAGTATATGTAGTAAGTTAAATTATATTCGCACCACATTTCACTTATTATATTATTTTAAATACATAGCAGTAGATCAAATATAACATATAGTTCAATGAGTTTAATACTGTATTATCAATTCCTTTGATATGGTTGATTTTGTTCGGTATCAAAGCTGGCACGGAACACAGGCTAGATAGTATCGATAAATCTCGTTAGGACTGAGCGGCTGCCGTCGTATCTTGCACTGAGCAGCTAAACAAAAGAGATGCACACATGGCAAGGCTAATCATCATCAGAAACACACATGACAATAACCACACCACAAATCAAGAGCTTATTGTTGGACCGCACTAGGCAGCAAACAAGAACTTATAATCACTTTTAACTATATCCAAATGATGATCGTATCACTTTAAGTGGTAATACCACCCTGCCTCCCAACAATCGCATGCAGCTGGCTGTACCGACCTCAGCCTTATAACAACCCAATTGACTCGATCTTAGTTTGTAGCATAAGCAAAATCGGTTGAATTAATGTATTAACAGTTAATCTGCTCAGGGGAAAAAAGGGCTACATGATTAGCTCCCAAGTTTCCTTAAGCTGCTGGGCAGAGGCTGCCTTCTCACACTTTCTGTGCAAATGTGGCCAGCACGCATAATAGACTCGCACAGTATCTGAAGGTGGTCTGCAATCAGAGAACGTCAAGGCTTAGCACATCCGCCGTAAAACCAGTGGCATTCAGCATAGCAAAAATAGTATGCATGCAAAGATTTACGTCCTTCCAAAATATCTCAAAATTTGAACAAAGCAATAGAAAAGGTAATCGACAAGTCATACCCTAAGCCAAGAGTCCAGAAGGCTTAACATAGAATCAGTGAAGTGAGAAACCACAGAAGTAGGAATGTACCGAGCCCGAAGGCTAATTGACCGGCGAATATCCCTTCTACTGGATAGATAGCACAGCCACACAAGACTCCAAACAAAGCTAAATTGAACGCTATAGTCATACACTAATGAGGGAAAAATAAATTTTGTAACAAACTAAAGTAGAACAGCATCAAAATTAGATACTCAGATGTACAATCTAGAACTTCAGAGTTCTAAACAGCAAAAATGATGTAAAGAAAAATAATGGTTTTTTTTCTTTGAGAGAGAGAGAGAGAGATATGATGTTTTTTTTTCTCTACCTGGGGAGATTAGTGGTCGTCGGCGAGGAGGTGCTCCTTTAAAAAGCCTGGCAACTGTAGCAGATCCCTTGAAACATAGTAGAAAGCATCCAAGACAGAATGCAATGCTGTTCAAAAGTAGAAAGAGACGCCTTGAAACATAGTAGAAAGCATCCAAAGACAGAACATGTTTCAAATTTTGTTTTCGGTTCACATCTCGAAAGTGGGTGAAATCTTAGAGCTTCAGACGAAATACGATCAAAATTTTAAAAGAAAAATTGAAATTTGGAATTTTCTAACCGAAATTTCACCGAGAAATGCCGAAATCTTGATGAAATTCAGCTGAGCGAAACATGGTCGAATTAATATTAAAAATTTTGAAATTTTTTGTGGATGGTTCCCACAAAAATTTCAGATGATTATCAAGTCTGAGGAATTTTTTAAAATTCTAACAGTTCTACTGTCCTGATAAAAGGCTGAACCATCCACAAAAATTTCAAAACTTTGAAATTTTTGTGGATGGTTTTGATGAATCAACTAAATGAAACTAGTTCAAACCCCATTATAAATTTTTTTAAAAATTTTTGAATGGCCCTAAAGCATCAATAATGTTCCCATAAATTTCATACAATGATCAAGCCTGAGGAATTTTAAAAAAATTGTGACAGTGCTATTGTTCTGATAATTTGCTCGGGCGAGAGGGAGGGCATGGCGCGTGAGGCGGGGGGAGGTGGTGCAGGGCTCGGTGCTGGTGGTCGGAAGGATGGAGAGTGGAGAATTGATAATTTGCTCCATTTTAATTGGTGTAATTGATCATTTATCCTGTTTGTTTAATTGATATGCGAAGCGGCCGGGGGTTTTGGTGTATAGGCCCTAGCTCACCCACTGCAATCTACCAACTCAGCTCATGTTCAGACAAACAACTCGAGTGATCTGCATCCAAAATTCTAAATTCTGTGTAACTCTTGAGTGGTGATAGTTACCAGATAGTCGTTTTTGTCTCAATCGTAGTACGGTATTTTGGTTCATATTCGCATTTTGCTATTTTTTTCCAATTTTTACAAGGGATATGTAATGTACCCTAAACTTATATTAGCTATGTGCTCGTGCGTTGCAACGGAAACTCAATTTGCGATAAAAAGTTTATTTGCAAAGAGCACTAACCGTGGCAAAGGTAGGTAATTAAAGAGTAGTGGCAAAGGTTGATAATTTTAATGAAGTAACGCGGAAAGAAACTCTTGCTTTATATAGTAGACATAAGTTCGATGAATACTATTCACAATTCGCAGGTTCACGGCAAATACGCTAACATCAAACCCAAACAATTCAGGTCATGTAGAGACGAGCAAACACTCTGATATGCTCTGATAGTAACCACGCTCGCTCACTCGCTCTCTGACGACCTTTTCAGCCCCACAGCAACAGCAGCGCATCACATCTCTTCTGGTACACTGACTTCAGGTCCTTTTCTTCAATGTGGATTCAGTTCTTTCTCTTCGAGGTAGAATCTGCTCTTCTCACGGTGGTCTGCAATCATAGAACGACAACGCTTATTACATCCGCCAGAAGATGCAGATGGTCGACACAACTGACACAGCCGCTCCCCAACCCTTGCCGCACACACCTCCTCAACCCTAGCCGCCGCCACACCTCCTCCCCACCCTTTCTCTGCCACGCCGCTGCCGGAGCGAGCTCGCGGAAGGCCCGTGCAGCTTCCGAGGAAGGCGGCGGCGGGGCCAATCTCGCCCCATGGACTCGATTGCCCAGATCTACCAGATTCACCACCTCTCCCGACGGTGGTGGCCAGCACGGCCTGGGCGATTGGTGGAGGGGGCTCCCTTCTCCCACCCTCTTTGGCGGGTGGAACTCCGGTGGCCTGACGGCCGGATCTTTGGTGCCCCTCACCGGATCCGTGCTTCCGGCCCCTGGATTTAGCTGTTCTTGGTGGGAGCCTTGTCGGGCGGATGACGGTCGCTGCTTCCGAGTGCGGCGCCCCACCTATGCATCGGCTTGTGGGTCGGCGACCGTCCTTCTCGATGGCGGCAATTTGGGTGGCCCCGGGCGGTGGCGAGATCTAGGTGACTACTCTTCGCCGAGTCTTCATCTCTTACTAGTGTTGTTCATGCATTTCTTTTGATCTATGTCATCTTAGCATCGATTCGCGGATTCGATTTCTTAGGCGACACAACTCATTTTTTAGATGTACTCTATGGACTTGATGATCGTGTGCCTATTGGCTAGCTCGCGAATCTGTCATCGTAGAGTCGAACATCTAAAAATTGTTTGTCTGGCCTTGAGAAGGTGGCCGTTGCTATTGGCTAAGATTAAGTTGTATGGCGGCACTAGCTCGGAATGAGGGTGGTTGCAACACTAGGATCTCCGGTACTTCGACTTCAGGGAGAAATCCCTAGGTCTGACCTTAGTTGGTTGTGCCTGTCAATGGCCTTGTTGAAGGCATTGTTTTGTAGTCTGAGGATTTACTCTCCGAGGTGAAAACCTTTGGTCTGGCCTTCACTGGTTGGATCATGGCAATGGCGGTGCGTGTGCGTATCAAGTCCTTCTTGGAGGCATTGTCATTGGAGAGCTTTTATCGTGGTCCAAGTGTTGCTATGATGGTGGATAGCTTTGAAGACAATATTGCGTGATGTAGTTTGCCGCGACGGTTCCTTTGTCTTTTCTTGTGTGTGTGTTTGGCTGTGTACACCTTAGCTGTGTAGAGGCCGGAAGTCTTCTTAGTACAACTGTATCAACTTGATGTAATTTACTAAGATTAATAAAAACTTCCTTTATCAAAAAAAAATCCGCCAGAAAACTAGTGGCATTCAGCATAGCAAAAATAGTATGCATGCAAAGATTACATTCTTTCATGACATCTCAAAATTTGAACACAGTAATAGAAAAGGTAATCAACAACTCATAACAGATCATCCTAATATGGTACTACCTATTTGTCCACCCTCACTGAAATCACTCAGCATCGAATACTAATCCGCAATCAAATTTTCTCGTACTTTCTTGTTTAATTAACATGCAACATAAACTAGTAGGATGCTTACCCCGTCTAGGCCTGCATCTGGGGCGGACTCTCATCTCTCAGCCTCCATTCGCTTATCTTAGCCTTCGTCCATACAAATGCACTCTTTGCAGATTTAATCATCCATTCAACTGCATTCTTCGTCGATTTAAGCCCAACAATCTAGGAGGAAAAAAAAGCACAGGTATGATATCTGTCATTGCTACTTTTTATTCAAATTCAACTATTGAGAACTTAATGCTCTGTACCATTGGCTCATGCTGGAAAGAAACCCAAACAAGCAGTATTGGGAGTAGGAGTAAAACTCCGAAAGACCATATGACGCATTTGGAGCTCCGCTCAAAACCAAGCAATATTATACAAGTTTGCAGCAGCAAGAATAGCAACACAAAAAACATCGTCATTGAGCAGACAACAAATCCAGGGTGGTTTGGCGACCCTATCTCCTTGAAGTACGAAGCGGGACCTGCCAGAATAATGCAGCTGAAAATTGATATCATGCCACCTGCGAAAAGGACTTGTATCCCAGCGTCGGAAATCCTCAGAAGTGGTGTTGGACCATGGGAGTATACTACCCCCAAAAAGCTCAGACCACCATTAAAAGCAGATATCTTGTCCACAATGGTGTAGAGGAAAATCGTTACAGCCTGAGTTCAAACATTGTGGAAAGATGAACAAGCGTTAACATATTTAGGATTTGATTATCTTCCTCAGGGGGTCTACAGGTCGGAAATCAAACCAATAAGAGCGAAAAAGAATTCCAAAAACATTCGCTGGAACACCACTTGCCGAGCTGTGTGGTTATGGAGCGATGGTTTTGGTATAGTTTAATGGTAGCCAAGCCAAGGTGGCAAAAAGAATTGAAGAAATCTACCTTGTTCTTCTTCTCATTTTCAGTTGTGTTCACGACAAGAGTGCTTGGACTGTCGGTCACTGCCTGTGGAGCATAAAAAGACTAACTTACTTTGGAGGATGATTATGGCAAAAAGAAGGGAACAAAGGAAAATGAAAAGAGGAGCGTACATACCATACTGCTGGAAATGTCAGACACAGGTGGACACTGCAAGTTGTCCTGATCAAAGAAAAATAGCATCAGTTAGCACATTGTATAGCATAGTGACCGCGCCACAGCAAAGAAGTACAAGATAAGTTTTTCTTTTTCATCTCATCTTCGTCGTAACAGGAATAGGACATTAAACTTTGTAACAAACTAAAATAGTACATCATCAAAATTGGATACGCAGATGTACGATCTAGCACTTCAGAATTCTAAACAGGAAAAAAGAAGCAAAGCAAAATGATGTTTTAAAAAAGGAGAGAATGATGATTTTTTCTCTACCTTGATGACCAAGCTGGAGACTTAATGCATGGCACGATATGCCGGCGGGGGAGTGGTCGCCGGCGAGGAGGTGCTCCTTTAAGCCCGGCACGATATGGTCCGGCGGGGGAAAATGCAAGGGAGAGTGAGAACTCCCGGTCGGTGACAATGTATATAGACTACCATTGGCACGGGCCGTTGGCCCAACTCCTGGTGACTCCCATCGCGCGTACACTGGATTCAGGTTTTTTTTTTTATAAGCTGGATTCATGTTTTCTTTCTGAAATTTCTGGCGTTGGAAAATTAACACCGTATAACATTAATTTAATTTCATAAATACGCAATAAGAACATGAAGTTAAAAATTATGTCTACAACATGGTTACCAGTAGCCAGCAGATTGACAGAACATGATAGTAAAGAAAACATGCCTACACATACCAGATAGGAATTTTTTTAAATAATATTTTTTTAATAATTGCAACATTAATACATGGAATAAAAAAATTGCAACAATAATACACTGCAGCCAAATAGTATGGCGAAATATGAGTTATCACCATGCGGTTGGGCGAAGATGCTATTTTCGCCAATTCATTGGCCGATTATACGTTAATCCGTGATTAGAATTTGATTAGAACCGACTGCACAGTGGTAAAAAACGATCAACATATTTTAGCCAAATGGTGTGACGAAAACAGGTATTTTCACCACACCATTTGGCGAAAACTATTATTGCCAAATGGTGTGACGAAAATACCTTTTCGCCACACCATTTGGAGAAAATACATGAGTAAAGGTTGGCTTCCAACAGCCATTCACTATCACAACTGGCCATTTGAGCACTATTACAACAGGCCGTTTCAGGAACTATAGCAATGACGACGATGATGACGATTTCGTATTCCCTTCACCTCGACGTTCAAGCACTACTACAACTGGCCGTTCAAGCACTATCAGAACTGGCTGTTCAAGGAACTATGGTGATGACAATGATGATGACGATTTCGTATCACCTTTACCTCGACGTTCAAGCACTATCAAAACTGAAGGACAGGTACTTCCTAACCTAATAAATGACGATGACGATGATTTCATACCACCTAGGCCATAGAATGTATGGTTCTATGACATCCAAATGACAGTTCGAATTCTCTATTCCAAGATCCATGACCATAGAATGTATGATTCTATGACATGTACCTATGTTGTATCGCAATTTTATGAATTCCTCTTATATCTTTCGTGTTGTTCACATGCTGTACTACTGTAGTTGTCATACTTATTGCGCTTTGTAATATAAATGATTTATTCAATGTTTTAATATGATTTCTCGTGAAATTTGTTGTCAAAGAGAATTAAGAACAGCGAAATTTGAATTTTTTGTCAACCAAAAGACACTGAATAATAATTTTGTAAAATACTACATGAATTATCACTGACAAATATGATTTTTTTATCAACCAAAAGACATTGAATAATAATTTTGTAAAATACAACATGAATTATCCTCGCAACAGTGTAGCAATCAGCAAGACGGAGGGGAGGAAGTTATGGTGGGCCGGCACCAAATTTTTGGCAAAGGCAGCGTGGGATGCAGTTTTTCATGGGCTAGGGAGGGCAGTTTTTCACCGAGGGTGATAGAGCAGGCGAGGGAGTCTGGGAGGAAGAGCATGGTATATTTTTGTAATTTGAAAAAAAAATTATCGTACTAAAAAAATTTGTTAACGCTCACAAGTTATAACGAATTTTTGAACAAAATCAATGTAAAAAATATCAAGTGTAAATTTAATTTTCTAATATTCTACAATTTTTATACTTTAATTTTCTAATATTCTACAATTTTCATATTGCAACTGTAACTGTAGCAACCTATTTTTGCCAAATGGTGTGGCGAAAATGGGACGGTTCTAATTGAGTTCTAATCACGGATTAACGTATAATCACCCAATAAATTGGCAAAAATAGCATCTTTGCCCAACTACATGACGATAACTCCTATTTCGCCACACCATTTGACTACGGTATATATTATTCTTGCAATTTTTTATTCCACATATTAATGTCACAATTATTAAAAAATATATATTATTTAAAATAATTATGCTAGATAGTCCAAAATATACATAGATGTAAACAAAACTATTATAGCAGCATACATCCTCAACAGATCTAATCGCAAAAAGAATCACTTGGACCAAAACTATTTAGTCAACACTTACTGAGGACTTGACGAAGAATGGGAAGTTTCACAGAAGGTTTTGACAATCGAAGAAGATTACAAGCAGTCACGCGGAATGGCGCTTCCCAGAAACTTGATCGCCGGTCCCCCGTGCTGGGCGTCAAGTGGCCGGCATCGGCTCGAAGACACTGCTCTCTCTCTCTCTCTCTCACGCCCCGCTGCACGACGGATGAAGGGATGGAATGGCTCCAAAGAATGCAAGCACCGAGGAAGCAGAGATCGCCAAAGAGAACGAGATGGATTTCTGTCGCATATCTTCTCACGAACAGAGACGTCTCCCTTAAGAAACCATGAACTGAAAACTGTCCCGCGAAAAAACAGCTGAACTGCCACGATTCTAGGAACCACCCCTGGAATCTCACAATGCGGGTGAATGGACTAACCGCACAAAAATGTACGTCTCCTTGAGTCCGTGTTGCCACATCAGCAGTCGAGGTGTAAGGTGATGTGGCATAGCCGGTACATGTGGCAAAAGGTTAAATGCACTTAGTACGTACGTAACATAGGCAAGCGCGTGCATGTATATAGCATAACATAGCCAACTATGTGGACCTCTAGCCTTGCCACCAATTCATACTAGAGTCCATGCATGAGCTCTCCTTATAAGTTGGTTGCACTCCACCTAGCTAAGCAATATGGTACTAAAGATAGTACCCTTAACTCAACACCCCTTTAACTTCTTCCATTAAATTAATTCAGAATTAATTCCAACACAGAATCCCCTTCAGTTATTCTGCAGACTCCAGATCTTCCTCCACAGCATTTTTCATACCTGCCCAACATACATTGCGGTCATTTCTTAGTTTCCCCGTTCCACATGAAGTTGCTGCACAAGCATATATATTATTTTACCCCCCACGTTCACTAATCCATCACTTGTAGCAACTGTTTCATAATCTAAGCCAACGTTTTTACCAACTACTTGAGAAATGAACTTGCAGGCAACTTGTGCAATAGGGACCGTCAAAGAAGATGCATATACCTTCTCATTACATAACAAAAGTCGACCTTCGTAGGCTCGTAGCGAATACCTTCCCTGCAGGAAATCCGCCCGGCCGGCGCCTTCTCGTGCACGTATTCTATTTCTGCCTCCCGAAGCTACAGAAGCCGATCGAAGGGAAATTGATCCGGTCGGAGCCTTCTCGTGCACGTATTCTATTTCTGCCTCCCCAAGCTACAGAAGCCGATCGAGTTGCACTT
>CM070520.1:49990197-50178572 GCA_036346375.1 Guadua angustifolia | reverse complement strand
TGAGCCGTCTATTTGGTTGTCTACAAACTATTAAATACACTATGGACACATAAATCATGGTGCTCAAAGTGCCATTTTATTGCTTGTACAAGGGAATGCATAGAGACTACGAAGCTTTGGAGCTGCATGGAGACTACGAAGCTTTGGAGCACGAGCTGAAGCCGTCGACGAACAAGACGCCGGCGCCATTCTCTGTCCTCATTTAATGACATCCACGTATGCATGCTTTGAGGACGTGGCAGCAAAAAGATGAGGGCCGTCTGACCGTTGAACGTGCTCTTATGCATCATTTGTAAGAGCTCTACTGAAATGGATTGAAGTAGTCCAAGGATACTTACAAAATAAAAAAGAGAAACAACGGAATAGCATTGCTGAGCCCACAGATGATGGTCCCTTTGGGCAGTATGCAGGAGAAATGAATATAAGGCATGTGCTAGGAACGGGGGCATAATGATAGACAGATGTCCTTTTCTTGAATTTTTTTCATCTTTTCTTTTCACGGACAGGCAGAAGTACCATCACGCTCCTTTATCACCTTAGATTTCGACAATCTGGTACTCCGTCTAGTCACAGATAAATATTGTTTCGGACACCGGCATGATCTCCAAAACATAAATTTAACCACTAATTTATATAGTAATATATTTGTAAAGCACAATAAAATTATCAATTATGAAAGTGCTCTTCGATACAAATCTACAAATATGATTTGCATATATCCAAACTAAATATTTTAAAATATATTGATAGTTAAAGTTTCAAAATTTTGACTATATGCATCCTAAAAGGGCATATATTTATGACCGGAGGTAGTACATACCTTAGATGCAAAAAAAACCCCCCAAAATGGTTGAAAATCTTCACTACATTGCATTGGTTGAAATTTGGGAGGTCGCTCTTTGTAATGTATCCTAAAATTAATTAGCTAGGAGAATGAGATGGTAGTGTATAAATGAGATGCTTTAGTGTCACTAATTGCTGAAAAATGTGTACTAGCATAAACTGTGATGTTTTAGTTACGGGGACATATCCAGTGCAATCAGGGTTTTGGTGCAATCACCGTGCAATCCAACTAATAAAAGTTTCAAAAAATTCTGAAAAAAATCTTGGATGTACATCTCATCTTACCCCATCTACATATAAAATTTCATGATCAAATTCGTCCTATTCTTGAAGTTACAAAAAAGACAAATTTGAGGTGCATTTGAACTATTCAAGTTTGTCAGAAATTTATCTTTTTTATTACTCTTAACATAGGATGAATTTGATCATGAAATTTTATATGTATGTGGGGTAAGATGAGATGTACATCCACGATCTTTTTCAGAATTTTTTGAAACTTTATTTAGTTGGATTGCACGGTGATTGCACCAAAGTCCTGATTGCACTGGATATGTCAACGATTTGATTTAGTTCTCAGGGATTAACTGCTAGAGATCTTTTCAAGAAAATGATCATAATCGTGCCATCTCATGAATAGTTGTAGAATTGGAGTTGAATGGAATGCTACCATTTTTTTTTGCAAGATTATATATTGCGGTTAAAACATCAAGTTTTATCCCAACGTCTGTATATATTTATGGGTATTTGTTTTTTACTTGTTTGCCTTTTATCATTGAACTATCTATCTGATGCATAACTATTTGAATTTTGCTAGTAATTTACTTTTGGCCACCGGGCGACAGGGGCCTAAATAGCAAAATAAGCAGTGGCGAGGCCGGGCGTGGCGTGGCCTCTGTCGCCCGATCAGCTGGCGACGAGGCCTGTCGCTTAATGAAATGGCGACAGGAGGGTTGTCGCCTATAAAATAGCGACAAGGAATAAGTCGACCGATGGTCGAGGCGGCAGGCGGGCCTTGTCGCCCAAACATATGGCGATAGCGACTCTTCCTCTATTTAAGCAATAAAATCAAACTGCTTCTCTTCAATCATCGAATTCTTCAATCATCGACCAAAAGCGAAGGGAGAAAGGAAGGAAGAAAAGAAGAGAGAAAAAAATGCCGATGCGTGCGAGTGGAAAGGAAAGGGAAAGCGAAAGAAGAGGAGGTGCTTGAGTGGCGGCGCAACATCACGTGCAGAACCTCTTCATTACCTTCGAAGTTGTCCCACCGATGTGCTGTGCGGAGATCCTTGCAGAGCTTGTCTATTCTTAGGAGATTCCAACTTGGAAGAGGAGGTATTGGATGTGCATAACTACAAATTTGACACGCGAGAGAAGAGTCGAAGAATGTCGCCAGGTAACAATCATATTTTTTCGTAATATTTGTAAATGAAACATTACTAATTTATGTTTCAGCGATCGCCTCCGCCATTGTGTGAATTTGAGAAGTGGTATGACGAGAGATCAACCACGAGGACCAAAGGCTACTTGATGAAGCCAACAAAGCGAGAGGAGTCCAAGTGGCGGCTTGAAGCGACTTGACACATCTTGAGGAGGCACGTTGAAAGGAAGCGGAGAAAGAAAGCCGAGAGAGAAAGAAACAAGAGAGGGCGTCGTGCGGAGAAGCCCCACCAGGAGGCATGGGAGAAGGGAAGTGGCCTCGATGCACTCCGGTGAGGCGTTAAGTTGTAACCATTATTTTCGCATCCTAGTTTTATGTCTTAATGAAGAGTGTTGTCTATTTTCCATTCGTAACTTCGATCCGAGAAATCGTGGCCCTTAAGGGTTTTCCTTGCCTCATGGGGGCCAGGGATCTGACCCAAAATTACGAAAAAAATCACGAAGCGATCTAGCGTGAAACACTTATTAAAGGCGACCTGGCGGGCATTGCCCGGCACAAAGTTCTAAATCGGAAAAAGGCACTTTCGCGGCCCGAAAAACCGTAAAATCGTTAGCCACTTAGGGTTTTCGTGAGCCTCGCGGGGCCAGAATCTGCCCAAAAATTATGAAAAAATCACGAGTGATCTCACATAGCGTGGGCTACCACTTATCTACAGGCGACTGGCGGGCATTGCACCAAAGCGAAGTTGCAAAAATGTGAAAAGGCACTAGCGACTACGAAACCGCGAAAATCGTGGCCACTTAGGGTTTTCCTTGCCTCACGGGGCCCATCGGATACGGTCCAAAAATTATAAAAAAAATCATGGACGATCTACGTAACGTGGGAAACACTTATCAATGGGCGACCTGGCGCAGCATTGCCCAGCCGCGAAGTTGCGAAAATCGGAAAAAAGCACTTTCATGACCACGAAACCGCTAAAATAGTGGCCACTTAGGGTTTTAGAGCCTCGCGGCCCACCGGATCCGTCCCAAAATTACGAAAAAATCATGAGTGCTCTACGCAACATGGGCTACCACTTATCTATGGGCGACTGGCGGGCATTGCCCACGACGAAGTTCAAAATCGAAAAAGGCACTCATGACCACTTAAACCGTGTGTTGTCGTTTGATCTGGCGCGGGTGCTGGCGTGTTGTCGTTTGATCTGAAAAGTGGTGGCGTGTTTTCGTTTCGGCCGAAAAGGTGCGGCGTGTTGTCGTTCGATCTGGCGAGGTGCGGCGTGTTGTCGTTTTAGTCCAAAAGCGTGGTGCAGTATTGTCGTTTGATCGATAAAGCTACTAGGTGTGTGACAAAGCTACTAGTTGATGAAAGGATTAACTAAGTACATAAGATTAAAATTACAAAAATGCAAATGCAATTTTTAGTGCAACATATTTCAAATGATTAACTAAGTACATAATATACTACCAATAATAAAAATCAAAAGAAACTCATCGTTACTGCACTTCAGGAGGCCTCCTCCTCGAACCTAGCCTGCGAGTCGTCAAGCTGCGTCGTGGCAGTGGACCCTCTGCGGCCCTATTGGAGGCGTCGCGTACTAGGGTTGAGTAGGCTGCGTCGGTGGTGGCGCTCACGTCTGCTGTGATGACCCACCTCATCCATGTTGAGGAACCTCGCTCTGATGTCCTCGTAGTCCACCGTGTCGGATCATTACCACAGTCCTCGTAGTCGTCGGGGAGCAGTGTGTAAGCTGTGTGTGGCTCATGCTGGGAACTGTAGCAAATGAAGAATTGTTTAGAGCATTGTGTCTGTGATTGTAACATGTGAGCAGTGCATTCGATTACTCACTAAGCAAGCGGTGGCTGGCTCGAAGACGTGCCTCTCGTAGCCTCCGGACGATGAGCGTGAAATATACTCTACTGCACCTACCTCGCTAAGCGGCATGCCCAGGCAAGTCGGTGAGGACACGGCATCTGACAACTCGAGGGCGTCTCGCGTCGTCGAAAACCTCCCGAGTTAAGAGGTGACCTCCTGTCTCGTCACCTCAACTCCGGTGGTCAACCGAGTATATAAGCCGTGAAACTCCCTGTGGTGATGGAGCATGATATCACTCTGCAAAATAAATTACGAATTAGTTAGCAAAATAAATTACGAATCACTAAGATTATATCGAAAGTATGACGCAACGTACCAATGTGTACTTTTCACAATTTCGTGGTCGCGAGTGCCTTTTCACATTTTCGCAACTTCGTGCCGGGGCAATGCCCGCCCAGGTCGCCTGTAAATAAGTGGTAGCCCACATTGCGTAGATCACTCGTGATTTTTTCATAATTTTTGGGCAGTATCCGGTGGGCCCCGCGAGGCTACGAAAACCCCTAAGTGGCCACGATTTTCGCGGTTTCATGGCCGCAAGTGCCTTTTCCGATTTTCGCAACTTCATGCCGGGGCAATGCCTGGCCAGGTCACCCTTTGATAAGTGTTGCTCACGTTACGTAGATCGCTCGTGATTTTTTTCGTAATTTTTGGGCCATATCCGGTGGGCCCCGCGAGGCAAGGAAAACCCTTAAGTGGCCACGATTTCTCAGATCAAAAGTTACAACAGAAAATAAAGTAGACAACACTCTTCATTAAGACATAAAACTAGGATGCGAAAATAATGGTTACAACTTAACGTCTACTGAGTGCATCGAGGCCACTTCCCCTTCTCCCATGCCTCCGGTGGGGCTTCTCTGGCACGACGTGCCCTCTCTTGTTTCCTTTCTCTCTCGGCCTTCTTTTCCTCTGCTTCCTTTCAACGTGCCTCCTCGCATGCGGTGTCACGCTGCGCTTCAAGCCGCCGCTTGGACTCCTCTTGTCGGTTGGCTTCATCAAGTAGCCTTTGGTCATCGGGGTTGATCTCCTCGTCATACCACTTCTCAAATTCACACAGTGGCGGAGGCGACTGCATGAAACATAAATTAGCAATGTTTCATTTACAAATATTACGAAACAAATATGATTGTTACCAGTTGGCGATTCTTCAGACTCTTCTCCGGCGGGTCGAATTCGTAGTTGCGGCACATCCAATACCTCCTCTTTCAAGTTGAAATTTCCCAAGAATAGACAAGCCTGCAAGGATCTCCGCCGCAGCACATCGGTTGGACAACTCCGAAAGGTATGAAGAGGTCTTGATGCAGCGATGTTCTTGTGACCACTCGAAGCACCTTCCTCTTCTTTCGCCTTCCCCTTTCCCTTTCCACTCGCACGCCTCGACATTTTTTCTCTCTTCTTTTCTTCCTTCCTTTCTCCCTTCGTTTCTTTGGCTGGATGATTGAAGAATTCGATGATTGAGGATAGTGTCGAACGATTTCTTAAATAGAGAGAAGAGCTGCTATCGCCATATGGTTGGGCGATAGGGGCCCGCGCCCCCCTGTCGCCCGACCATCGGTCGATTTATTCCTTTCGCCATTTCATAGGACGACAACCCTCCTGTCGCCATTTCATCGGGCGACAGGAGGCCACGTCACCGCCCGACCTCCTGTCGCCCGTTTATTTTGCTATTTAGGCCCCTGTCGCCCGTCGACAGGGGTATATTTCTGTAATTATTTTTTCGGTGGTATATTTTTGAAATTTTGAATAAAAAATGTATTATTTTAAAAAAAATTCATTGCCTTATATAAACACTCCTGTCGCCCTTTTGAGGCGACAAGGGCCCAACGCCTTGTCGCCCGACCATCGATCGATTTCACGCTTATGGTGAGTCGTTTAACTCTGTCGCTGATTGATTGGGCGACAGGAGGCCACGTCACCGCCTGGCTTCCTATCGCACGTTTATTTTTCTATTTAGGCCCCTGTCGCCCGTTGGACGGGCGACAGGGGTATATTTCTGTAATTGTTTTTTTCGGTGGTATATTTTTGAAATATTGAATAAAAAATGTATTATTTAAAAAAAATTCCAACTATTTATTACTTAGTATCAGGTAAGCGTATATATTTATGTGAGCCTATGCGTTACTTGTCAATTTTCTGTCATGATTGAAGTAGCTATTATATATGCGTATTTACGATTAGTTGTTTGTTATTTTGTTCCCAGCACCGTAAAACATTTATCAGTATTCTTATATTTTTATGAGCGTTTATATGTTATTTATTTTCCCGCCACCTTTGAGCTAATCTATCACTTACCCAAATGAGCGTATGTCCGTCATTGTTGCCCACCACCGTTGAAATAATCCATATATTTTTACATGCTTTTATATATGAGTTATTTATTTCCATTCCACTTTCGATGTAATCTACCATGTACCCTAATATTTATTAGCATTCATGCGTTATTTGTTTCTCTGCCACCCTATCTATTAATATGTTTTTGAAAGAAAAACATTACATGTGTGTTTCAACCTTAGAGATTGTGATTAACTCGTCCATGGTCATTGCTTAGGCCCCGTTTGGCAACTTGGAACCGGACTGTTTCTTCTAGAATCTGAAATAAATCCAACCAAACGGAATATGACTCGGAGCGTTTCAAAGCGAATCGTTTCGATTTTTACACGCCCGTAGTCGAATCGGCTAACAACCTGTTCCTCCGGATTCTCGATTCTACAAGCGTTTCTACCAGAATCCAGAATCGTTTCGTTTCTACTAGAATCTAGAACCGCACTACCAACGCGGGCCTTACTATGTGCCCAAATATTACCCAATAGTTGAGTGGGCGATCTGAACTTAAAACCAAACCCGGCTGGACATGGACCATGTCGTAGGGGATTACCTTATAATGAGGTGCATCTCAAGAGAAGAGGCTGTGATTTTGTAGCTCGATTTATGCATAATTTGTAAGAGCTCTACTGAAATGGATTAATGAAGCAGTCAAAAAGTAGTGACAACATGAAGAGAAAAGGAGAAAAAATGGAAGAAATATTAGAAGTATACAGGGTTATCAGCGAACCTAGTCAACAAGAAATTGGACCGACTACAATAATTTTTCTTAAAGCAACAGCTATGACATATTCGCCTCCAATTGTGACATTTTCAATACAGTAGATGCTGTACAGCAATATACTGTTGCAACGGTATATCCACCAGCCTCCTTCTCTGGCGCCGGCAGCTGCCCTCCTCTCCCTCTCTCTTCTCCACAACATCCGCCCTCCTCACCAGGGGCGGACCTGGCATTGATGGGCCAGGGTCCAGTGATCCCGACGCCCCCGTATTAGCCCCTTATATCTCCAATAAACACAGTTGATGACCCCGATGGTAGATTAGTCTGGACCCTAGTCCCAATGCTCATCCGGTCGACCCGGTCATCCGAAGCAAGCGAGTCAGAGGCGCACACGTGGCGATGACCCGGCGACCAATATTCCTAGATCCGCCCCTGCTCCTCACCTTCTCTGGCTCTAGCTGCTGCTATGTACACTCTTCCTCCACCTCTCCTGGCCCCTCTTCCAACAAGCGGCTAGCGGTGACCTTGCCATCTCATTGTGTTGCAAGTATCCCTCCCCAACCGCCTTCACCTTGCCCAACCTAATATTCATTGCTGCTTGCCTTGATGGGCTGCCCTTCAGCGCCACACACCACCCTCCACCATTGCCCATTGCCCGTTGCCACCGTCGCCCCAGTATCCCCTCTGCATCCATGGGGGCAATGTGAACCAGTCTAGGAAAGGTGGTGGGGATGACCCCCTCACAGGAGCTCACACTACTACAGAACCGGCCTTCACAACCGGTCTATCACAAGCGGTTAGGTGCGCACCGTTTGTGCTCTACATGCCACAAGCGGTTCATGGACAACGGGCGGGAGGGGGTCTCTAGAAGCGGTTCTTGACACGAACCCCTTCTAGAGTCCCATCTTTAGAAGCGGTTCGTGTCTAGGCGCTTCTAGAGATCTAGAAGCGGTTTGAGACACGAACCGCTTATAGGTGAGGATCCAAGGTTCGTGTGTAGAACCGCTTGTAGAGACCCCTTCCCGCCCATATAAGATTTAAACCCCATCTTCAGTACATTTAAACCCCATCTTCCTCCACGAGCTCTCCTGACAGAGATGCAGAGTGGTGGGTGAGAGCAGCATTCATGGGGAGGTCTTGCCAAAATTTTCAATTGAGGCTATTAGCTCGAATTAATTGTTCCTAAGGTGAGTAATATGTTGTTGACATCCTTCTCACCTATATATTGATGTTTTTGTGCATTGGATGTTGAGAAATCATGTTTTGTTCTTGTGGGAATTGTTAGTGTTTACATTGTTGGCTTATTTTTTGTTCTTAAGGTGATATATTGTTTGGTGTATGGAATGAAATGCAATAAATGTGAAACGATGAAAAATTACAAAGGTGGGGAAAAGGTAAAAATAATTTTTATTTAGTAAAATTAAAATACGGAATGATAGAAAAGGTTTGGATGAACATGTAACAATTAGTTAGTTTTATTTTAAAAAATGCTGCAGGATTACAAATAATTAGTTGGCTTTAGTTAAAAGAATACTGAGAATGATTAAAAATACAAAACTATTAGACATAGTTAGCTTTAATTAAATATTGTGATAGATGTTGTTATTATTTTTATTGGTGTAGATGAACCGCAATGGATGTACAATGCGGACCGTCGGTCAAGAGAGTTCGAGATGGCATGAAGGAGTTTTCGGCGGCCGTTGCATTCTTGCCTCCAGGAAGCTTCATAACGTTGTCCGTGCGTAGATTGCAAGAATGAGAAGGAGAACTCCGAACGATGGATGGTTATGAGGCATGTGATCACGAGAGGTTTCATGGCAAACTATACCTGCTGGATCCACCATGGCGAAACAGAGGCGATTCGACAGGAAGACGATGAAGAAGACGAAGAAGAGGAAGATAGAGCCAACAGTATGTCGGACACCACTCAATACGGGTCCGTGGAAGATCTGATCGGCGAAGTTTGGCGATGATGAGCTAGATCGGATGCTCCGTGATGGAGCGGAGAGTTCACAGAGGAAAGACAATACAAGAAGTTTGAGCATGGTAGAGGACCACAGGCGCTTTGTACCCAAAGCGTGGATGTGGCCACAAAAAGTGCGTACTACACTAGAACTCATGCAATGGAAGGCCACAAGCGGTGTGTCAAATAAGGCATTCAATGGTTTGTTATCACTCATAAAGAAGTTGCTTCGAAAGGTAACACTCTACCCGAATCTCATTATGAAGCTAAGCGAGTCCTCCGCCCTTTAGGATTGCAAGTACGGAAGATACGCATGTCCTAACGATTGTTCTGTGTCGCAATGAGTATGCCGATTTGGAGGTTTGTCCGGTGTCAGCGAAGAATCGGTATAAGGTGCGACTTTGACGATCGGGTGAATTAGATGGGAATCGTCTGAAGAAAGAACTCCACCAAAGTATTGTGGTATTTCCTCGTGATCCCCTATTGAAGCGTCTGTTTGCTAACGAAGGTCATGCCAAGATGATCGTTGGCATGAAGAAGAAAGCGTAAGGAAGGCGGGATGCTTAGACACCTGCAGATGGTTTGCGATGGAGGAAAGTAGATCGGGCTTACGAACTTTGCAAATGAGGTCGAGACATAAGGTTTGGGTTGAGCATCGATGGGATGAATCCTTTCGTCGAGTTGAGCAAAGATCCATAGCACTGGCCGTGACGCTTTGCATCTATAACATTCCTCCATGGTCATGCATGAAGCGAAGTACATCATGATGCCATTGTTGATCGAAGGTCAAGCAACACGAAACGACATCGATGTCTACCGAAACCATTGGTTGAAGACCTTGTGAAGTTGTGGGAGGATGGTGTACGGGTTTGGGATGAGTACAAAAGAGAGTATTTCAACTGCGTGCATTGTTGTTTGTAACAATCACGATTGGCACTGCTCTCAGTAACTGTTGTAAATTAAGCTGTCAAAGGGTTTAAAGCTTGCACCGATTGCATAGATGAAACAATTGCATGTACACGAAAAACTCTCGGAAGTGTGTGTACATGGGCCACCGCATGTTTCTTCTGTGCATCATGCTTTGAGGTGGAAAAGCGATAAATTTAGCAGAGAACGACATTAAGTGTTAAGCCTCGGCGATCGTAATGGGCGATTGTGTTTGCTATGGTAAAGGATCTGAAAGTAGTATTTGGGAAGGGTCTTGGAAGCATACTGTCTTTGAGCGAGGATGGTCATGCACCCACATGGAAGAAGAAATCAATATTTTGGGACTGCCAGTATTGGGAAGTTTTGAAGGTTTGTCACTCGCTTGACTTCATGCACATCACGAAGAATGTTTGCTTGAACCTACTAGGCTACATAGATATGTATGGCAAATCGAAGATACTGCTGCAAGCTCGGAAGGACCTTGAAGATATGGAGGTGAGAAGTGACCTACATCCGAGAAAAATAAACAAGGACAAAACAACTTTTCTACATCCTGCGAGCTACACTCCAAGCAAAGAAGAAAAAAAGCATGATTGAGTGTTTGAGCAGTGTGAAGGTCCCATACGGATACTCCTCAAATGTAAAGAGACTCGTAAACACGAAGAGAACAAACTCAAGGCCTAAAATCCCATAGCGCCTTGTGTTGATGACACGATTGCTCCCGTGTCATTGTCGAGGTATCTTGCCGAGAGTGGGTGCGGGGACAATCACAAAGCTATGTTCCTTCTGAGCGCCATTTCGCAGAAGGTTGTCGAACCATTAAAGCGCCTAAGTTGGAGGCGATGTGGTACAAAGTTTGGTTAGCCTCAAGATGATCTTTCCTCCTGCATTCTTTGATATCATGGTTCATCTCACCGTTCACCTTGTCAAGGAGATAGGTATCCTCGGACCGTGTATCTGCACAACATGTTCCCTTCGAGGCGTACATGAGTGTCTGAAGAATACGTCATGTAACCGTTCGCGTCCGGAAGGTTTGCATTGCCGAGGGCTACGTGGCGGAGGAGGTGATAGAGTTTTGTGTTGATTACATGAATGATCTAAATCTATCGGCGTCCCCATATCACGACGAGGGAGGCTACGGGGCAAAGGACAATAGGAAGGCAATCGATTGCATGCAATGATCTTGTTGCATTCAAGCAAGCACATTTCAACGTTACGAAGCAATCAACTATAGTCGCCCCTATGTCCTTGACACAAGAGTGTCCTCGCATGAGTTCACGGGGAAGAGCAGAGTTGGATAACCTGAAGCACATGGATTCTTTCTTGGTAGCTCTGAAGTACATCCTTGAGGAAGGGTCAAGCGATGAACTATTACAACGCTTGGCTCGGGACCATCACAAGAAATCGTGACATTCAAGGGGTATGAGATCAATGGTTACACATTCTACACTAAATCCGAGGATAACAGGAGCACCAACGAGCAATGGTTGTCCGTATAGACGCCGAAGACAACAGCGGCAAGTTGGACACATATTATGGTTTCATAGAAGAATCTAAAGGTCCCTCTATTTAAGTGCCAATGGGTCAAGCTGACTCCAAACGGTGTGAAGGTCGACAAACACGGCATGACAACCGTGGATCTCCTGATCGGCTATAGGCGTGAACCGTTTGTTCTCACGAGCGATGTGATCTAGGTCTTCTATGTAATGGACATGTCAAGCAAACCTAAAAAGCGAAGGACAAGCAAAAGGTAATGCCAAAGCGACATGTGGTTCTTCAAAGGCAAGCGAAGGATTGTAGGATTGAGAACGTCACAAGCGAGGAAGAGTATGGTCGATTCGGCGAGCTCCCTCCTTTACGATTGATGTCGACATAAGCGTCACGCATGATGATGATGTCGATGCTCCTTACATACGTTACGATCATAACGAAGGAACAATTGTAAAGCGAAGACTTAAGATGTACTACTTGTATACAAATTATTCCATATGATCATGTTGATATGTTGATGTTTAACATTGCTTGTACATAATTTCTACAAATTTTAAAATAAAAATAAAGCCTGAAAACCATTTGTAAAAATTTTAAAATGAGAACAAAGCCTGAAAATTATTTCTACAAGTTATTCATTTGTTCAGTTCACTTTAAATATAAATGACATTTATTCTGTGATTTATATCCACTCTATGAAAGAACTGCATAAATTTTAGCATACCTAAAAAAGGAAATTACAGACATACAAAGAGAAATGCGACTTAGTATAGTTAGCTCATAAATTCCCATACAAAAACCCCCAAAGCGATGTGAAATTTACACAACCGACATACAAGCTTTCAACAATTTGAGCACGAGGTTGTCTCTGCTACTTACCTAATACATCATATAAAAAGAGCAACATTACAATGATAGCTATATTAACTAATTTCTTTAGCATGTCCTCTACTCTTTCCATCCTTTCTTCTAGCTTTTAATACTCTTGTTGTCATCGAAGCGGTGGGATGTGCATCTCTCGGCTTAGCAGATTAAATGTTCTGACCAGTAGGCCATCATCACTTGGTAGCAAATCTTCTTGGAATGCAGCAATTTGCATTGCAAGATTTTCAACACTATGGTGGCTTTATCATTACACCGCCAATCTGGACATCTTGTGCCCTTCAAGCAGAAAGAATGGAATGGAAGGTGAAAGTCAAGGAATATGAACAAATGAATAACTTCAAAACTTACGACATATTCGAACACTTCATGAACACTCGGGATGGATTCTTGGATGTATGGGAGGTGAACACATTTACAGGATCTCCGCATCGAGGACACGATAGCTTTATCTGCAATGCCTCTAGTTGTCTCTTCGTCTCGCCATTTGATGAAGCTGTTGACATGAATTAATAGCTTCAAAGAGTGAAACAAATTAGCATCAACAATATTTTTTCATTACTCCAACATCAACATATCAACAAAACTCCTTGTGGGCATTTCACAGAACACCATGTGGGCATGAAAGCAGTAGGAGGGAGCGCAGCAGAGAGGAGGTGCTCGGGAACTTAGAAAATTTGAAGGTGTGGGAGAGTGCATGTGGGGACTTAGAGAATTTAAAGCTCTACCCACTTCTACAAGCGGTTAAGTAATACAAACCGCTTAGAAAGTACCATCTAGCGGTTAAATGTCTGAACGCTAGCAAAATCTCTAAGCGGTTCATAATACCAACCGCTTGTAGATGGCACTTCTACAAGGTTTGTATTCTGAACCGCTATAGAACTACCTGATAAAAAAAGAATGGCAAAGCGCTGGCGGGTTCGAACCGGGTGGATGAGCCCGCACTCAACACGCCGCTAGCGAGGGAGGAAGAGATCTTATCGAATGATATGGGCCTTTGTATTGTTTTGAATATTATCCGGTGACACTTTTACAAGCGGTTGGTATTAATAGCAGCTTAGCTTAAACGCTCTAGCGGATGATAATACTAACGCTTGCATAGGGCCTTTCCCTCTCGCCCATTCATGCGTTCTACAAGCGGTTAGTAATATTAACCGCTTGAGAAGTTCTCTTACTAAGCGGTTGAGAATACCAACGCTTGTAGAAACACTTAACCTAGCGGTTCTTAGTATCAACCGGTTGTAAAGCTACTACGATAAAAATGGCGAGGGGTAATATGACCGGGAACACTTCTAAGCGGTTGGTAATATGAACGCTTGTAGAAATCTCTCTAGCGGTTAGTTCTAAAACCGCTTGTAGAGATATTCTAAGCGGTTTGTAATACCAACCGCTTGTAGAAATCCTTCCATAAGCGGATTTTACTAGCAACGCTTGTAAGTGAATTCGGTATAAGTGCGTAAAGAGACCAAATTTTCTAAGTCCCGCTCTCGGACCACAAAATTTCTAAGTCCCGCTCTCGGACCTCCTGTGTCTCACAGCTGCCCGCCTCATGAGACCACGCGCTTGCCCGTCCTTGTCGGCGCCTCCTCGGCCCTGGCCCGCCACACCAACATTCCACCCGGAGGGCAGAGGTATAGTTGTGCGCTCTCCTCCTCCCTCTTTATTCTGCTTTGCCCACAAGGTGTTCGACTAAATGCCCACAAGGTGCCTTGTCCCTAGTCGATCTGAGTGAGGCGCTTGTGAATTCAGAATGGTTCTTTTCTTTTGTCCCTAAATGATCCATGAAACTTCGTAGTGTCTTTGGATGTTCCTTTCCCCATGTATTTCACTGCAAGTTTGTCAATGAAATTAGCGATGTCTTTGGATGTTCCTTTTCCCATGTCTTTTACGCAAGTTTGTCAAAACACTCGAATCCGATCCTTTGCCTCCATCGCTATTGGGGACCAAACAAATTGACCATGTGATTGTGAGGGTATCAAAATGGAAGTTTATTTTCCCTTCTCTTATGTTTGTGTCTTGGTGCATTCATGAACTTAGGAGCAAGTAGCAAGCGTACAAGGACTTGATATCAAATTTCGCATCTTCTCATTGCCTTCTCTTTGTGCGATTACGGCTGTTGTTATTAATTAGCATCTAGTCGTGACACCATGTTGTATAGAAAGGAAATTAAGGTTGCACAAGACACATGCATTGTAAAAATATAGAGGGCCAATTATGACCAGGAAAAGGCAGGCAAATGTGTATACAAGATTATCCTTCTTGCATCAGTGTTTTCCATTCCAAATTGTATGCCTTTCTTTTTGGTGACGAACAATTGAATCTTTCTTCTCATGTGGCAGTGAAGATGATTGCATGCATGCTTGTGTGTTTTGAACAAGTCATCTATTTGATTTCGATAATAGCCATAAGGATGTAGCCCCAAAACATAGGGATATATACTCCTCTGCAGTAATATTAGTCTCTATTAGTGTGGAATAAGAATGATTCATTATTTTTTATTAAGTATATGTGAATTGTCAATTGTATATGTATCATGTGAAATGTGTAAGTATATGTGAAATGTAAAGTATATGTGAATTGTCAATTGTATATGTATCATGTGAAATGTGTAAGTATATGTGAAATGTATAAGTATATGTGAATTGTCAATTGTATATGTATCATGTGAAATGTGTAAGTATATGTGAAATATGTTATTATATTTTCAAGTCCAAATAATATTATATTTGTTTTGTGAGTGCGAGAGAAAGGAATTTATTACAATATGCTTGTGTTGTATGTCTGTAATATGGTTGTTTATGTCAACATTCATGTCAACATTTTTCTAAGTCCCTACTCCCTCACACCCCATGTCCCTGAAAACTATAGAAGAAATTGAATGATTCCACTAGAGCCGCTAGTTCTATGCATTAATATTTTCACAATACTAGCATTTCATATATTTTTTACTCCAATAGTTGCTAAATTGTGCGTTTCAGTCGTTAAATTTTACTGCATTTGTCACGAAATTGTTGGGGATTCTTAATAATCAATATAGTAACACAATGTCAATGTATTGTTTACCTGAATCACCTAAAGAAAGGCCTTTCCCATGAACCATTTTCATATTTTTGAAAAAATGTCGCCCTTCTGAAACTAAACCAATATGATTGCATGCAGAAAGTAACCCAAGGAATGTGATCTCATCGGGCACAAACTGTTCTCATCAAGCTGCTCAAGAGTTAAAATTTGGCGATCTTATACTATGCTTTCAAACTCGAATTGTTCTCAACAATCTTGTCTTCATATATAATCTAAGCCTCGATATTTGCTCTACTCTAGATGGCGACACCAAGGCGTGGTGACGGCTTCGATGGCGGAAAATCGATGTTCGAGACCATTCGTATTGGGTAGCATCTTAGCCAATGAGGCCGTTAACACGATCGCGGAAAATCACGATGGTCTTGCTAACGCCGACGATGAGGCCGTTAACAGCGATGCGGAAAATCACGATGGTCTTTAACGGCGGCGATGAGGTAATTAACAGCGATCGCGGAAAATCACGATGGTCTCCGCCAACGATGATGAGGCCGTTAACACCGATGCCGAGGTATACTCTTACCCATTATAAAATCACCGTAAACATGTTAATTATTCTAAAATCATTCATATTATATGTGTTTGTGTATCGGCCCGTACCTCGCCGCCACCCGATCCGAAATGAACCGAGGACCTAACAAAAGCCTTCGACAAAGTGCGTGATAACCGAAATTCGCAGCGGCGGAGTCTGCTAGCCGGAATCAGCAATTGGCCCTTTCAACAACGCTTGCGGCTACCACGTGAGGATCACGTCCCAATCGACATCCGTAAATGGGGCGAAGTCCTGCATTTCAAGGAAGGCGCTGCGGAATGATATGAAGGAAAATTTCACTTTTCTAGAAGGGTAGGAACGAAGGCCAAGGGATGGGCTTTGAAGAAGATGGCAACTTCCTTTCGGCGATGGAAGTCGTCCCTCACCCAAGTACATCGACAAAGGAGAAAGGCGGACTTCAATCAATTTCCTAATTTGGCGATCATTGGGATGCTTCGAGGTACAAAGTTTGTCGGATCGAGATATAGCGCGAGAGAGAAAAAGCAGGTGAATGCAGAAGAAGAAATACCACCACCATCTCGGGACCGGTGGTTACATCAAATTGCAAAGAAATGGGACAAGCGGGAAGAGGAACTTGGCGGCGAGGATGTTATACTGGCCGAGAATTGGGAGCCCGCTGCGCAATTGGTTCTTGGCTCACGAGGGCAAACTTGCGATGTGGTAGCTTGGTGATGGCAAGCAGGTCCAAGAAGTTAGTGAAAGGATTGTAGAAGCCATCGGCGGAACTTCGGTCATGATCCTTGGTGACGGATAGGAGAATAGCGAGCTAACATATGCCCTTCAAAACCACGAGCACCGGGGCGGACCACGAGGTTTCGGGAAGGTGCCATGGAGGCGCGGCTTTGCCAAAGACTCAAGCACTTACGGGGAGGCGGGGCGAAGCAAGAGGAGAGATCGAGGTAGAGTGGGCGATTGGAGGAAGAGCTTAGAGTTCGAAGGCTTCCATCGATGTCTGAGTCACGCAAAAAAGTGTCAAAGCAATCGGCCCGAGGAGCACTACATTCGACCAATGTTCAGCGGCGGCGGAATCCGTGATCGATCCGATCCAGCGCAAAAAAGCGATTCTTGGCGTCGCCGTGGCCTATGTGAGCGACCCGTAGGTCCGTCATCCGTGGGACAACATCAAGGTTCGCCGCCGGTCTGAGCTACACATTGATATCGTAACCTCTCCTTCAAGGTGGCTACGGCATGGCTTATCGGTGGAGGCGGGCGGGCGTTCCCTGCAACGAGATACCCTCCGGATACTCGAAGGTCACGGTGGAAGAGGTGGTGAGGGCCGAAGATCTCATGCTCGAGATTCTTTGAGGCGACAGCGTGACCAAGCTTGGCAGGCCCTCCATGGCACATTCATCCTCTGGCGCAAAAAGTACATCATATTTCCGGATGGTGTGGAGGTTATATCTCGGCAAAAGAGGCCCGCGGCTTGAGCATTTGCGAGAGCAAGCACGCCTCCTCCACATCGACAACCCGACTCCTCCGGCGTCGCTTTGCGCAATGCTTCCCGATGGTCGAGCCGCCTCCTCCACCTCCGCTCCACAAAAAGCCCGACTCCGCCACCGCTTTGAAAGTAAAGCACCCAACATCTCCGGTCCTGCGCCTCCGGCATCTCCCCAGGAAGAAGCTCGATGTCGAAGGAGGAGGATCCTTGACTGGCACCTCCTCCCACGAAGTCGGCATCCGTGGCGAGAGAAGGTCAAAGGAACGCCAAAGAGGCCATATGATCGATTGCGGAGGAGCTAAATTGCATCCGTAAAAGCCGGATGTGGCGAGCGACTTCGCGCCAAAAAGCGAGCCCAAGGTTAAAATAGATAAAAAAGCGTGAAACACTTTCGGTCATGCGAACAGCGCGCGCGCCTGTGATGGCGACTACAAAAGGACAATAAGAAAGGCTCGATGAAAAATACACGGGCTCTGGTCGGCGGGAAAGAAAGAAGAAAGTGGAAGATCGCCAGAGTCTTTGAGGAGTTGAGAAAATGGCATTCTGAAGGAGGCGGGACTCAATCAATAGACCGGAGATCTTCGATGGCACCAACGAGATGGAAGTATGAGTTGGGCAAACCGCTAATTGATCCAAGTGATATAAAAGATCTCCTAACCAAGATCGTCAAATGCATGAATGGTACATGGAAAGGGCATCTAAAGGAGAGCAAATGTTCTTCCTCCGTTTCCAAGATGAGCATTTCTTCCGCGGGAACAACACAGAACTATAGCTGGAATTCGATGACTTGTACCATGTGTACCAAGGAGACTAGGTCAACGTGTCTTTCATGTCATGTTGGTGTCTGTAAGTGTCGATCTACTAAGTTTACCATTTGCTTCCTCTCGCACCACAAAATTGAAAATCTAATTAACTTAGTTATTCCTTCTTATGTAGAATGGAGATACAACGATGTAGAAGACTGGGCAAAGCAGAACATTGGCTTCATCGACCCGAAGATTGTCAGCGAGAAAGTGCGGTCATCGACAAGCAAAACCGCTAGTTGAGGCATACCTTTTGCATGCAATGTTGAAACTTGACACTACAAACCGTATATACTTACGCCCTTCAACTTCAAGTCACGTGTTCTCACAAACCTCTTGTTCTTGTATTTCTTAAGCCATTGATAGTACGATTAGCTACTTACGCATATGTTGCAATATCTGAATAGGTTTCATGGATCCTTCTAGTCATCGAGCTTGACAACGGCGGGATTATAGTTCATGACTCAAGAAGGAATCCGGTCTAAAAATACCAATGGTTCATTGGCGTCCTTAACGAGGGCATTTGCAAAGTTCAGAAGAAGCAAAAGGAGAATTCAAGAAAGAATTTGAAGTCATAGTAAGCACTTTCACGTACTACAAAAACTATTATTAATATACATCGCCTATATCGGTTCTTCATCGATATTTCAAATTTCTCCCGTGAAGGTTAAGCGCCGGGCAGTGGAAACAACTTATGTGGCTACTCGTGTTCCACTATATTCAAAGTTTTATCCATGGTGATGAGCTAGATCATTATCTGAGGTTCATATATGCATGTCAATTTGTTGCTACTAACATTTTAATTAATTGCATGTGATGGGATATTTATATACTTCCCGCTTAATTAATTGTCATTAACATCGATGAGCACGTTAACGTGCTCCGCCTCACCGGTGCGCGCACTCCAAGAACAACTCATCGGCTTCATTATCGACGAGGTTGTATCTCCAAATGGCGAGTTCACGTAAGATTTCTGCGTTGAACACATTGAGCGATGACGACATCCCGTCGACCAAGGACATAAAGAGTATTTGTAACACCCCAATTTTTGCTTTTCTTACATTTAAAAGGTATTTTGAATTTTTGGGAATTTACGGAATTTATTTGGATTTATTTGAAATTATTTGAATTTATTTTGAATTAAGCCATTTAACAAATTAATTAAATAATAGAAAAGTTAAAATAAAATTTTGCTGGAAATATTTTATTTGAGTCACAAATGTCCTAAAATATTTTGGGAATTTTTCGAATTTTTCTAGTATTTTTAAAGCCCAAATGAATTATTTTATTTTCGAATTATTTTAATCGAAAAAATTAAAACCCAATGAACAGTGTTGGGCGAACACTGTGTCATTGTTATTCGAAAAACCCTTAACGCCGCGCGTTCGATCCGAATCCAAGCGGCTCTCGCGTTCTCCACGTCACGACCGAATCGTGGCCGGATTCGTCATGCATGCCGTGTGGGCCTCGGTCTCCGCGCTTTTCACGGACGCCGGGGGCTATTTAATCTTGCCGCCACCGGTTGTGAACCCCACCTCGCGCCGCACACATCCGTACCTCCACGCCGCCCGAGGCGCCGCCGTTCGCCCTGCAACTGACTTCATAGAAGTTCGAAAAATAACCGCCCGAATTCTTTGCGTCGTCCGTCGCGCCGGTGACTCTCCGCCTCTGCGTTGGTACCATTGGACTCAGCGCGTCGCGCGCCGCTCGGAAGCATCACCGCCACGTCGCCGGAGAGACCTGGAACGCCCGCGCAAATGCGTCTTCAATCTCCGTCTCGGTCGAAGCTGCGCCGCCAGCGCGTCTCGCCGAGGCAGACTTCGCCGACCACACGATCCAGATCCAAGCTGGCGAGGTGAGGCCACGTCGCCTTGAAGCAGTGAACTTCATCTTCCAATTTCGGCGTTAGATGCAAATCAAGGGCCGCCGTCGTGCCTGCGTCGCCGTTCCTTTGTCTTGGCGATGTCGCGACAAGCGGACCCACATGTCGGCCGTCGCCTTTGTGTGCGATACGCATAAGTCGTGATAGCGGACCACTGTCAACCACACCGCACCATGCTTTGTGCACAAGAGACGCAGCCCGGCAGCGGGCCCACTCGTGCCCGACGCGCCAGGCGTGTGGCGTCACCGTGACGTCATCACCGGCGTCACGGTGGGACCCACTGTCGATGAGATAAGCCGAGCCGTCTTGGCGTCACGATAGCGTCATCTTGGCGTCGACCGCAGGGAGCGGTCGGGGCTGGCGTCAGCAAAAGCCACGTGTCACTCTTTGGTGCTGACCGTGTCACAGATAGCGCAATAATTAGTTTCGAAAAAGAAAATATTTATTTAATTCGGTTTATTGATTTAAAAATGTAATTTAAAACTTCAACGCTTATAACTTTTGCGTTTTAACTCCGATTTGGGTGATTCAATTTCTATAAATTTGTAAAATTGTGATCTTTCTGTTTACGAATTTTATTTGAATTTTTCAGCACTGTTTGCCCACTGTTTATTTATTTTATTGTTTGTGTTTGCGTTAGCGTAGGCGTTGAAGTGCGAAGGTTTCGAGGAGAGGTTGACCGAGAGCAAGCTCGAGGAGCAGAAGCAGTGCTTTTGAAGGCAAGTTGTGTTTGATCATGTTGAACCTATTAGAGCAAATTACTTTGATTTAAACTATTGCATGCTAATTTGATAGAAATGACTTTGAATAAGTTTTGGGATTAGTTAAATGCCTAGTTCTTTGTATGCCACCTTGTAAATAAATAATTGTAGGCCATGAATCATTTGTCACCCTAGGTTGTGGATTAATAGTTGGACATTAATTAATTGCCAACATGGGTTGAGTAGACAGAAGTAGTATGCTTAGCCCGCCACGTGGACAATTCATGATTTTGGAAATACCAAAGTAAATATTGACTTAATGAGATATGGAACATGTTTGATGAATGAGACATGTGTTATTGAGTTGATGATGTACGTGGTGCAATGGTAAGAAGAAGGGGTGGGAAAATGATTTAGGCTAGGGCAAATGGCAAGATTGTTTACGGTGGGCCAAGAGTGGCAATGGGTGGTCGTATTTGGTTTTTATTGGTTTTGGATATTTGAGTTACACTTGGTTAGTCTTGCCTCGGTCAACTAAGGACCTAACCTTGCAAGCATTTGAGCTGAGTCTTTCATACAACCACAAGCTCCGTAATGGGGCCAGGCTTAGGTGAGTAAACTAGAAGTCTATTCTTTGTACTTGTCGTGGTGGTGTGAGGCAGAGTAGCGGAATGAGAACTCACATGGCGCAAGAGGGGCCACTGGGTGTGGTAACCAGTCCCTCGATGTTGAAACCTTAGCGAGGCGATCTTGGGTTTAGATGGAACTTTGGAAAGGCTTCGTTCACGGTTATTTGCCTTGGTGGTATTTGACATATCTTGTGGGTAAAGTGTATAACCTCTGCAGAGTGTACAACCTATTGAATAGCCGTGCTCACGGTATTGAGCATCGCTCGGTGATTCTGATCAAGGTTAGATTTTCATGAAAATGACTTGTTTATGGAAAATACTTGGGTTGATGATGATAAACTTGACTTAGGATGGAAAAATGAATTACAATTGAAATGCTTGTGAAAGCTACTATTCCTACTCTTGTTTTCTTTGCTTTTGCAATCTATTACGGTTTATTTGAAATCTTTGTCTTCGCACATGAACCATAGCCTATCCTTTGTACTAAGCCATGCATATAGTATATTAGCATTGCATTACATGCATGACTTCTTTGAGTGCTCAAAGTACTCACCCCACAACAACACAACCGGTTGAAGAAGAAGCAACCCTGCTCGGGAGGAGGAGTATCAGAGGAGGCGACGAACTAGGAGGCGAGCCCGATCGAGTTACTGTAGCAAATTGGTTGGCGCCACGAGTTTATTTTATTTCATTGCTTTTGAATATTTTAATAAGTTTTAGCCTGTGACTGCAATATCTTTGTAACTTGACCGTAAGGTCTACCAATTAGTTGAGTATTTAATTAAAGTACTTCATTATTATTTGGTTATGACATCGTGATATGTACCAATGTTGAGATTGTGTGCACTAAGCGTGATCACGGTAGTCTTGAATACACAGAGGGTCGGATTTGCACATTCGGGTCAGACAGTGCGCATGCAAGAAATGAGTTCGATAATCATTTTTTAATCATTCAAACTTATAGCGTCGGTTGCATGTATGTACTTGTCCATTTTTACACTATTAAGTTCGTTTTGTTGTGTCTTGAGCTAGCTTGTGAACATGTGTATGAGTATGCATATGTAATATATATTTAATTATAAAAAACTCCTCCACTCATATTTAATTTTATGGTAAAAAGCGATATACAAAAACACCGTAAGAACATATTCTAAAATACATATAATCAAAACTCTTTCCTGGCGGTTGGTGACTCCAACCAGCACGAATCTTGCTCTCCTGGCGGTTGGTAAGACTAACGCTGCGGATATCCTTCTCCTGGCGGTTTGTAACATGAACCGCTTGTAGAGTCTAAATCGCGGCTCCTGGCCTTCTGGACACCTTCCCAGACTTCGGTGCCCACGGCACAAGCGGTTGAGCAACCGTTTGTGATACCCGGCGGGTATCTGCGCGGTTGCTTAAAGCGTTATAAACCGCTTCTAAAGGGGTTCTGAGCCGCTTGTGGTAGCTGGTTACGTAGTAGTGTCAGAAACGAGAGATGGATCTTGAACCTTGCGAAGAGAGAGAGAGCTGTGGGAGGCAGAGCTATATACCATCAAATCGCAAGAAAATGTTATACCATTTTCTAGTTTTCTCTCTCAAAAACATATGCCTCCATTGGAATATATGTGGTGGCAATGCCTATTGTTAAAGAATATGGCTATGTGTTCTACTCCTCAGGTTCACAAAAACTTGTCGGTTTGGGATACAAGTAGTCAAACTTTTGAAATTTTAGCTATTGATAGCTTTTTATAATTAGATTGGATGCATGAAAATCATATATGTAAATTCATCTTGAAATGTACTTTGGTAATATTATAATTTTATTAAAATTTTAATATATTACAATAGAAATTAGTGGTCAAAGTTGAGTTTTGGAACTATGTCGATGTCCAAAATGACAATTATTTATGATCGGAGGAGTATATAGATTGTAGGCAAGATCCCAAGTTCAACAACCTAGGATAGCAAGTGAAATAGTATCACGAATACCCCTCTGGTCACAAATAATTTGTCTTTTTGGACGTCGACACGATCTATAAAATATAGCTTTGACCATTAATTTTATTATAATATATTTATTCGAAAGTACATTTGAAACAAATCTACCCATATGATTTTCATGTATCTAATTTAAATATTTTGAAAGATATTGATGATCAAAGTTTGAAAGTTTGAGTGTACCTATACCCAAAACGACAACTATTTGTGATCGGAGAGAGTTCATGCAATAGTGAATTTGATGATATTCCCATTATTGTGAAATAAGGTCATAAAACCAAAGGAGAAGTTAAGAAGGCCATAAAATTAAGGAGACAAATTAGGCCTACTTCATTTGGCTTCGAAAAACAGAAAGAAAGTGTAGAGCGTTTTGAGTGGGTTGTTGAAATGTGGGGACATTCTTTGTGTACCATGTCTCACATACAGCAAAGTTTAGAAAAACTATACACCTTAAATTTTGTAAGGGATGGATCATAGGGTACAATAAGATCACGTTCGTGTAAAAAAAAAAGATTAACCTTAGAATAGAATGTCCCATCATGGTTATTCATGGGCTCATCTTTGATTCAATATTGCCACAAATGCAAAAAGGAATATAAGGAATAGCATAGCTGGGCAAAGTTATTCCATTTCTTAAATCAAACAAGAAAATAAGGAATGTGTTAATTTGGTGACTAACTCATGTTCCTTAGACAAAAATCCAGTAAGATCTGTCTCCACTCTCCAGTGCGGTCCACATTTTGTTTGGGATAAAAAAATGCATGTTTGAACTTAATTATCGTACCCCGGCAGAGTAGTCCAAAATTTATTTTGCATGAACAAAAGTATGTCTTTACAAGAGGATCCGTCTGGAATCTGGGTGGTTATAGCCAAAAGCGGCATCATGACTGTCGGCGTATTCACTTTGAGCAGACCCGTCAGCAACAACGAGTTGACTACTCGAGGATGAAAGGTATGGTTCGGTGAGGCGTCTTCGTGGCGGAAACCACGATGACTCTCACACGGTGGATCCGGGATCAGAGATCAATGGACAGTGATATACCGAGTTGAGGCCCCGGTAGCGGGTAATAGCCCTACGTCCTGCTAGATCTTTGTTGAAGAAATATGGAGGCAATTACCATAATTCTTCTGGTCTAGAGACCGGAGGAGTCCTCTTGTTCTTTTTCCCAAGCCTTCGACCTTCTTTCCACCTTCGCCCCCTAGGGCGCCCTTATATAGACAGGTCGGCCCGGGCAGGTGAGAAGGTGACGTTATCCTAATCTACGACTCATTAATTACACCCATCATTCGAGCATTATCGCACTGACCCATGACTCATTTATTACGCCCGTCGCTGTAGCCTTGTCCTTCAAAGCCCATTTAATGCATTGTGAGGCTTCGCCTGTCACTGGGGATATGACCTCCTGCGGCGGGTTTGGTGAGAGGCATCGGAGGGATGGGCCGTCGTCGTGTCGATAGCGAAATTCTTCACAATTAATAGCAGCGGCGTAGCATGTCGGGGAAGGAGACTTCAGGAAGCCTTCTCCTCATTCCTTTGGTTGCCTTCGTGGCGTGACGAGCAGAGCATGATCGCCCCACCTTGCCGAGCCGCCACGTGGGCTTACGCTGACAGGCGAGGCATGATCGCTCACACCTTTCGCCCGAGGCCACGTGGGCTCACCGTCCGGCGAGCAAGGCATGATCGCCCACCGCCCGCTAAGCCACCACGGGAGGCTCACGCCGGTGGTAGAGGCGTGATCGCCCACTTGCTCACCGAGCCGCCACGTGGGCTTCTGACCCGTGGCGAGCATGATCGCCCACACTTTCGCCCGAGCCGCCATGTGGGCTTCTCGTCCGTGGCGAGGCATGATCGCCCACACGCCCGCCTGTTGGCGGGCAGCTTCTTGGGCCCACTATTCTGCGACGGAGAGGGTACCCTGGTGCAAAGTACACCGACAATGACCAAAAAGTATGGAAACACCTCTCTTAGCGAAATTGTTCTAGGCTCGCTGTAAAAAATAGCCAAACTCCAACCTAAACTTTTCTCCCTGAAACCAGACAAACCAATCATGAGTACCATGGGTCCGGATATATTTACCTTTTTAGGGAAAAAAAAGAATACTATCCTTATTAAACATTGAAGAGTTCGCGTGACGAGGGCCGTTTGAGCCGAGCCGGTGGCTCGGCTCGAGCCGTCCAGCCGGCTCGGCTAAAAAAAAACGCGTTTCAGTCCTTTTAAAAATTACGAATAGGTTCTTCGTGATTTTCTGAGAGAGGAAAATATTTTTCTCGAAAATCGCGTTCGGGTCCCTCGTCTTGTTGTTTCTGAAAGAACCTCCCGTTAGGTTCAAATCGCGAACAAGCCCTTTTCTAATTTTTTGAATAGCGGACAGGTCCAAAAGCGTAACATTGAGTCCTTGCTCTTTACATCTAGGTCCTTTTGTCCGTTTTCCGGAAAAATGTTTTTGTCACTAGAAATCGTATCTGACTCTATCTCTAGACTTTTCCCCACCTCGATTTCCCATCTCGAACTCTAATATTTTTAAATCATATATTATTACTCTCTGAGCGTGTCGGTCTCGATATTTTTTAAAACATGTATTATTACTCCGTCTCATGACAGCGTAGAGTGTTTAGCTCGACAAAAGAAGGTTGTCATCTCTAATAATTTTTTCACCCTTTTCCTCTAGACTTTTTTCCCTTGCGGTTTTTATTTCGACCTCCAATGTTTTCCAAATAATTCATCGAAGAAGATATTTCTACAACTCTATCTCTCTATTTTTCCCCATTTGACGATTTAAAAGAAAATTTACAATAGACTCAGCAGGTAGCCCAAATCACCTCACTTTTTAAGCCCAAAAAATCAGCTTTCAACGCCCACAGTGGAAGATGAGAAGCGTTTGAAACCCAAAGATCACGCCCACACTTGCAGCAACAATCACTGTCGATGCCGTCAAGATCACCGCTGTCGTCTTCTAGGGTTCTCTCGAGTCGCCTCGTCGACTCGCGAGACGTCCGTTGGAAAGAAAACGTCGCCTCCTAAGATGAGAGAACTTTTTCGACTGTGTTGGCCCAAATCGGATGTAAAGATATTGGATTTCCCGCCCACCCAAGCATCATTTTTAAGGCTGGTCTTGAAAAATTTCTAGAACCATAATTTACACTGGTTTTAGGCTAAAAACTGGACTCCCAAACCCTTAGTTTTTTCTTTCTTTGTTCGCTAGCACGGTAGGATGGAAAAAAAAAAAAGAGCTCTGACCCTGCATTACCCCCGTTCCGTCTCGGACACGCGCTGGGCCAGGTAACCGATGTAGATTAGGTGTCGGATCCAGAACAAACAGCACAAATACATGCTTAATGCTCCTACGGTCCTGCCAGAAAACCATAAGCCGTCGCCATGAAGAGGAAGGCTCGCGCATCCGACCAGAACGACGGCGACAAGCGACGCCACGTGACGGCGCACCTCGGACTCGGCGACGAGTTCCTGGCAGAGGAGATCCTCGCCCGGTTGCCGGCCCGCGCCGCCGCACGCTGCGCCTTGCTCTCCAGGGGCATCCGCCGCCTCCTCACGAGCTCGGACTTCTGGCTCCGCCACCGCCGCCTCGGATCGCCGCAGCCGTTCCAGCACATCGCCTGTTCCATCAAGTTCGTAGACTACTGCACGGTCCGGCGGCCCCTCGCGTTACACGTCGTCGGCCCCACGTTTAGCATCAAGCACGCCGTCGGCACTGGCAGCCAGCACGGCCGCTACGGCTACGCCGGCACATGCAACAGGCTGGTCCTCCTCACTGCGTACCCCGGAAACTCGGAATCCGTCAATGCCGTCCTCGTCAACCCTGCCACCAAGGAGGAGGCCATCCGCCTCTCCGTTCCCGCGGCGGATCACGGCATGGCTACAGTACTCTGGCGTAACTTCTGCGGGTTCGGGTACAGCCCGTCGAGCAAGGCTTACAAGGCGCTCATCTGCGAGCAGGAAGGCCTTCGAAATCTCGGCGCCGGCAGGTTAATGGTGGCGCCGTTCGGCGATGGCGCTGGCTGCCAAGAGCCGAGGACGGTGTTCTCAAGCGAGCACCTCCATGTCAGGACTGTCTATCCACCGAGGACGGCAAAGTTTATCTCCTTGCTAGCATCACCGAACAATGGGGATGCTCAGTGCTTCTAGCTTTCGACATCGACGATGAGGTTGTCACCACTATTGCTCTGCCTCCAGGCACGGATGCCCAGTCAAGGCTGATGGAGATATGGGGCAGGCCATGCATTCCCACGCATGATATCTTCCAGGCCGTGCTCTGGACGCTCACGGCGGACCACCGGTGGGAGCGGCAGTGCGCGCTCGACAGTGACGGTGGCATTGTGCACGGCGCGTGGGACTGCGGCGGCGTTCTGTTCGTGCTGTTCGGCGTGATGGGCAATGTCTACTTGTACGACCTCCGAAAGGCACTGCAGGAAGCCGACGGCGGCTTGCACAAGCCATCGGCGAGATCCTCTGCGAGGATCCAGTTCGACCAGCCGGATGACGCACCAAAGTCGCATATGCATCGAGAATGGATCGACTTTCTCTGGGGTTACCACCCGACGCTCATATCTCCGGCGAGCATTTTTGGCAGCGAAGCGAGCTCCGGCAGGCGCGCTGCCCTGACGCATTTCCGGTCTGGCCAGTGCCGACGTCCTGGGAACGCCGCGGCGGAGCAGCACCGATACTTGGAGGTGTTTGTTGAGATGCTGCGGAAGCTGCCGGAGGCAAAGAGGAGGTGGCTTCTCAACTCTACGACACCTGGAGGTAGGGGCGGATCCAGAACTGCACCCCATCTTCTTGCACAATCTGTTGGTTCAAATTCACGTAGTGCGACGCAGCAGCTGTTAGATTAATCTTGTAGCTTTCAGGTTTCAGAGTCTGAATCAGTTAGATTGATAGTTTGAATTCTGTTTTAGAAGTCAGGTTAGTACTCGGTTTGTGTTAGTTGTCGGATAGAACAACAGTAGTCGTATCGTCATTAGCAGAGAAGTCAGTTTTGGTTTCAGTTTTGTTTTGCTGGATGAAGATCCAAACTCTGTATTTCTGGGTATAAATAGATAATGAAAAAACAGAAAAGACGCGAGCTTTCACGTCGCAAAATAACTCTGCTGCAGATTGTTTCCTCTGTTGCCGTATTTGTCTTCTGAACTTTGCTTTCAGATTTTGGCGTTGCAGAAGCGTTCCAGCCGAACATGTGTTCAGTTTTTGGCAAAGACGTTTCAGGCAATAGTTGATTCAGGAAACAGCAAGAAAGTTTGCTCGATATAGTTGTGCGGCTGATTGACTTCAGGGCGTTTCAACAAGTGGTATCCGAGCCACTTTTACATACGACAATGAGCAACAAGTGGTATTCGATCCCAATGCTAAGAAGATTCATCTATGGCGTTAGTGAACCGGTAGAACTAGCTGATGAATTGTTCAGTTTTTGGCAAAGACGTTTCAGGCAATAGTTGATTCAGGAAACAGCAAGAAAGTTTGCTCGGTATAGTTGTGCGGCTGATTGACTTCAGGGCGTTTCAACAAGTGGTATCCGAGCCACTTTTACATACGACAATGAGCAACAACGCACCACCGGCAGCAGCAACGGGCAGCAGCAACGGGCGATCAGTTTCCGGTAAGAGCAGCACTTACCGATCCGTCCATGTCCGGTATAAAAGCAGTAGCGAGGGGAATTCCAATTCAATACCCAATGCTTGATGACACGAATTATGGCCTTTGGGCTGTGAAGATAAAGATAAAGACAAGAAGACGGGAGTTCGACGGTCTTCTAATTTACTTCTGGTGGAACCTTTGGATTGAAAGAAACCAGCGCATTTTCCAAGGGAGTGTCGAGCAGCGGAGCAGGTGGCCACAGCGATCAGGATCACGATGCTTATGAGTTTTGCTTTCTCTTGAAACCGGCGGAATAGCCGGATGTTTCAGAACACTTTTGTTCTTAGTGGTCCTCTCTCTTTTAGTTGTTCTTTTTCTTCTTTCATTCATTAGTTTTGTGTTTTGTTTAGTCGTCCTCGGTTTCATTGGAGTAGTCCTGTCTTTAGTGGTGCTATCAGGGTGGTAATCTTTGGTTTGTGAGGTTTTTTCACGGGTCGGTTTTTCCCATAAAAACAAGACTCTGGCTGTTTTCTTTCTTCTTAATGAATTACGCAGCAATTCTCTTGCTGCTCTTTCAAAAAAATATAATAATAATTCTCCGATCACTTTCGGCGTAAGGGAAGCGGTAGAAGGTGATGCACTGGTCGAAGAAGACAAAGATCAGGCGCTCTAGCATAATCTCCCAATCCGTTCCAGACCATGTTATGATGGCTATTGCTGACAAAGAAAACAACATGGGGAGCAATCTAGGATATCGCATTGGAGAAGATTGTGTTAAAAAAAGTGAGTGCAAGTATTGAAGAGCTGATTTGATCGGTTGATCATGGGCGATGGGAAGAGCATTGTGGAATTCTCGCAAAAGCTCACTGCTGTGGTGGTAGAGATAAGTTCACTTGAGTGCGGAGTTGAAAAATGCCACCATTGTGGAAAAATTATTTAGTTCTGTGCCGGATCGATTCATACAACTTGTCGGTGCGATCAAACAATTTGGTAATATCGAGTATGTGTTTACAAGAAGCAATTGGGCGCTTGAGAGCTTTTGAAGTGACTTGAAAGGAAGGTGCCGTGGACATGGTGAAAAGGATGGGGAGCAACTTATGCTTACTGCTTGCGCAATGGGAGAGTCTACCTCGAAGGACAAGAAACATGGCGAGGTTTCAAACTTTGGTCGAGAGCTTCTTATGGCCGAGGTTGTGGCCGAGGATGAGGCTGTGGACATGGCTGAGGTCGTGAAGATGAAGGACATCAAGGTGAAGAAAGAAAATTTAGAAAGTTTGATAAGTCAAAAATAAAGTGTTACAATTGTGATATGATGGCACACTTCCGAAGCAAATGCCACAAGCAAAGGAGGAACAAGCTCACTATGTTCTAGCCCAACTCGAACATCAACACTGGAAGGCTCGACTCCACTGGGAATGAGTCCAGAAGTTGCAGCTGAAACACCAACTTCGCACTCCTCAACTTTACTCATGAAGACACGGCCATTGAGAGACATCTATGGCGTTAGTGAACCAGTAGAACCAGCTGATGAATTGTTCAGTTTTCGGCAAAGACGTTTCAGGCAATAGTTGATTCAGGAAACAGCAAGAAAGTTTGCTCGGTACAGTTGTGCGGCTGATTGACTTCATCTCATAGCGTTTCAACAGCAGCTCTGGCGAGGGCGACGGCCGCGGCATCCTCTTCCCTAACCCGGTTAATCGGATAAAAAATACTAGAAATTCTTACATTAATCGAAACAAAGAAAAGATCTGTTCATCAATTATATAATCGATATCGAGACTAAAGGTATGTTTAGTACAGCTCAAAGCTCTACGGATCCGTGAAGAAATTTGTAGATACATTAAGAGTGTTAACATAGATCATCTTGTTTACATTTTAGACCAAAATATAAACTTAATTCACTTTATTTTAGCCTCAAGTTTGAGATCTCGAGATGAAGGCTGAGATCTGGAGCTCAACCAAAAGAGTTTAAGCTGTACATATGTATGGATGCTTCTAAGTATATTTTTAGATAAAGGATTAAAATCCGGCCTCTGCAATTGCACATGACCGATGCTTCTAAGTATATAGTTTGAATTGATATTGAGTTCCTGACTCTCAAAGCTTATTATGATTCGGTCAATGGAAAAAATACCATGATGCTTCTGGAGGCTAACTCGGACTCGGCGAGACAGACGTTGATGAGCTGGATACGTGCTAACTTATACACGTCCGTTAGAAATATAAACCCATAGTTTGAATAGTTTTGTTTAGAAATATAAAACATACATATAGATTTAATAAGGATTTTTCTATTGTATCTTTATTTATTCTTTCTCAACCATATGTATTTATTCAATAAGAATATAAAAATTGGTAATAAAAAGTAAATTCCATTATAAAGTAAAGCTACTTAAAGTTGTTTGAAACTAAATTAACCTAGAAATAAAGGTCAATTTTGGAATATGCAATTTTGAAATATATAATTTATAATAAAGATTAAGATACGAATTAAATTATTATTAAGAATTAAGTTAAATTTGGAAATATGGTAAATAAAAATTGAATTAATGTTTAGAAATTTTAGATTTTAAATGGAACTCAAATTCAAAATAGAAAAGTTCAATCTCAAAATTAAAATTTACTTTTGATTTCACAATTTTTTGAAAAATATGTTAATATTTAAAATTACTGCCCGTGCGGACACCTTGTGTTGATGCCTAGTTGGCAGTTGCTACAAGAAAAGTACCGTGTATAATGCCCATCCATGCACGTACCCGATTCCATACATACACATATATATATATATATATATATATATATATATATATATATATATATATATATATATATATATATATATATTTCTGAATATGGGTGCAGCCTATATGTACTGGATGTGTGTATATAATAATAATAATAATAATAATAATAATAATACATGAATCCGATTATACAGTTCCCGATGAAAACACGGGCAATTCAAATCCGATGCAAATTCGGTAGTCGTGTCAGTGCCCAAGATACAAAATTCCACTTTCGTTATAAACTAGCTATGTGCCCGTGCGTTGCAATAGAAACTCAATTTGCGATAAAAAATTTATTTGCAAAGAGCACCAATAGTGGCAAAGGTGGGTAGTTAAAGAGCAGCGGCAAAGGTGGGTAATTTTAATGAAGTAGAGATAAGGTGATTACTAGAGCCGGACTTCGATCAAGTGTGTTTTCTTGGACGTGTTGATGTATTAATTTTTTTGTGCGTACGATTCTAGCTATGGTTATTGAAGGAAAATGTTACATGCGTAGAAAAAAAATATTTCACATATGGGAAGAAAATGTTGCCGCGATCCGGATCGATATTTCTACTGTTATCGAAGAAAAATATTGCACGTGTAGGAAAAAATATTTCACGTATGGAAAAAAATATTACAACGTCCGGAAAAATTGGATGTCTGATCACAGTCATTCCGTATAAATATTCACAGTCCGTTGGCTCGTCCGCCGTCGACCGTGACGTCTACATACTCTATGCGTAGGTACGTACGTATAGTGCCCGCCATGAAGAGGAAGGCATCGGCGCTGCACGAGAAGAAGGACGAAACACGCCGCTCCTCGGAGACGACTACTTCCTGGCCGAAGAGATCCTCTCCCGGCTGCCAGCCAACTCTGTTGGAACACAAAAAGAAGAACCAAAAACAACTGCAACCGAGAGGACTCGAATTAATCATGACCGAAACGCACACCACTGTCTGCGTCGGCGTTCTATTCGCGTGGCTTCTCGGAGGCGGCGCCTGCTGCTTGTACTGTTGGACTTTAATCCTGATATTGGCGAGTAGGAGTGGCCCAGTGCATCGCTAATATACTGGTTCGGTCAAATAAATCAGCCTGAAGTTTAGTTTGTCGGTTTGTTTCAGTCCTTGTTAGTTAGAACGTGGGAGTTAAAATAGGATCTTAAGTTGACATGATCAAACGCACTTGTATGCAGTTTATTTAAGTAGCCAAGTAAATTTTACATCTTGTAGCGCAAGTTCATTCAGTAATACAAAAGAACTTTTCCCAGAATTCCCTTGCTCTTGCGCTCTGTTTGTCTCTGAACTTTTGCTGTTCTGCTGGATTAGCTACAGTAATTTCAGCATTTGTCATTCCCCTGCAGTCTCTAGTTTGTTGCCCTGCCGTCATTCTATCAGGCACTTGGGCATGACGCTGTGAGATCCTCCAGGTCTACACGTACGACCTCCGCCACGGGGAGACGGCGCCGGGGCAAACGCATCTGCCTGAGCGACCTTTTCCTAACCTGACCGCCGCTTGTTGCGAGAGATCCGTGACTTTTCTGCAGTCATTCTACGGTGATCCAGATCGTTGTGCTGCGAGTGTTTGGCTTATTCGGGACCTTGATATATTTTTTTTCCATATTTGATCCTCTAGTGGGACCAAATTTTAAATTTAGAGTCTTTCTCAGCCACGGAGGTAGCAGCAGCATAGCAACCACCTCACGCTCCTCTACCGAGGCACCTCGTTGGTAGCATGGTAATCACCTTGCCAACGACACAAGCTCTGACCGGCATCACAAGTGAGAACCCCGCAAGCTTGCTGCGGTGTAGGAACATAGCAGGTCCTACTGCACTAGGGGACCACAGCAGGTCTTGCTGTATTGCTATCGTCCGATGATCTTACCGTGTACAGGGATTGCGATAGGAGCCTATCACACGATGGGACTGTGGCATCTCCTGTCACAGTGGGCCCGCCTCACCTGTCGATATGCACATCGTTGCCATAGAGCTGGTTACCTGCCGTGGTAAGGAAGTATGGTAGGTCACACATATTACCTACTATTATTTTTATAATCTAGGAGTAGGGATGAAAACGTGACGGAAATGGCTGGTAAATGACTATTCTGTTTCTGTTTCCATTTTTTTACTGGTAACGAAAACGAAATCAGAAACCCTAAAAACAGATACAGAAATGGATGTGGATCAGAACGGAGCGGATACATAAACAAAAGCGGAAAATTCCATGCACGTATATTTCCAGTTGTAACACCCTAAAAATTTGTAAATTCTTTAATCTGACCATTTAATTCGGATTTTTTTTGAATTTTAGCATTTAATTAAAAGATTTTGCTATTTTTATATTTAAATAAATAATTTATTTGAGAAAATAAAACTAAAACATTGCTAAAAATAAATTCCTAAGTTCAAAATGTTATAAAATATTTTTGAGAATTTTTGTAGAATTTTGAACTATATTTGATATTTTCTATAAAGCAATATATATTTCTGGTATTATTTAAATTAGAAATTTTGTTGTTTTCATTTATATGCAAATTCATTTCCATTTCTATTACCGTTGGAACCGACTCTTTCATTTCTGTTTTCGTTTCCGTTTCCACACTAATATTTTCTATTTCTAAGAAAAGTCTTCCATTTCTGTTTTTCTCCGAAACGATCGAAAATTTTGTTTCCGTTTTTAATCCTATCTAGAGTGGTCTAATTTTTAAATTAAGTTTGAATTGGATGGAGACTTTAAACCAAAAAAAAAAAGCGAAGAGGCTTGATAAGCCAAAGCTCCCGGTGCTGCTACCGCGCGCAGCTGCATAACCCGTGGTAAGCAGTGGTCGTTTGGTGCAGCTAGCGGTGTAGCGCATCCACGCGCGCGCTTTGGCTCCCACGCCACGTTTTCCCCCCCGCTTTCCACACCAAACACCACGCGTCACTCGCTGCTTGTGCTCCCCCCGAAACATTCCCCATGCATGGCACGGCGAAACATGTTTTTTCTCCAAACTCCTCTCGTCGACACGACCAAAGCACCGACCAGAGTTCATAATTTCAAGGTAAATCACTTTCGAAAACCATGGTTTTTGAGTTTATCATTGCGGTTTGAGATTTAAAACCGCTCAATAAACCGGTCTAATTTTAACAAAAATTCAAAAAGTTTGAAAAAAAATTTATGCGTTGATAATTGCTCGAAAACCGTTGAAAAACTACAGTTTTCGCAAAAAACCGGTCAAAAACCGCTTGAAAAACCGTTTTTTAGGAATATTCAATTAGTTGGTTGGTTTTTCGCGAAAAACCCGAATGGTTTTCAATTTTTTTGAATTTATTTTCAAAATTTTTTGATTTATTAATTCTTCAGTTTTTAATATTTTTAAGCGGCTTTTGTGATTTTCATACCGTGAGTTTCGAACCGATTTTTAAATACGGTTTTTGAATCCCTGCCACAACACTTTGACACAAGTAGCGCACACATACATCAAACCAACATAGCCACACACACATGCAAGGGCATGCACACGCCAGGCTATGCAGCTGCACCAAAGTTCACTGCTCCCATGGCACCATCCCTATAGCACTTGTTGCCAAATTAATCTCTTTCACCATCCCTAGCACTTTGTGCCAAAAAATTCTTTCTTTCTTTCTTTCTTTCTTTTTTGAAAGATCCACGGCAAATTTCTGGTCTTGCACAATGGGCGGTTTGTCTCCGTTTTCTTGGTCTCTTATTTCCAGATCCTTCTGGATGTGGATGCTTAATATTATTCCAAAGTAGGTGATGAAATGTGTTGACATTACAACCGAAGGTGTGGTTGGTAGTGTATACACGGCCAAGTCGCTGACTGAGAAGAAAATGAAATGACAACACATGGAATCATATGCTCAGTATCAGCTGTTGCCCTTGTATAGATACACATATTTACTATTAAGGTTGAAAACCCATATGGAATTTTTGACCGTTCGGTAGGAAAAGGAAAACAAAACTCCTTTTTCAAAACGGAAACGAAAATGTCTGTATCGAAATCGAATTTTTTTTTTGCCATCAACGGAAATAGAAACGGGAGAGCCAGTTCTGACATAAACAAAAATTCCGCATAAATGAAACCAAAAATTCTGTTTTCTAATTTAAATAATACCACATATATATTGCTTTATAGAAAAATATCAAATAGAGTTCAAAATTCTACAAAAATTCTCAAAAATATTTTATTACATTTTGAACTTAGGAAAATTATTTCTAGCAAGATTTTGATTTTATTTTCTCAAATAAATTATTTATTTAAATATGAAAATAGCAAGAATCATTAATTAAATTCTGGAAATTCAAAAAATCATAAATCTGAATTAAATGTTTAATTAAAGAATTTGCAAATTTCTAGGGTGTTACAACTAGGAACATACCTACATGGAATTTTTCTCTTTCGTTTCCGTATCAACTTCATTCCGTTCACCATCTATTTCTGTCACCATCCGTTTCTAGGATTTCCAATTTCGTTTCCGTTATTAATAAAAAAATGTGAAAATGGAACAGAACAGCCATTTACCAACTGTCTCTGTTCCATTTTCATCTCTATTTACAATTACATGGTAGACACTGATTTAAGTGCTTAATTACTGATACTATTCATATTAAGGGTGAAATATTCGTACGTCTCAAGATTGATCTTTCCCTTGGTACGTACATGATGGGGCTTTAGTTTTTCTCTTTTTTTTATTTTGTTTGCGAGGATTCTTGTTAATAGCCATTGGTACGATTTAAACAATAAATTTGGTCACCTAAAACCAATACTATGACAACAAAGATGCGTGCCTGCATCTAGAAGCCAGCCTACTCATGCTCTTCTTACTCTACGCTTTTCACAATATTTGTCCGGCCCGCGTGCCAAGCACTGAGTTTTTTTTAAACTGAATTTACGGAACTACTGGTCTTTTTAAAAAATAATCAATGAAAAGACCTATTTACGATCTAAAATTTTTTAAATCTTTGGTTGAAAGAATCAGTTTTTGCAAAATAACTTAATTTGAAAAGACTTTCTCGTGATCCAAATTTTTAAAAAATCTTCCGGACCGAAAGAACCAGTGACCGCATCGAATTTGTGGAACGACGGGGTCATTTTCGCAAAATAATCGATGGAAGGACCTGTTCGCGATTTCAAATTGTTTTAAATCTCCCGGGTCGAAAGAACCGGACTACGGGGTCTTTTTTTTGCAAAATAACATGTAGAAGGACCCGTTCGTGATTTTTAATTTACCGCGGAAGGACCCGTTCGTAATTTCTAATTTTTCAAGGTGCTTTTCCGAAAACCTGATGGCGTGGCGCTCGGTTAAATGAAATCTCCCGCTATAAGATATGGGTCGAAAGAACAGGGACTACAGGATCTTTTTACAAAATAACACGTAGAAGGACCACTTCATAATTTCTAATTCTTCGGAAGGACCCGTTCGTAATTTTGATTTTTTCAAGGCGCTTTTCTAGAAACACGATGATGTGGTAACCGGTTGGGTGAAATCTCCATTATAAGATATATACTAGATAATGACCAGCGCTTCTGTGCATGTGTATATAATTGTTCTTTGTGTCACGTGAAATTTTGATCGCTTGATATTTATGGGGAAAGCTGTGTAATCCGCTTACGCTTTTTAGAAAAAAGCGTGTCAAAAATAGTCTAGAGGAAAAAAGCGAAAAATTATTAGAGATGACAACCTTCTTTTATCGAGCCTAATACTCTCTGGCGTTCATAGAGTAATAATACATGTTAGCAAAACCACCCACCGGTGAAAAATAGTCTAGAGGAAAAAGGGCGAAAAATCATTAGAGATGACAACCTTCTTTTGTCGAGCCTAATACTCTCTGGCGTTCATCGGTAATAATACATGTCTAAAAAATATCGAGATCGAGATGGAAAATCGAGTAGAGGAAAAAGTCTAGAGATAGAGTTGCACACATATCTCTGGTGATGAAAACTTTTTTTCGGGAAAAACGGAGAACACAACCGTTAATAAAAAAACTACGGATTTTTTTTTAACGAAAAAATAAAGGCGAATGACCCGTACGCGAATATGAGGAAAAAGAGCGAAAAACTATTAGAGATAACAATCTTCTTTTGTCAAGCCTAATACTCTACGCGTTCACCGAGTAATAATACACGTTTGCAAAACCACCCACCGGTGAAAAATAGTCTAGAGGAAAAAGAGCGAAAAATTATTAGAGATGACAACCTTCTTTTGTCGAGCCTAATACTCTGGCGTTCACCAAGTAATAATATATGTTTAAAAAATATCGAGATCGAGATGGAAAATCGAGTCGGGGAAAAAGTCTAGAGATAGATTGCACACATATCTGCGGTGGCGAAAATATTTTTTCGAGAAAAGCGGAGAACACAACCGTGAATAAAAAACTACAGATTTTTTGGAAGCGGAAAAATAAAAGGCGAATGACCAGATGCGAATATCTGAAGCAGTAGGGCCTTTTGCAAAACCACCGATTGAAGGAATTTGGATGTATTTTTTATTTTTACAAAACTACCCACAGATTAAAAATAGTCTAAATGAAAAAAGGCGAAAAATTATTAGAGACAACAAACATCTTTTGTCGAGTCTAACACTCTACGCGAGTAATAATACATGTTTAAAAAAAATATCAAAGATCGAGATGGAAAATCGAGCTGGGGAAAATGTCTAGAGATAGAGGTGCACACATTTCTCTGGTGCCGAAAACATTTTTTCTGGGAAAAACGGAGAAAGGACCTAGACGTAAAGAGCAAGGGTATGTTTGTTACGTTTTTGGACATGTCCGCTATCCTGAAAAATTAGAAAAGGGCTTGTTCGCGATTTGAAATCAACGGGAGGTTTTTTTTGGTAAAACGGCACGCCAGGGACCCAAACGCGACGAATGGGAAAAAACCTTCTCCTCACAAAAAATCGCGAAGGGCTTATTCGTAATCCACAGGGACCTATCCATAATTTGAAGAAACGGAGGGGCTTTTTTGCGAAGTGGCGCGCAATTTGAAATCAACGTGAGGTTTTTTTTGGGTAAAACGGCACGCCAGAGACTCAAACGCGACGAATGGGAAAAAATCTTCCCCTCACAAAAAATCGCGAAGGGCTTATTCGTAATCCACAGGGACCTATCCATAATTTGAAGAAACGGAGGGGCTTTTTTGCGAAGTGGCGCACCGTGACAGGTGGATGGGCTGGCTAAGCGCGCTTTCTCCCGCGTGTAATAGGGTTGATTATATTATTTGATACTCATTGGATAGACAAAGTACTACTCTATCTAACTGGGGCAAGCATTGTCCAGTTCTATTAAATTTTACTTAATTTGTTTTCCTTTTGGTATGTGTGTCGGACAAAAATTATGGAACTGAGTTAGTAATTCTCAACTCATTTATACATCACTCTTCATTTCTCTTACAACAAGATCCTAAAATAGTTTTCCATTTAACAATGACGATATATTAGACTCTAGTTGGACTTTGTTTCTCTTTTAGATTAAGCAAATCTCAAATTGTTTACCATACATTGAAAACTCAATAGTCTTATCTATTTCTTTTTTGGAACTAGCTTATAAATAAGTACAACAATATTTTCTATAATTCAACACACACAACTCACCATTGCGTATGATTGGTAAATATGTTTTTTTTAAAAAAAATACGGTAATTGAAATGTGATGTCAAATATACCAAATACAACTTCAGTTCGATATCGTTAAATATCATAATATTTCGGTTCGATATCGGTAAATACCATATTTACCAAACTAGCGTAAATTGTTCTTTTTTACTTGTTGTTTTGGACATTGATAGGGTTTCTAATACACACATTTGACCATTACTCTATCTAATTATATGATAGTAAAAATTATTACAAGTAAAAATTATTACACACATTTGATCATTACTTGATGTAATACCGCAAATCGTCTTTGCCAGGGGTTCGGTCAGAAATGTTTTCCACCTTCTTGACTCAAGGTTCAGCCGTCATGCGGTTATTAATTTTATTTTAGGTTGTGGGTTTTTAAAGTGAAAACTTATCGGAATGGTTGTTTTCTCCGAGCAGATTAGTTTTATGACAAGTTGTCTTTTCGCGCCAAGAATTTAATTTTTGGTTCGCGCTAATGGTTAAAAGTTGGACTTTGGTTTTGGAGGGTCTTTTTAGGAATGTTCCTCCTCACCTTCTTCTCTCTCTTTCTTTTATTGAGTGGTGAGATTGGCTTGAGGGTGGCTCTTTCTTTTCTCCCATGATCTCCTCCCATTTGGCTCCTGCAAGCCCTGCCGAGCTCAGCAAGCTCATGCCGACTCCCTCCAGTATTCCTCCCGATCGGCGCCTCCTGGACTTCCTCCTCTGGCCCCTTCTCCCTTTCCTCTGTCGGCGTGAGCAAGAAAAGCGGCCAAGACCAAGCCAGACAAGTAGCAAGCAGCAGAGGCCCAAGAAGCACGGCGGAAGCGGCTCGGCCACCTCGGCCTGTGCAGCCAGCCTCGGCCCGGTCTTGGCGACCTCTCCCGGTGATCAGCTCTCCCCACCTCCTCTTTTCCTCCATGGACTTCCTTGAGGTAAAACCTTAGGTGGTGGAGATCCTTTAGCTTGCTTGCATGGTGTTTGATGAAATGCCTAGCTAGGGTTCTTGTTTTTGCAATGCATTTAGTTGGGGAATGGAGACTAGAAATTTGGGAGTTTTCGGTTCGAGCAGATTTCTGTCCTTGGTTAGAACTGCAATTTGAAAATTTTCCTGCATTTCCTGGGGTTTGGCTATAACGAAAGTTGTAGATAATCGAATTACCTTTCAATGAAGACTGGAATCGCTAAATTTCGTTAAACTTTTTAAAGTTATAGCTATTTTACCGCGTGATGTCCAGCAGCGTTATTTTTTCTGACTGTCTGCTGTTCGTCGCAAATCTGAGAATAATCAGTGCTTTTCGGTCGATTGGCTATAGAAAAAGTTGTAGATAATCGAATTATCTTTCAATAGAGACTTGAATCACTAAGTTTCGATCATCTGACTAAAAGTTATGGCTATTTTACGAGTGCTGTCCCGGGTTGGCAGATTGCTGTTTTGGGATTTAGGAGTGGGTTGCGAAGCCGACTTAGTTATGAGTTTTGTGTTGAATTATGGGCGTGTTTTGAGTGGGTTATATCCATATGCAGGTGGTGTGACCCCGGGTGTGGCAACTTCGCCTCGCCACACCGTCTCGATGAGTTGAAGGCAAGTGCGTTGTAGTGGATGTGGCATGGATGGCTATTATGTTTTTGCAATGTTACCATTATTCATGTACTACTTTGTTATTGTCATGCTTGATTTGCAGGCGATATGATGAATGAGAATGGTTAAATGGTTATGCTATTATTGAAAACAAGTTTATATGCAAGTGTAACCCGTATATCTCTTAAAGGCTATTTAGTTGATTGCTTGTGTTATTTATATGCTTATGCTATGGCTACATTTGTGTTTATAAGCACGTCTAGTGGGGTAATTGTCTTTTGATGAAAAGGTTGAGTAACCGGATGCAAGTGCATCGTTGATTGAAAGGATTAGTGTTGAAAGTTGAAGGTTATAACATTTTGCGATTATAAAGAGCCATCTTTGAGATGTCATACTATTATCACTAGTATGAATGGATAATGTGACTATTGAAGTAAGGAGGTTGGATTAATAAGAAGGGATGATTTGGCGATCATGAAGCTGGATTATGACTTTAATGGGAGTATTAATGATAATTGTGACCATGTAGATATGAGTGTCAAGAATAAGAATATGAGAGTTGAGAAGATGAATAAGAATGTTGGGAATGCGGATATGAGTATTGATAATATGGATACAAATGTGAGAAATGAATGTATTTTGCAAATTTGTTTATGTCTATTGCATTTGTGCATTCATGATGGAAGAAGCGACCCATTACGATCAGGGCCTCTGTGCTCACATGTAGTGAGCACGAAAGTCCTCTCTGAGTCCCATATCGTGGTTGTATGGGAGCGGGTCGATGAGTAGGCACCCTCCATCTACGGGATGGAAGGGGCGTGAGGTGCACCAACGGGTGGGCACTCGGCGATCTGCAATGCGTGCATAGAAATGAGCATTCATATGCATTGCATCTTTGATAATGAGTGTTGTGGTAAATGATGTGTCATATGGATGGTGATTATGGAAATTGAAGGTTGAGTCGTGGACTCAACCCAAAAAGGGGAGATTGAATTGAATTTGATGAATTAGCGCATTTCTTTGCCTAGCTAATTATGTGGTATGAATAACGTGGAGTGAAGTCAAGTTATGAGCATAAAGTCAATTGATGAAAATGGTTGGAAATTATATAATTTTGCATATCTGCATGGGATATTATGTGAATGAAATGCATGGTTGTGTTGCCTTATATATCATTGCGTGTCTGCATGGGATATTATGTGAATGAAATGCATGGTTGTGTTGCATTATATAGTATTACATATCTGCATGGGTTATTTTGTGAATGAAATGCATGGTTGTGTTGCATTATATAGTATTGCATATCTGTATGGGTTATTTTGTGAATGAAATGCATGGTCGTGTTGTATTATATAGCATTACAGATATGCATGATATATTATGTGAATGAAAGCATTAAAACATTTCATTGCCTTGTGTATTGTGATTGATAAATGTTGAATGATGAGAATGGAAGGAACAGGTTGAGAGTTGATTCGTGGGCTCATCCAGAATTGATTTCCAAGGCATGGGTAAGGTTTTGTTACATTGTCGAGTTGGTTGAGGTAAGTGGAGCTGCTACTACTCCTGTTGCTGGATGTTTCAGTTAAGTAATGGTTATTTAAATGATGAATTAATCGTGCTCTAACGTTTTGGATCCTTTATGAAATCAACCGTTTCTTTTATTTACGGATGTTAATTTAAGGAACTGCTACTTGATGTTTTCTAATAGTTGCATTTTAGTCTAATGCCTTACTTTTCCTACTTATCGCACTTTCTTTGAGTCTTGGACTCACGCTTGTTTGCTTCTGTTCTAGGTACCTTGAAGGCGATCCATCGGGATGGGAGTAGAAGCACGTGCGACTTGGTTATCATCCCTTAAATTAATTCCTAAAGCTTTGATCGTATCTAATGTGGTTGTAAAGTGTTGTGTGTTATGGTGTAATTTATCAATTGCTAGTGAATGTGTGATTGATATCTAAGGACCTGCTAGAATGTTTCATCTTGATTGAATGAATGATATCTAAGCGCAATTGTTCTTTTGATTGCTTGAGTGGATGGCCTCTTATCTAGAGAGTTCATGCGAAATTTTGTAAATTCGGTGGCTTAGATTTTAAGCCGTTTTTTAGAGTTTGGTTAATTGCAAACAATTTTGTAGAGATGTCATTGAGTTGATTAGGGATTTGGTAGCATTCACGGTGCGTTTGACAAGGGTATTCTGATTAGTATCGAGCCGGGCCAGTGCATGATGTATGAATGTAACGAGTAATTCTAGAATGAATTAAAAATTTTGCAGTGTGAAGGTAGAAACATGGTTTAGGTTGAATCTTTAAAATGTGGCCCTAGGGCAATAACCATAAAAGTTTGACGTAGAATGGTTAATTAATTTAAAACTGACACACTCTGATGAGGAAAGGGTTGGGATATCGTTGCATTGTGTTACAATACTTATTTTGTTACTAATGTTATGATGATGCTTGTGGTTATGTTATTTGTTAGTTTGATAGGGCTATGGTAGTATTTACCGCTATGCTTTTGAAGTGGTAAATTTGCTTAGTGGGGTCGGTGGGACTCTTTGGGCGAAGGGTTCGGCCTTGTCGTGTGGTGTGGTTGTTGGTGCGGTGACTTAGAGCCAAAGACCGAAGAAGAGTTCTTGTTATACATCATAAATCGGAGAGTTGATGGAGTCACGTATTTAAATTTTGTCTTCTTTGGTCTTCTTGGATTTAAGTCAAAGAAGAGTTTTGTGTTGCCTTTTGGTTGCTTTGCGGAGAAAGACATGGATTTCTTTGTGTTGTCGTTCTCCAAGTTGAAGTTTTGGACTTGGGCTTTATAGGGAAAAGTGTTATTCGATCGATTCGCTTTTCCTTTCCGTGAATTGATTTGTGTAAACCCTTTCCTTCGTGGAATTTGGAGTTTGATGATTGGTGTGGAGATCATTGAATGGCAAGGCTGAGCCTGTCATTTTCTAAGTCTTCGAGAGTCGAGTTTCTTTGGAAGTTTTCGTTGGTTTTTGGAAAGGAAAAATTAAGCGATTAGAGTAAGTTGTGGGTCGGGGTGATCTCTGATTTATAAATGGAGATTTAGAAATGGTATTACAGTGTGTCAAAGAAGTAATAACAAGTTTGGTTGAGGAACTTGTTAAATAAGTTGATGGGGTTCAATTGTCTAAATCATTGGAATCGTAGGTAGTTGATCTTTGTATTCGTCATATGATCGACGGATAGGAATTTTGGATGGTAAGTTAATGGGGACAAAATTTCAACCTGTTTTCTTTGATGAATTAGTGGGGTAGAATTTATTTAATGTTGGTGAAAACATTTCCGAACGCGGATGTAAGTAATTGAAAGGACAAGTTCTGGAGAAAGTGATTCAAGGAAGAGTAGTTATGAGATTCTTGCTAAGTCTTGTTGGTGTTTCCCTAAGGCGCTAAGTGTGAGCATTGGAACCTCTATTGTTAAAGGTGCATGAGTTTTAGAGATAATGGGATGTAGGATGAACTCGGGTTTAAATTGCATAGGGAAATGGGGTTGTCGGTGTAATTATTTGGAAGGTTGCCTTACATTTAAGGCATCTTGTTGGTGTGCAATTGAAATTACCATATGAGTTGTGTTTAGCCAAGTGGTGGAGTTAGTAGATGAAAGATTGTGAGGAAGAAAGAATGCATACTTATGGAATAATGTGATGATAGTCTTTGGATTTGCCATTTAAAGGAAATAAATAAATGTAATGGAAAATGTTGGATTCCAGGATCGTTTTGCTATTCCCGAAATGTTGGTTTTGGGATTAGGGTGTTGTGTTGCTTTTTAATCGAGTGATTCTTTGATGTGAGGTTTTCCACCTTAGGGCTCAAGGTGAGGAAGTGGTTTATGTTGTTAAGAGAATGGAGTTCTCTTCGAGTTTAATGTCGTGTTAGACCTAGTTGTGAGGAGTAAGGTTCTGTGTCTTTGTAAGAGTAAGGGATATGTGATCTCGTCGTTTTGCTTGTTTGGGAGGATCATTTTGATCACGTTGTTCCTAAGTTGTGTGGGACTTTGTCGTTGGTGGACTAGGTGGTTCAGTCGTAAACCTTTTTTCTTTGAGTGATTGTCTCATTGTATGAGACAAGTTTGAAAGAAGGCCAAGATCGATTTGATATTATGAGGGAAGTTAATTGTTGCCCTATAGGGTTAACCCATTCAATATTAAAGAATGATTTTTGATCTGTGTTTCCAAGGCATTGTTGAAAAGATAAAAGTCGTGTTTTGATTCCTAGAGGATCCCGGCATTAATTGGTTAGAAATAGCGATATATTCGGGTACGGTCAGAAGTTGTTAATGGTTAGGTGACTATAAAGGTTAACTATTGAGGAGAAATGTGAATCAGGGTTTCCTTTGTTCTTTTTGGATGTTTTCGCTTTATCAGTCGGTTCCCGTCGTTCTTGTTGGTGTTCTTGTGGTGTTCAGAATTCGAGGTCGAATTCTGTTAAAGGGGGGAAGAGTGTAATACCGCAAATCGTCTTTGCGGGGTTTGATCGAAATGTTTTCCACCTTCTCGACTCAAGGTTCGGTAATCATCACGGTTATTAATTTTATTTTAGGTTGTGGGTTTTTTCGTGAAAACTTATCGGAATGGTTGTTTTCTCGAAGTGATTAGTTTTTTGACAAGTTATCTTTTAGCGCCAAGAATTTAATTTTGGTTCGCTAATAGTTAAAAGTTGGACTTTGGTTTTGGAGGGTCTTTTTAGGAATGTTCCACCTCACCAAACTTCTCTCTCTTTCTTTTATTGAGTGGGTGAGATTGGCTTGGAAATTGGCTCTTTTCTTTTCTCCCTGTAGATGCTCCTCCCTATCGGCTCCTGCAAGCCCTGCTGAGCTCGGCAAGCTCATGCCGACTCCTCGATATTCCTCCCGATCGGAGCCTCCTGGACTTCCTCCTGTAGCGCCCTTCTCCCTTTCCTCTGTCGTGACAAGAAGCAGACAATGAGCCCAAGCAGTGAGTAGCGATGGTGGCCGAAGCCCAAGCGTGATAGCAGCGGCAGTGAGCCCAAGCCTGACGGCTGCTCAGCCGAGCCTCGGCCTGTTAAGCCAGCCTCCGGCCGGTCGCGACCTCTCCCGGGTGATCAGCTCTCCCCACCTCCTCTTTTCCTCCATGGACTTCCTTGAGGTAAAACCCTAGGTGGTGGAGATCCTTTAGCTTGCTTGCATGGTGTTTGATGAAATGCCTAGCTAGGGTTCTTGTTTTTGCAATGCATTTAGTTGGGGAATGGAGAGACTAGAGAAATTTGGGAGTTTTCGGTTCGGACAGATTTCTGTCCTTGGTTAGAACTGCAATTTGAAAATTTTTCCTGCATTTCCTGGGGTTTGGCTATAACAAAAGTTGTAGATAATCGAATTACCATTCAATGAAGACTGGAATTACTAAATTTTGTTAAACCGTTTAAAAGTTATAGCTATTTTACCGCGTGCTGTCCAGAACGCGTTATTTTTGCGGCTGTCTGCTGTTCGTTGCAAATCTGAGAATAATCAGTGCTTTTCCCGGTCGGTCGGCTATAGAAAAAGTTGTAGATAATTGAATTATCTTTCAATAGCGACTTGAATCACTAAGTTTCGATCATCTGACTAAAAGTTATGGCTATTTTACGAGTGCTGTCGGGTTGGCAGATTGCTGTTTTTGGGATTTAGGAGTGGGTTGCGAAGCCGACTTAGTTATGAGTTTTGTGTTGAATTATGGGCGTGTTTTTGAGTGGGTTATATCCATATGCAGGTGGTCTGACCCCCGGGTGTGGCAACTTCGCCTCGCCACACCGTCTCGATGAGTTGAAGGCAAGTGCGTTGTAGTGGATGTGGCATAGATGGCTATTATGTTTTTGCAATGTTACCATTATTCATGTACTACTTTGTTATTGTCATGCTTGATTTGCAGGCGATATGATGAATGAGAATGGTTAAATGGTTATGCTATTATTGAAAACAAGTTTATATGCAAGTGTAACCCGTATATCTCTTAAAGGCTATTTAGTTGATTGCTTGTGTTATTTATATGCTTATGCTATGGCTACATTTGTGTTTATAAGCACGTCTAGTGGGGTAATTGTCTTTTGATGAAAAGGTTGAGTAACAGGATGCAAGTGCATCGTTGATTGAAAGGATTAGTGTTGAAAGTTGAAGGTTATAACATTTTGCGATTATGAAGAGCCATCTTTGAGATGTCATACTATTATCACTAGTATGAATGGATAATGTGACTATTGAAGTAAGGAGGTTGGATTAATAAGAAGGGATGATTTGGCGATCATGAAGTGGATTATGACTTTAATGGGAGTATTAATGATAATTGTGACCATGTAGATATGAGTGTCAAGAATAAGAATATGAGAGTTGAGAAGATGAATAAGAATGTTGGGAATGCGGATATGAGTATTGATAATATGGATACAAATATGAGAAATGAATGTATTTTGCAAATTTGTTTATGTCTATTGCATTTGTGCATCCATGATGGAAGAAGCGACCCATTCGATCACGGGCCTCTGTGCTCACATGTAGTGAGCACGAAAGTCCTACTCGTAGTCCCATATCGTGGTTGTATGGGAGCGAATCGATGAAGTAGGCACCCTCCATCTACGGGATGGAAGGGGCGTGAGGTGCACTGCAAGCGGGTGGGCACTTTCGGCGATCTGATGCGTGCATAGAAATGAGCATTCATATGCATTGCATCTTTGATAATGAGTGTTGTGGTAAATGATGTGTCATATGGATGGTGATTATGGAAATTGAAGGTTGAGTCGTGGACTCAACCCAAAAAGGAGATTGAATTGAATTTGATGAATTAGCGTATTTCTTTGCCTAGCTAATTATGTGGTATGAATAACGTGGAGTGAAGTCAAGTTATGAGCATAAAGTCAATTGATGAAAATGGTTGGAAATTATATAATTTTGCATATCGCATGGGATATTATGTGAATGAAATGCATGGTTGTGTTGCCTTATATATCATTGCGGTATCGCATGGGATATTATGTGAATGAAATGCATGGTTGTGTTGCATTATATATCATTGCGTGTCGCATGGGATATTATGTGAATGAAATGCATGGTTTTGTTGCATTATATAGTATTACATATCTGTATGGGTTATTTTGTGAATGAAATGCATGGTTGTGTTGCATTATATAGTATTGCATATCTGTATGGGTTATTTTGTGAATGAAATGTATGGTCGTGTTGTATTATATAGCATTACAGATATGCATGATATATTATGTGAATGAAAGCATTAAAACATTTCATTGCCTTGTGTATTGTGATTGATAAATGTTGAATGATGAGAATGGAAGGAACAGGTTGAGAGTTGATTCGTGGGCTCATCGAATTGATTTCAAGGCATGGGTAAGGTTTTGTTACATTGTCGAGTTGGTTGAGGTAAGTGGAGCTGCTACTACTCCTGTTGCTGGATGTTTCAGTTAAGTAATGGTTATTTAAATGATGAATTAATCGTGCTCTTACGTTTTGGATCCTTTATGAAATCAACCGTTTCTTTTATTTACGGATGTTAATTTAAGGAACTGCTACTTGATGTTTTCTAATAGTTGCATTTTAGTCTAATGCCTTACTTTTCCTACTTGTCGCACTTTGCTGAGTCTTGGACTCACGCTTGTTTGCTTCCTGTTCTAGGTACCTTGAAGCTGATCCATCGGGATGGGAGTAGAAGCACGTGCGACTTGGTCATCATCCTTAAATTAATTCCTAAAGCGATCGTATCTAATGTGGTTGTAAAGTGTTGTGTGTTATGGTGTAATTTATCAATTGCTAGTGAATGCGTGATTGATATCTAAGGACCTGCTAGAATGTTTCATCTTGGTTGAATGAATGATATCTAAAGCGCAATTGTTCTTTTGACTGCTGAGTGGATGGCCTCTTATCTAGAGAGGTCATGCCGAAATTTTGTAAATTTCGGTGGCTTAGTTTTAAGCCGTTTTTTTTAGAGTTTGGTTAATTGCAAACAATTTTGTAGAGATGTCATAGAGTTGATTAGGGATTTGCTAGCATTCGCGGTGCGTTTGGCGTCGGGGTGTTACACTTGACAAATCTAGTGTTATTATTTCTATGTGAAACTATACTTTACATATATTTGACTGTTACTTTATCCAATTTTGTAGGTATTTTTCTATTTCGTTATTCAGTTTATTTCAATTTACTAGCGGTTTTTACCAAATAACCGAGTTAACCGAATACCATATAACAGTCAAACCGAGTTAACCGGTTCAGTTTTTTTGGCATGGCTTTTTTTGTTTTGGTAAAACTGTGCATAGCCCAAAGCAGCGTAGAGTTATGCTTCTAACTACAGTGTGCGTAGTGATACCACCTTACATTTTAGATCATCTTATCTCCAATTATTTTACTCAAGTGCGGATATAGGGGAGTGTGGGGTATGCTTAGCGCCCTAAAAAATTTGGAAAATGCTACAAGTCATTTCTTTAATAGGCTATATTTGTTGATTAGATTGGTTCCGATTTTGGTGATTTGGGATTTAATTTTAAGACCTTAAAACAATTTGTATTGTACTTTTAGCAAACTTTAAATATAGTTGTTTCATTTATCGTGTTATGAAATTATTGTACAAGATTATAAAGTTGTAGAAGAGAAGTGTGCGTACCCATAAATTTTTTTCTAATTCCACCACTGATGTTATTCCCTCTGGTTCACAAAAACGTGTTGTTTTGAGGTACTTGCAGTGCAGGCAAACTTTTTAAAAGTTTAGTGATTGATATCGTTTTTAATATTTAAATTAGATGCATGAAAATCATATGCGCAGATTTGTCTCGAAAAATACTTTTATAATAATATTGTTATTTTATTTGATTTTATAAATATAATATAAATAAAATTAGCGGTCAAAGTTGAGTTTTTGGAATGTATCAATGTCTAAAAGAACATATGTTTTGTGTGCAGTTAAAACTTTTTAAAATTTTAGTGATTGATATCTTTTTAATATTTAAATTGGAAGCATGAAAATTATATGTGCAGTGTTTCTCGAAAAATACTTTTATAATAATATTACTATTTTATTATATTTTATAAATATAATATAAATAAAATTAGCGGTCAAAGTTGAGTTTTTGGAACGTATCAATGTTTAAAAGAACATATGTTTTGTGACGGAGGGAGTATATATCTACATTATGTGCAACCGCGTTGTAAGTTGAGTTACGTGTATCATCAATCGGCGGCTAATCCTACCTGTCGAGCACCTGGTGTTTGTCTGGCTAAAGGTCAGGATTCAAGGTTTACTTGGTATATATTAGATGTTTTTATTCTATAATTCCTAAATTTGATCATGTGATCTCTCCTTGTTATATCAAAATTTTTAGATAACTGAATCGTTGAGGAACAACACAATTGACAGTCTGTGTAACGTTCCATTTTTGAGCCTTTTTAAAATTTTAGTGAATTTAAAATTTTCTTTTAGTGCAAGCAAATCATTTAAATCAAAGGTATAAGTTTAAATGGGTTAAAAATAATTTAATTGGGTTCCAAATGCTTAAAAGTATTTTTGAGAATTTTCTGAGATTTTTGTCTAATTTATTTGCTATTTATTTTAGTTTTATGTATTTTCTGAAATTTTCTTAAAAGAAATTATTTTCCTTACCCTGCGCAGGCCGTTTTCCTTCGGCCTGGCCTATTTCTTCTCCCCGTCGCTCGGCCCGATTTCCTCTCCCGACCCGGTCCACTGCCTCCTCTCTTGGCCCAGCTTGCGTGGCCATCTACTTATCTTGCATTGTGTGAGGCCCTACGTCGTGGTGGCGCCTTCATCACTGATCCGATCTAATGCGTTCTGCGAACCGCCACACTAAATCGCCGTGAATCTCGTGCCCATCGTGCCGTATTCAAACCGGCCTCCCTCGGTGTCTACGCCTATTTAACGCGCCGCCTTCTCCCCCTCTCTTTTCTCTTTGTCTGCTGCACCGAGCCACCGCCCCGAGCTCAACCCTAGCGTCGCTGCATCTGAGAGATTCTCCGCCGCCGTTCGTTGCTGTGGGTGAGCCTTCGCTACTGATTTTGGTCGCATCGAGTTCGCCGCGAAGCCCTCTTCAGTTTGCCCTAAATCCAAGCGCGTCTCATCGCGAATTTGCGCACAGTCGCTTTGTCTTCCCTACTTTTGGCGTCACGTCGCCGTCTCTACACCATTGTCGCTCTGTGCCACCCGTAATGCGCTGGCGCCGCGTCAGCGCCACGCGTCGCACACGTCATGCCTGACCCGTGCCACCTCGCGCTTGCAAGACCACGTAGCGGCCGTGTTGGCCGTGTTGCGTTAGCTGTCACGCCACGTGCGCCCTAGCCCCACGTGGAAGCCACGTCAGAGCCGCGTGGCATTCCACCTCAGCGAGTCCACCGTGTCACCTTGAGCAGCGTCGGTGCACCCAGTTTACCATGGACCAAGCCAATGACATGTGGGTCTTACGTATCAATCGGTATTTCTTTTTCTTGTTTCTATTTTCCAGAAAATCCAAAATTTTAGCCAATCACGTCTTGCAACGTGTCAGTCCTTTTTGATTTTTTCTGAATTTTTTATTTGAGGAACTTTCAGGAGCCCATTCTCCCTCGTTCGAACTCCGATTCTAGTTATTCAAATTTCTAAATTCATGATCTATCTTTCAGTACCATTCTTTTCTATTTTTTAATTTTGTTTGAATTTATTTTATTTATTTGTTCTCATTTTACGTGTAGACGATGCAGTCGAAACTCAAGCGAATCAAAGGCAGAAGTAGAACTAGCAGGAAGCAGTGAAGGCAAGTCTTTCTTGAATATATTGATTCTAAATTTTATGAAAATCTTATGTTGTTTTAAATTATACATGCTTACTTTTACGCAATATACTATAAATGTAGTTTTAATGTTTAGTTAAACTCCAAATTTGGTATTCTCTCATTGACATTAATCATGACGAACATTTGACACCCTAAATGATACTAGCTATTTTATTTGGTGATAACCAAGAGTGTAGCATGGGATGGTAGAATTGCTTAGTCTAGCTTAAACGTTTTGGTATTATGCTACGATGGAAATCATTTCAAACATTGTTTAAATTTATTTGTGAAAATGTGACAATTGGTATTGCCGCTGTTATTTAAATGAAATAAAGTGAAAATGGCTTAGTTCGGGGCAGATGTATGTTTGGTGGGTGCTGGATGCATGAGACCTTATAAAGTGAATGTTCCGTCCTAGTCAATTAAGGACCGAAGCATGTGTTATTATAGACCAAGTATTACCGTACAACCACAAGTCTATATGGGTACTACCTGGCTATGTGGGTGCTGGATGGAGACACTTGCAAGGTGCAAGAGGGGGTTTCTGTATTGGGTGGTTAGAACCCTAACAGTGGTAAAACTTTAGCGGGTGAAGTTAATAGCAGTGTCGTGCATTATAAAGGCTTTGTCATGATCTCTCTGTTAACACAACAAAGGAAGTGAGTTAATTGCATGACAGCAAGAGTTGATCATGTCTTGTGGGTGAAGCTGTACACACTCTGAAAAGTTAAATTACTTAAGTAGCCGTACCCACATCCAAGGGCAGGCGAGGTGCGCTTGCACATTATAGATCTTATGGTTTTGTTTTAAATGAAAATGATGATTTAAGAATCCTTGAGTGAATGGAACTCTCGGATTTTGGTTTAGCGGTTGGAGCCAGTCAGGTGGTTGGAATCTGTTTAGTTGTTATATCAAATTCAATTACTATTCAATTACATTTTGGTCAATTGATGCTTTGTAAAACTACTATTGATATTTAAAATTAAACTTTGCTTTATGCTAAAAGAGCCATATTATGCCTTTAATTGTTTAGCCATGCATATAGCTATCATTGTATTATGATTCCAAGATTTGCGGAGTACATTTTGTGCTCTCTCTTGCAACATCTCAACTTTCCACAGAGGAGTGTACGCAGAAGCTGAAGGTGACTACGAGTTCTATGCTTGTAGTTATGATGAAGGTGATCTGGATTACTAGGGGCAGCGTCCCAATCGATTGCCTATTGGGCAAATGGATAGGCTTATCCTGCTGTTGTTATTTCGTTTTGTTATTTCTTTATTGGACTCAAGCCATAAGGCTATTTATTTATAGTAATTGGAAATAAGGTTAATACTTTTTTGCTTAATTAATATTATTTAGTTTGCGATATAATTGTGTTATCATAACTGTTTTCACTATATATGCTAGTTTTTTAAATTAGTACAGATTATATAGAGAGTTGAATTTAGAAATCTGGTCTTAGACAGTCTGCTTATTTTACGACATTTACAGTGCAGTGGTGACTGATAGCTGGTACTCAAATCATTTGGCGCAGCTGATGCAGCATATGCTCCCACGATTTCATTACTCGGCATTGTGTTTCTCGCTGGCCATACCACCACCAACAACAAACAACAGACAGACAGACAGACGTGCGTCGAAACCAAACAAACCAGACACCAACGGACAGCTGCACGAGGACCACAATCTCCTCTAAAAACATATGATGTATTTTTTAATAATTTTATCTATAAATATAAAGTATATTTTACGCTTAAATGTAAAATTAGCGTAATGTTTTCTCTCCCATAACAAATATCTAACTTTACTTTACATGTATGTATTGCATATAGTGCTTAGAGATAGTGATAGTTTAATCGTATTCGGTATCTCTTTATTCTATGTGTTAAGAGAAAATACGTCTTATAAATTTAGAGCAGATGTATTATAAATTTAGACAGATATAGTATGGTTGAGAGTATGACCAATCGCTTCTCCTTTTTCTCTGGTCTTTTATTTCCGTATCCCTCGTCATGCTCAAATTCTAAAAAGTACGAGCCATGTATATATATACACGGCAAGAAGCATTTACATTGCAAATTAGTAATATACTAGATTAATACCCGTGCGTTGCTACGAAAAATAAAATTGGTAACAAAACATAAAGGTCAAGCAATAAAAGAAAATTATGCTACAAGATCAAACATCTATTTCTCCCAATTACAAAAGTTTTTATGGTTTTCTTCTCTGGTATGAATTAAAACCAAATATATTGTACGTAGCAATATATATTACCAATCTTAAAAATCAATCAATCATTTTTATCCCTTTTTACAATTTATATTACAAGCTCACGTTCCTCTTCCTCTTGCCATGCCCGCAGCGTGCGCTCCTCGGCGGCGTCGATCTTGTCTTCCTCGTCGCCTCGCTCGTCCTCGTTATCCATCACCTTCGCAAGGGCAACACGGGGGCTTTCCCCGAGCACGAGGCACTGCTACCAAAAGCCACCGCCATTTCGAATCACTGGCCGCTACGTGGTCGCGCTCGGAGCGTCCACCGTCCTCCTCGCGCTCACGTTCTTCCTCTGCCGAAACGCCATAGCGTCTTTGTAAATCGCCTTCTCGCTACCAGCCGTCGCTCATGCTATGGCCGCGTGGTCAGTCGCCTCGGAGAAAGGGGCCACCGCCGCCACCTAATCTTTGCACCTCCGCGTCTTCTAGATCGCCACCGCCCTCGGCACCGCGCTCTTCTCGCTTGGCGATGGTCCGTTCTTGCAAGCAGTTCCTTGCTCTTCCCAAATGACCATTTCGCCTTTGGCGGCCTACTCGTCTCCATGCTTCTGACGTACCTAGTCATCACTGACTTCACTAGTCATGACGCCGGAGCCTATAAAGGTGAACCAAAAAACACCAGCGTCGAGGCGCCCGCCACGCCATGTGCTGTCGTGTCGTTCCTCTCTCTCTCGCGACGTTCAGCTGGATCAGCCCGTTTATCTCCAAGGGGTATGTCAATGACTCTCTCACTGCCGATGACGTCCCACCGGTGTCGCGAACAGCACGCGAAGCGTTATGCGTTTGTTCACGTCAGCCCATTTGGTCTTTGAGGTCATAACTTTCATTGGCGTCGCTCTAGCTATCCGCCGGCGCGATTACTCGACCTGGCGCTCGGCCTCCTGCGCCTCATGACCATGTCGTCGGTCCATCACTTATTTATCGGTTAAATCGAGTTCATTACTTGCGGCGATACGACATGGGAGATCTTGAATGAATTTCCTTGATTGATTCTGTGAAAACTGTAGCATATATAAAGTACAAAATGAATGATTGGCGGCTATTAATTACGGCAATAATCGGGATTTTGCTATAATAATCGACCATATTTAGAGAGATATGTGGTCATAAATCGAGGAAAGAATAATTAGCTATAATAATGGCTATTATTGGAAATATGGGGGTTAGGAAGAGCGGACGCGCCACCCATTGCAAATTTATATTAGTAGAGATTCGAAATTAAATAACCAATTGCTGTAAGATAAGAAAGTGATATAACAACTCATGATTAGTAGCCGTTGTTGTGTTGATATCGATATGTATTTAATAAGATGCTTTAAACAATTTTTTATATGTGGTAGGCACAATTTAGTTGCGAGATGCTATTATTTCGACAGGATAGACATGATAATTACAAGTGAAGCATTTATCTTGTGCCTAATTTTTTTTCTCTTCGTACGTCTTTTTTTGGCAGAGAAAGAATTGGATGTTTCATTTTCCAATAGGTAGCCATCAGGGTGATTTGAACCATAAGGTTCAGATAAAATCGAATAATTACCAATTCAGCTGCACCAAGAGGTGAACTATTCACTCTCTTGGATAACTCTACTAACTTATCTATTTCTAGTCTCTATGTTCAGAATTATTCTTTGTTAGCAAACATAATCATGCCCCGAATTCGGGCTCTATTTGAGAATAGGTTTGTTCCCCTTCAACGTAAAGAAACATTGAGAGTAGGTTGTTTCTAATTAAATAAATCTAATGCTCAACAGATATCTAATTGCACTTCTAAATGAACACATCAAATCTTCAAATTAATTACGCAATACTTCAAATTAACTACAATTCACGTACTCTCTCTGAGTCTCTGGTCATATTTCGATACGACCCCAAAACACATATTTGACCACTTATTTCTAGTATAATATACTTATAAAACCCAAAAATATTATAATGTTACGATAGTATTTTTCAAGACAAATCAACATATATAATTTTCATACATCCAATTTGAATATTCAAAAATATATAGATAACCAAAGTTTGAAATTTTAAGGCACCTATATAAAGCGAGAGATTTAGTATTTTGCCACTTCAAACGTGTGAACATGAATTTTCTTTGGATACATTTCATTGACTCGGATGGTCGTATATGTCGTTGGCTCGAGTGGCGTCATAATCAAAGTCAATCTTTGAAGTGGCAAAATAATAAATTTCTCATATAAAACCTACTAGTATTTACAACTCATATCACAACGTTGCATAGTTTCATCTTTACTACGGAGGAATAAGAATATTTTTTGGAAAAAGAGAACTTCTTTGTACCAAAATCTCTCTGTCTCATGACTGCTGGTCGTCTCCGATCTGTCCAATCTCCATGACTACTCGACTTGAAAAAGAGCACAATAGTCTCTCTTCTCCTAACCTCCACCATCATCACGTGCAATTAATCAACTCCCTCCAACCATTCCCGTCAAATTACAAAAAGGCCCCTACGTTTCCCTCCCCTTCCTCTCGCTCCCCTCCGTCCATGGTGGTCGAGCGCGAGCGCGAGCGCGGCCACCACGAGCACCACCTCTAATGGCGCAGCACAGGCAATCCGGCGGCGGCCTCTTCTTCGACTCCCGGAGTGGGGCCCACCACTCGCTCCCGGAGTACCACCGGGCCCACCCCTCCAAGCCCACCCGGATCCGCCGCCCCGGGAAGCCCGCGCGCCGCCGCTCGCCGGCCGTGGCCGCGGTTGCTGCCGCCCTCCTCCTCGCCGGCGTCTTCCTCCTCTCGCGCCGCCTCTCCCGCCACTCCGCAGGTTCGTGTTTTCCGCCGGCACCGCCGGTGGGTTCTTAACGAGTCCGTGGTGTTTCTTGCTGCTTTGAGGGGAAAAAGGGGGCATCTTTGAAGCATTTGGGTTATCAATGGCGCTATTCGATGCGAACGGACAGTTCTCGATCAATTTCGTGTTTTGTTGATGTCGTCTTGGCGTGCTTGATTTGATGATTTCATCGTCCGATTCTCTTAATGCCATTTCTTGTGTGTATTTTCGCAGAGATCAGCCAAGATTTGGGCGGCGGGAGGGTTGCCGGAGTGGAACCGGAGCAAGAACTGGAAGGAGCTCAGGTTCGGCCACGGCGGGGGTGGCCAGGCGCGCGGGATTCAGATATTGGGACCGGGACGATCGACGGCGCGACGAGGACTACTCGGAGGACGAGAAGGAGAAGATCTCAGGTGCCGGTGGAAATGCCGGCGATGCTGGCGGCAGCAGCAGCAGCGAGAAAGGCGTGACCTCTGATCCTGGTGTTGGGGAGAAAGGGTTGACCTTGGAGACCAGCGGTGGTGGCGAGAAGGAGGTTGCGGAGGTGGCTGAAGGTGGGAAAGGAGGGACCTTGTACAATGAGGGGGCAGGAAAGAGCTGGAGCAGTATGAGGCGGCTGCCATGGGAGCAGCAGGCACAGGGATGAGGAGGTTGATCCAGATGATGAGTATGACGATGGCATTGATGCACAGGATGATTTTGATGATGCTCAGTTGCATTCGTCTGATGGTGGGAGAAAGCTTGGTGATGGTAGTCATCGCGGCGCCGAGAAGGAGGAAAATGTCGCCTTAGAGACACACTGAAGCAGGCGGAGGGACTAATGATGGTGGCGATGCTGGTAATATGGATCAAAAGAAAGTTCCAGGGACTGGTGATAAGAAACATGGATCAAAGAAGAAATCTAAGCGTAAGAAGTCTGGTAAGTTGTTGTCCCTATTCAAAATTATAATGCTACAGACGGGCAATTTGAATCTAGAAACCTGATTTTCTAGTTAGTGGATATTATGATCCCACTAGCTTAGGATAACGTCAGCTTTCTTCATTTTATTTTGCTGTACTAGCTTGTTGTAGCTGTTTGAGGTAATTATATGTTGTAGATAAGAATAGAATGACTTTCTGCAGTAGTAAGATCATCATTTTTTATTTAGATTGTAAGATCATTATTTTTATTTATTTAGAAACATGATATTTGGTCGTTAGAATCTTCTACTATACATCATAGTACCTAGTGACTGACTACATGTTTTGACATGAATAACATGTGTATTTTACCTAGTTACCTCATCTTACAACATGAATAACGTAAGATAAATATTGCTTTTCTTGGACATTTTATACTGCCAACCGACATGCTAATGCCACACCATCTTCATGATTTGCTGCTGGATATAGAAACCTAGAAACTACATAAAAGTTAACCCTCTGCTGCGCACCAGCTCCTGTTAACTATTTACAGGCTAGCATATGGGGCTAATGTTATATGACTAGGTCATTTCAGGCTAACTAACTGAGGATGTTAGCAACAGAATAATATCATGATGTATTTACTGCAGTTCTTTGTTTAAGTCTAAATCAATATTTGTGAGCTTAATGATGACATTTATCAATATGATTGCTATATTTGATAATTTTTCATACCATAGATTACTCTTGATGTCAAATATGACACTGTTTGCAATCAACTACATCTCTAGTAAAGAGCTGGTATCATGTCTTTTTTATGTACTCATAAAAAGTTTATTTATAGGCTTTTGTTATTCTTAGATGGTTATCTAATCAGTTGGATAAACTTAACCAGGTTCAACCTGCGAAATGAGGTTCCTGAACTCCACTGCTCAACTTGTAGAGCCTGAAAAAAATGAGAAATTCGCTAGTTTTAATTTGGAGTATGTGGAAGCTGAAGAGAGACCTGTTGGATTAGAATATTGGGAACCGAGATTTGCTGGCCACCAGAGTCTACAAGAAAGAGAGAGTCGTACTTAGCTCATGACCAACAATTAACATGTGCTTTTGTTAAGGGTCCTAATGGTACAAGCACTGGTTTTGATATATCGGAGGATGACCGAAAGTACATGAGAAAATGCCACATTGCTGTATCTTCCTGCATCTTTGGAAACTCTGATCGCCTGAGGACTCCATTTGGCAAAACAGTACGATTTTTTTTCTGTACGCATACCTTTTGACTAATTTACCATGCTTCCCTCATCCTGCATAAGTTGCATTCAACATTATGTATCAATTTGTCTTTTGGTTATTTCTTTTTTTTTTGGTACATCATAAAAGTATACTTCTGCTTTGCTTTGTTTCAGAAAGTTTAGTATCTTGTTAGCTTCACATTACATTATATCTTGTTCTAGGTATTTGTCAAGTTAGAGCAGTATTTTTCTGCTGTTCACATATAGACATAGGATATGTACACTAGAGATTAATAGGCCTATGAAATGCAATATTACAATGATGGCATCTGTGATTAAGTCCATTTATTTGGATGTGCAATACAAGATCAAAAGCTTCCTTTTGGTATTTGTTAAAAGTTACAGCCACTATAACCATACACCGAACTGTAAGTTAAACAGCTGCTAAACTTTTCTTTGCACCCTTCCAGCGTATATAGATGCTTCAGAAGTTGCTGGTTGATAGTTCATTTCATGCTTGGCAAATCTAGTGATATCTCTGATCAATGTCTTTTATGACATCTTTGCAGATCACGAGTCTCTCAAAGAAGACAGTTTGCTTTGCTATGTTTTTGGATGAAGTGGCGTTGGAAACTTTAGAATCTGAAGGCCAAAAAATGGACAGCATGGGTTTCATTGGTATATGGAAGATCATATTGATTAAGAATATGCCTTATAGTGACATGCGGAGAGTGGGGAAAATACCAAAGTTTTTGGCACATCGGCTTTTCCCTTCATCAAGGTAAGAATCAAAATATGTATATAGATCCTGATTAGTTATGCCTTTAGTGGAGGACTCAACTTTTCTTTAAAACATTATTCTTGTAGTGTTCCCACTGTTAAATACTAAGATTTTTCCTGCTCTCTAGGAAAAAAAAACTAACCTTTTGATTGACACACCTTTTAGTACATTATAATTTATTGTGTGTGTAACTAGTTACTCAATGCTAACTAATCCTGGTTTCTTCAATTTAATTTTGGCAGTGCTGCTGATCTCACATATGCTGACCTCACTTAGATATATGCCATTTAACATTTGATCTGTTACTAGTTTATTCTGTTTCTACCCAATTTCATAACAGCCACAAACATGAAATGTCCTTATTTCCCACTAATGTATACATTCTGCTTGTAATGATAAACACCATGGAAAGGAGACCGACAGCGGTTGCTTGAAGGTAGCACTGTGCTTAGAGGAGCGGGTGCATCAAGGGTAGGGAAAGACTCGGCTGGGAGGACTCGGAGGAGGAGAGGCTAGGGAATTATTTCATATTCCTTGCTTAGTGAAATGAGATATATTTCCATCCTTATATAGATTGGATGGCTTGAACCCTAAGGAACCTATCACTAATATTATGGAAATAGATTATTATAACCAATTTAATCTTATCTATAAGGCAACTATTCTAACCAAATCGGTGGCAACCATGTGAACCAATGTTCTAAATAACGGTAAACGATTGATGAATGGTCACCCCACCTTTTAGTGTTTATACGGTAAGTGGCCTTGTAAACGACCATGTAAACGGTTTTACTATTTAAGATTCAGATAAATATATACATGTGTTTGCAGTAACAAAATAAGCATCTAGTTCATCTTTTTTCGTGTATATAGAATGGAACCTACTAGGCTATCAACAAATTGCCCACAACGGTGACATGAAGAAAAAAGATGACATGATGTGAATGTAATTAAAGAATCATAGTTTAAAAAATGAACACTTGAGTCGCAATAAAAAGTAAAGCTAGCATTCATCTTATGTATGTCACAATGTTCCATGTCATTTGGCAATCTTTCGACTTTACCCAAATAAGCAGTTGGTAAAAGCGAATCATTAGCGTTAACAATTTGTTAAATTAAATAAACATCATGATAAAAGCATCACGGACCGAGGATTCAATTCTTTGTCTTTGGAGCGGAGGAAGTAATTGTGGAGACGGAGGAGACACGCCCTAGCCCTCTGCTTGGTAGCGGCGAGGGCAAATGGTGGCGGCCATGCAGCAAGGAGGTTAGGGCAAGCAGTAGGAAGTATAGAGAAAGCAGAGGAGTTGGGGCAATTTTCTCATATCCTTCAAGTTGAACATCGACCTCCTTATATAGTGAAGGTCTCTAACAAACTTGAAATAAACTATTCTCCTAATCAACAAGGATTACGACCTTCTTATATAATGAAGGTCTCTTATCAAAAGCTGAAATAAACTATTCTCCTAATCCAACAAGGAAATTGCTTTGCTAAAGAATTAATATATTTGAATACTTTCTATCTTAATACTAATGCTAATCCGGACCTTTACGGGATTCGGATCTGGGGTTTTCTGCGTCAGAGTAGGTTTGGCCCCATGACATCTCTCCGCCTCCTCAACAAGCTTGTCCTCAAGCTTGAAGTCCGATAAAATTGGCGGAATTGTCGAAGGTTCCCACGAAGCGAAGGAGATAAGCCTTCCCATTGCACCAAGAGTTCATAGCGATCGCGGGCTAGCCGTGCTTCGATACCTTAGTCGGAGAAGGACGACGCTGACCATGGACGATTGTTGGTAGTCTTGGCGGAAGTTGAGAGGTCCCTTGAAATGGCGAGGAGGCCGACATGGAAGGCGTCGTGAATTTTGGCGTGGTAGGAAGATGCGACTTGTATGCCACGGAACCAATCCGCTGGACAATCTTGTATGGCCCGTAGTAGCGCGGAGCTAATTTGCCATGGCCCTTGGGAGTAATGGAGGATGCTTGCCGATGAAGTAGTCGAAGCCAGACCCAATCACCGGGAGCAAACTCCAAGTCACGGCGCCCTTTGTCTGCCTGAGCTTTATAATGTTGTTGAGCTTGCAACAAGCGGCCATGGATTTCCATCAGGAAGTCATTGCGGTCTGTCAAGAGGTGATCCACAGCTGGTAACTTTGAATCACCAGTATTGTATTGGCGCCACGAGGGGGGGTCCCGACCATATACCACCCTGAATGGTGAAGTCTGAAGAGATGCTTGAAAAGCGGTATTATGGCGAATTCACCCAAGGTAACAATGAAGCCAACTGCAAGTGGCGATCACCCGATAAGGCATCGGAGGTACATGATGATGATATTGGTCGCCAGTTAGCCATCGGATTGAGGATGGAAAGCGGAGCTGAAGTTGAGTTGGACTCCCACCAATCTGAACAATTCGGTCCAGAAGTTGCTAGTGAACACGGGATCGCGGTCGCTAACAATTGAAGAAGGAATCCCATGGAGGCGTACTACTTCATCAAAGAAAACCCGGGCCACTGAGTCTGCCGTATAAGGGTGGCTGAGTGGGAGAAAATGGGCGGACTTGGAGAAGCAATCAACAATCGTGAGGATGACCGACTTGCCACAAATCCAGGGGAGGCCTTCGACGAAATCCATGGCGATATCAGACCAGACGGCCGAGGGGACTTGCAAGGGTTGCAATAAATCAGCCGGGTGGAGATGTTCGCCTTTATTGCGTTGGCAAACCATGCAGGAGCGAACGAAGTCGTGAACCACGCGGCGAGCATTAGGAATATGAAAATCAGCGCGGAGACGATGGAGAGTCTTCTGGACTCCTTCATGGCGGTTTGATGAGCTCCGGTTAAAATATCACGCAAGAGGATGATGTCGTGAAATATAAATCACGGTTGTGAAAGGTAATGAGACCATCCACAATGCCCCAAGGACCCTCTTGTTGGCGACGCGATCTTGTCTCGGAGATCGCGAAGAAGCGAAGTCGACTTGTAATTCAACCACGAAGGTCATCAAAGAGGGTGAAGTCGCGATTTGGAGAGAACGCAGTGAGAAGCGGTAAGCCGTGTCCGTAGGAAGAGCATCGACCACAACGTTGGATTTACAGTCGGTAGTTGCGGAAAAATCATAGCCCAACAATTTGCTAACCCAATGGTGTTGCGGTATAGTGAATGCGACGATCCGATAGAAATTTGAGGCTATAGTGGTGATGCGGATCAAGAACGGCGACCCCAAAGATAAGGGCGCCAAAAGCGCCTTTATGCAGACAAGGCCAATTAGCTCCGCTCATATCTTTGGTAGAGAGCGTGTCGGGGACCATAGGCCGATGAAGAAAGCGATGGCGCCCATACCACAGTGAAGGATGGCGCCGATGCCATGTCTGGCGTCACACTCGCAGTGAAGGAACCTTGAAGTCGGGTAATTGCGGGGCGGCGGAAACGAGGCGGCCTTCAAAGAAGAGAATCTTTATGGCGGCTTCATCGGACCATTTGAAGGCTTCTTTCTTGATGGTCTGGTGGCCAGGGCGACTAACTTCGCCGAACCAGCGAATGAACTTGCGGTAGTACCGCGAGCCAAGGAACCGCGGACCTCCCGGCGAAGCAGCGGTGTGGGCCAATCTGGGCCAGTGCGACATACGTGTATCCATGGCAACACCTGCGGCTGAAATCACGTGACCCAAGTATGTCACGGATTGGTCCCCAAAGGAACACTTGGAGCGTTTCAAAAAGAGCCGATGGTGCTGGAGAGTTTGAAAAATGGTGCGTATGTGACGCAAATGCTCCGACCAGGATGAACTGTAAATCAAAATATCATCAAAGAAGACGAGAACAAAGCGGCGGAGGAAGGGTCGGAGAACCTCATTCATGAGTGCTTGGAAGGTGGCCGGGGCATTGGTCAACCCAAATGGCATGATCAAAAACTCAAAAAGACCCTGGTGTGTGCGGAAGGTTGTCTTCTCGATGTCCGCTGGATGCATCAGCACTTGGTGATACCCTGAACGAAGGTCGAGCTTAGTGAAGAAGCTGGCACCACGGAGCTCATCCAGAGTTCATCCACCACGGAATTGGGAATTTATCTTTGATGAATACAGTCATTGAGGGCACGATAATCGCGCCAAAATCGCCAGAACCATCGACTTCTTGACAAGCAAAATGGAAGCGAGAATGCGGACGAACTCTTGCGAATAACTCCTCTTTGTAACATCGGCGAAACCTTTATTTTCCAACTCATCATACGCAAATGAGCATAGCGGTATGGCCGTGCTGGCGATAGCCAGTTCCGGCTTCAAATGAATGCGGTGATAAGCGCTTCATGAGACAGTGGGAGCCGGAAGGTTCGGCAAATAAATCACTAAAATCTTCCAACAAAGTATCACGAAGCTCTGGCCCGTCTGAGACATGGAGGCGGCCTTGATGGCGGAGGCGCCTTGGACCAAATAATGTGACGGTCGGCATGGCTGAATGACATGGTCAAATGAGTGAAATCCCAGACAATTGGTCCCAATGTGCCCAGCCATTGCACTCCCAAAATGAGATCCAAATCTTCCAAAGGAAGGACATATGATCGAGCAAAAGCCGCCCTCAATGGCAAGCTGCGAGCCATGACAAACGCCGGACGGAGATCGCTCCCGTTGCTACGAGAACTTATGTCCGGAGCGAGGTTGCACAGGACCCATGATTGTTTGGCGACACGGTCGCGATAAAGTTATCGTGAGATCCGAAATCAACGAGGCCATGAAGAATGTCCATGATAGTCACCGGAAAAGCGCATGGTTTGGCCGGGAAGCGGTGTAATGCCCGTGATAGCGACCAAAGATGGCGGTTCGGTCACGATCTCTGGGTGAGTCTTGATGGTGTCCACAATCTCCATGACAAACGACTTCTTGCGGCGATGGCGGTGGTGAACTTTTCGTCGCGATTAGTATGAGACCGAAGTGCGCCGGCGTTACATCTCGGCGGAGACAATGTCTGACAGGGCGAAGGATGTATGGGTGCTGCGGAAGAACAAGTCGCCGGAAGGCGCTCTGAGTGGTCTTGAGGTTGGTCGCCCGGTGCAGATGAGTTCGAAGGGCGCCAGGGCGGTGAGGAGTAGCGATAGCGGCCTTGGCGCTCATATCTTGTGGCGAGACTCATGGCCGTTTCGGTGTCAGCGAGCACGCAATTCGACATCGATCTGGGCGGTTCGCCCAATCCGCCGTGAACAATTGGACTTGTTCTTTGCTCGGACAAAGGGATCGGTCGACAAAGTAATGCCAAAATTGCTCGGAGAAGTCGGAGCAGACCTGTTCGGCGTAAGCGTGGCCAATTCGCCAAAAATTGGGCGCAGCGGTGGACCAAAGCGGTTATTCACCGGCTCGATGAAGCGGCGCCAGAGGGCACCAGATCACGCTCGGTAGGTGATACCACAATTAGGGTAGAGCATGTGAAAAAGCCAGCCAAACTTTATCTTCTTAGGCATCGTTGCCGGAAGAATTAGTGCAACGATTGAGCGAGGTAGGGGATCATCTTTCCCATCAAAGGTCGGAAGTTGAGTTTATAGAAAGCGAGGCGCCGCCATGATCGGTTAGTCTTTGTCGTCTTTCGGGAGGAAGACGGTCGAACCGGCATCACGTCGAGGATACCTCGTGGCGGCGCTAGCACCGGCTCGGAGGTCCTCGACCGGAAGCCTATTTGGTGTGGCGGGATGCCGCTAGAAGCGGGGTGGCGGTGCATGCCAATCGCTGCCTTGCCCATCCCGTGCTCCAAGCGGGCAATAGCAATGTGATGGGCACGCAGCTGGCGATTGTCGATGTCGCATGGAATTGTGTTAGCGAGGGCATCCATCTTGGTATGAATGACTGCTTTGTCAGCCGCCATCTGCTGCATGATAGCATCCAATTTCGCCAGAATGGGATCAACGGAATCCTCGCCGGACATGGGTGAAGAAACAGCGGAAGAATCTGATACCAAGTTGTCACGGACCGAGGATTCAATTGCTGTGCTGGAACGGAGGAAGTAATTGTGGGACGGAGGGAGACACGCCCTAGCCCTCCTGCGGCGCGGCGAGGGAGCCGTGGCGGCAGCCGCGCGGCAAGGAGGTTAGGGCAAACAGTAGGAAGTATAGAGAAACAGAGGAGTTGGGGCAATTTTCTCATATCCTTCAAGTTGAACATCTGACCTCCTTATATAGTGAAGGTCTCCTAACAAACTTGGAAATAAACTATTCTCCTAATCCAACAAGGATTCTGACCTTCTTATATAATGAAGGTCTCTTATCAAAACTGGAAATAAACTATTCTCCTAATCCAACAAGGAAACTGCTTTGCTAAAGAATTAATATATTTGAATACTTTCTATCTTAATACTAATGCTAATCCGGACCTTTCTGGGATTCGGATCTGGGGGTTTTCCTGCGTCTGGAGTAGGTTTGGCCCCACATGACAAAAACAGACAAACCTTAAAATGTTCATAAACGTAATGGGCAGGGAACCTTTACCATTTTAACTGCTGTTATTTCTACACTGATGTGAACAATAACTGCATATCGCTGTTCATGTGAACAGTTCCGTGCACATAACACTGCTTCCAAGTTGAGCTAAATGAATCTAAGTTTGATTGAGAAGTCCTCTTGATTTCACTTTAGGGTGTTTAAACTTAATTTATTGAGTTTACATACGTCGCACTATAACGATATGTAGAGCAAAACATGCAACGGCTCAAATTTTGATATAATATGTTGAATATGAGTTATTTTGAGCCTGAAAGTATATTATCTCGACGATAAATTCACAGTATGCAAATATCAATGTGCTCATTCACACAAGTAGTACATAAGTAATCTCATGGGGATGGTGCTCAGTTTGGCTTCTTACAAGTTTCTATAGATTTTGTCCTAAATTTAATGTGCTTATTCTACCATCCGGTTTTGCAATGTCATTATCTAAGTACATTGTTACTTGTATCAGGTTCTCAATCTGGCTGGACAGCAAATTGCGATTACAAAATGATCCTATCCTTATCCTAGAGTATTTTCTTTGGCGGCATGGTCATGAATATGCTATTTCCAATCATTATGATCGGCACTGTGTTTGGGAGGAAGTGGCACAGAACAAAAAGCTGAACAAATTCAACCATACAATAATTGATCAGCAGTTTGAGTTTTACCAAGCTGATGGACTGACAAGGTTCAACCCGTCAGATCCTAACAAGCTGCTGCCAAGCTGTATGCTCTCTTACCTGCTAGTATTAATGCTAGTGTATGAGCTCTGCTGACCTAAGAATCTTTACTTGCCACAGATGTCCCTGAAGGTTCTTTCATCGTGAGGGAACACACACCAATGTCCAACTTATTCTCTTGCCTGTGGTTCAATGAGGTTGAACGCTTCACACCTCGTGACCAGCTCAGCTTTGCGTATACATACTTGAAGCTTAGAAGAATGAATCCTGACAAGCCGTTTCGCCTTAATATGTTTAAGGTGAGTACAATGGACCATCATAGCTAGGTAGACCACAAACATGTTGAATCTAATTTACTCAATTGTTCTACAATTTTCAGGATTGTGAGAGGCGATCAATAGCAAAGCTGTTCCATCATCGATCAGAAGAGAGACGTAGCAGTCCACAACTAACAAGATGACAGATATTCTTTCAAAACATGGGGGTAGAAGAGAGAGTTCAAGGATTGTATTTTTTTTACAGCTCGGGAAGGCAAAGGGATGTCATTGCCAATATTTATGCCCCCGTCAAGGAATGTACTTTGTGATTATGCAGGCCAGTTCCACCTTTCATTTTGTCAAAGGTGGATTAGGAAATGTTAGCTGTTTGATTTTCCTATGTTCTTGTTGCTCTCCATAAAAGTTCTGTTCATTCTTTTGGATATGATCTGGGGCAAGTCATGGCTGGGCACGAACTCCCAGAACTGGGCATGCGTGGTGTATTCTCAAATGGTTGCAGAAGAACTGTGGAGTAAATGAGTATATGATTCTCATGTAGTCCTCAATGTCCCTGCCGAAATGTAATATTACAACAGGAAACTGCATTCTGTAATTTCCTCCAGGATAGCAAATTAGCGAATTTTGGCCTGAATTTTAGAATCTTCGAACTTTCTCTGTGATCAACTGATCATTCGTTTCTATGTTGTGCAGTGTTTCAATGCTTTTACTCTCAATAAAAGTTGCACAAATCTTGAATCAAACGAAATGGTAAATAATCATAGTCTACTTTTCATTTATGTTTTAATATTTGTGCAACTATAAAAAAGAGAAGCATTAACTTTGATCTGAACCTATTCTCACTCAAAACTGAACATCCTTCCGTATCAAATGCAAAATAGATGGCGTATCAATAGCTGGTAGCAACTCTTTCCCATGTGAAATAAAACAGCTGAATACCAAGCTCTTTATTGATCAGTACATGACACTGTCAATACAAGTTACAGACAAAGTAAATGAAATTAGAAGCACCCTCACAAACATATACACATGGCAAGACAATTAATTACAAGAATTACTTCTACACCCTTTACAAAACAAATCCAGTTGATCAATCAATTAGCACCCATCCAATCACAATTTGAAGATTTCCAGTTGTAGAACAAGGTTAATTAATCCAGAGGCTATGGCTAAAATTCACCCCAAATGTTAATTAGATTAGAGCCTTGTCCCTGAGGATCCCCAGCATCTCATTCCTGCCCTTGATCACCTCATCAAAGACTTCATCCAAAACACAATCAAACATCTGCACTCCCTCCCTGAGCTCACCCGACCTTGTCCTGAGCAGCTCCACCATCTCTTGCTCTTTTCCATTAATCCTCTCCTCCTCGCCTCCCGTCTTGGCATTGATCATGTCCCTCACCGCCATGGCCACCTTCTCGTGCTCCGCGACGCTGGCCCTCCTCGGGAACCGGTCGTTGATCACCGACAGCGACTCGCACCACGGTCGCAGCTCCGGGACTGGGACGGCGGAGGCGCAGCCTAGCGTGCACCGGCCGTCGACGGGGGCAGGTGAGACCAGCGCCTGGAGAACAAACATGGACACGACGGCCATCGTGATCTTGGCGACTAGCGCGACGACGACCATCCCGCCCTCGCTGCCGGCGTCTGCGGTGCTGCCGGACATGATCTTCCTGCCTAGCCGCTCCGTCTCGCTCACCACCACCTTCACGTCCGACAGCTTGTCGCGGACGGCTGACGACGCCTCCGGCTCCTCAGGCAACACGCCGCAGGGCGCGGCGCTCCCCGCGACGAGCGATACGTCGGCGTCGCCACCGGCGGCGAAGCCCACCTGCGCAGCGAAGTCGACGACCATGCAGTACCGGTGCAGCCGCGACACGGCCGACTTGAACGCGTTGCAGAAGTCCAGCAGCGCGGCGGTCTCCTGCATGTAGTGCTCGAACCAATCGCCACCGCCGCCGCCGCAGGAGTCGACGGTCACGGGAACGTCAGTCTTCTTGAAGATAGCCAGCAGCTCGCGCTGCATCCGCTTCACCAGCCGCATGGCGTCGACGCACCACCTCATGGACACCGATCCTCCTCCGGCGCCGTCGGCGGACAGCGTGCTCTCGAGGTGCGCGAGCCCCTCGACGAGCGAGGAGCAGAAGGCGGCCGTGTCGCTGCCGAGGAGGGGCATCGCCGGTGACTGCTAGGCCTGAGGCATCGCATCGTCATGCATGCATGAGAATCGCTCAAGCTACGAGTAGTTGTTTATGTGCAAGTGCAATCTGCCATATTTGCATGGATGGTAGGTTTCTTGGAGGAGTAGCGAAGATTAATTTTTCAAAGGGGAAGGAAGGAGAGGAGAGCAGGGGGAGGAGTGAAGCAACAGAATTGGCATACTATTCCATGCACTGACATAGGTAGCTTGTTTTACTTCCCATTGATCTTTGCTTTGGTCTTGTTGGTTTGGCAAAGCTTCGTCTTTGTTTTACCTTTACATCAATTTTTGTTTTGCAAGTTTGGTTTTGGATGGAACAAAAAAAGCAGTTCTAATCTCTTCCTGACTACGAACAGCAGTGATAGGTATCTACTATGCTCTCTACCATAATAAATAGACTTATCACGCTCCCATATGGTGATTGGTGGATCTACTGAGGTCTTAATTGCACAGCGTCAAGTGATATATATCGTCTCCTGCTCTTTTTGCGTTTGAGAAGGTAGCTAAATTTGTAATTTTGTTCAAATAAAGGCTAAATATGAAAAAAATATGCAAAGAGGCTAATTTGACAGAGGCTTCTTATTTGGCATGGTTGTCGAACGGAGGTTGGTTGTTTGGGGTTTGGACACACTACCTACCGACCAACCAAACAACCTTCATCTTGGGCTTTGGATGTAGTAGCGACCATTTATTGATTGGCTTGCAAGGATGTTTGGGATGCTTTGACAAGGGAACTAGCTAGTGCACGGAGCATATCACGTGAAAACCTTTCGAAGCCTTGGAAGCATGTGTATCAGCCGTCCGATCAGGCGCCAACGGCTAGGATGTACCCCCGTCCATTTTGCCGGCACCCACGCCGCCCACGGCTCCATCCAGCCGAGCCGGTCGACCGCGCCGCCTCCGTCCATGGCTCCGCGCAGCCGCACCTCCGTCCGCCTATGGCTCACAGGAGAGAGGAAGAGGGTAGAGAGAGAGGACAGCAAGTGGGAGAGCTTAAGGGCCTTTTTGCAAAATGGACGGGGAGAGGAAGTGAGAAGTCTGGCCGTTTGTATAAAAGCAAAAATATCCTGTGCAATCAGACAGGCTGGTGAAACCACGATGCAACTCAACTAGAAAAAGTTTTAAAAAATTCTGCAAAAAATCATGGATGTACATCTCAGCTTACCCCATCTACATATAAAGTTTCATGATCAAATTCGTCCTGTGCTAAGAGTAATAAAAAAGACAAACTTGATCATGAACAGTAATGAATACTGTTCATGATCAACTTTGTCTTTTTGTAACTAACACAGGACATTTGAATCATGAAATATATGTAGATGGGGTAATGATATACATCCATGATTTTTTCAAAAATTTTAAAACTTTTTCTAGTTAAATTGCAAATAATTTCACCAACTCTCTGATTGCAGGATATATTCTTATATAAGATCCAGGAAATTACCCATTGTTGGGTACTCCCTACGTTCTAAAATATAGGACATATTAGAATTCAAAAAAATTAAATTACATAAATTGACTAAGAATTAGTCAAATTATGTGCATGTTTAATTTACAAAAGATATATCAATTGATTCATATTTCACTTATCTTTCAATTATTGTTGGTTTCATAACAATTCATAATATATTATAATAAAAACTAATGGTCAAAGTTTACTTCAAAAGACTTTTTTGAATTCTAATGCGCCCTATATTTTGGAACAGAGGGAGTATTATTTAGTCACGTTTGCCTCTCTTTTTGTTTTTTTTTAAATCTAACTTCCGCGTATGTATTTGTAAAAATAGCCATTCCCTAGCAGTGCGAGCATGCAGACAGACGTGTGCTTGGGTGTAACGACCCCTATTTTTACATAGAATGCAAAAATAGAAATCTAATATGCTTGCAGTACTAGTCCACTGAATCGATAGCTAAATGCGCACATTTACAACAATTGGAATCACAACCATACATTATATTAATTAGCGGAAACTAATAAACACATAAATCTTACAACTCAGAGTATATAGCAGCAAAAAAAGCAAAGCCTTGTAGTGTACCCATCCATCCCGCAGGCAACTGACGAGGCATAAATCCCTAAAAAAGATCGCTTCAAATGAAGACCCCACATCCTACGATGAAACAAACCTTCGAAGCTTCGCTAGCTTACACCTAAAAACAACAAATTAAGCAAGGGTGAGTACTTTTGTACTCCGCAAAACTTAAGGTGGTATTTGCAAATGCATAAATGCAGGCCAAGTCAAAGGAGGCTACTACAGTTAATTTGCATAAAGCGCAATTTAATTTGTAAACCAAGTTATTTGCAAACGGAATTTGTAAGAGTAAGAATGATTGATAACAAATAAGTAAAGCATAGTAACACTCACAGTCCTCCATGATGTGAGCGATGAATCATCCAAATCCTGAAATCCATCAATGTCGGCCCTTTGACATGAAGCAACAGTTGCAAAACAAATGAAACCAACCCTTTTGAAAATAATAAAACATCTAATTCACATCAGTTCACCAAGACTCCCATGATGGCAGTGCAGCTAATCGATTAGATTTAAACTCTGCAGAGGTGTACAACTGTACCCACAAGACATGACCTTTTCTTTTTGCCACCGCTTCACATCCTAACGTAAGCGTGGTGGCGAATATTCATGAAAACCTTTACATTACATAGGTTAACCGCTTTGACCGGGACGTGAACCCATACTATGGTAAGAAAACTTCGAGCATAGAAATGATGGAACTCTCCCATAGTACGACGTACACCGTTGCATTGGAAAGTAGAAACCCCTGCAAGCAGACCTAAAAAGGAATGCCTGTGCTAGCTCCCGCCTTCCATAAATGCAAAGTTAAACTAGGTAACTTAATTGGTTTAAGGATGCCCCATAAACAACACTTGTGGTTTGTACGGATATATCTCGGATCATACAACACGATGTTCGGTCATTAATCCGACACGGGCAATACTTCACCCTACACTATGTGCAAGACCCTTATTGCACTTCCGGCTATTGCCAATAATCACCCGCGTCAAAACCATAGTTTTATTTTGGGTTTTTAATTAAAATACCCACAACCAATAGTGCCATTTCCAAGGTTTTTAGGAAACAATTTTGATCTAATAATCTGCTTCATTGATTGTAAAGCATGGCTAAGCATGATTATGTAATTGCATATACCCATGATGACATCAAGTAATGCCTATCCTTAATCTAGTGTTATCAAGGTTCACATGTCCATAATTATCAAAGAAGGTTCATGATACAACAGGTATAGCTACCAGCACCACAAAATAGCGAATTTATAGTAAATAAACGCATGCATAAAACCATTTGATAAACAAAAGAAAATTAAATACTGGGATCAATATGATCAAAGGGGTGCTTGCCTTGCTTAATTCTTGTTTACGCTGAAGACGGAAATCGAAGATGATGAAGGCGATGACGGAATCAACAACGTCGGGTTATACACGCTGATCAACGGAAATATAGCAAATAATGAACTTCAATAAGGGCGAAAAAAATAGATAGTAAGAACAAATAAAACTCTTTATGAGAAACAGGGATTGCTCTTTATGAATTTATTAATTTTATTTTACGAATTCAAGGTGCAAAAATTATTTAGATTAATAGAATTATTCATTAGTTGCAAGGTTTATTGATTTTAATATTCACAATATGAGTTTATGGTATTCTTATCGCTTAGAGGTTTTGCTCTATTAGGATTCAGATTCAAAGCAAGATGAAATAGGAATATTTTTCAATATTTTTGCAGATCATATCTTAGAGATCATTTCTAGTCTATTCTTTACAAGATTCGGATTTAGATGAGTTGCTTTGCAAGTTAATGAAAAAGGCTTAAATGATCACAATTCGGTCATGCATGTATAGTGCTTGTTCTTTGATTAATTTTGTGCAAAAGTAGTTTATGTATGTCAGATCTACTGGTTTAAGCTACTGGCCTTATTTATATGATATTTAAGAAGGTTTTGGTGATACAAATATCATAGTCATTTATTTCTCATTTATACTCAAATTTCATTCATTCATATTATGCTCTTTTGAAATGTGAACACTTAGGGTTATTAGGCTATCAAGATTAATATACAAATCATGGTGAAATGAGATTACCTTTTCATAATAGGGTAGACTACACTTTGAAGAGCACTACTAGGCTAATTACATAAGTTTTAGGATTTGAATGAGATATTTTATCTGATGTTGAAGTAGTCTAAATGATCACAATGTTTACCGCTAAATCGGCCAGCTTCATATTGAGTTTGCAACTACATTATATAGGATCCTTAATTCATTTTTCAGGCATTAGTAGGGTGCAACCCTAGAAATGTTTTAAATTTGATTTTGCATTATTTTGACTTTAACCGCAATAGATTACCTATTTAATCATTGTTATACTTTACATTCCTTATGCTAAAAGAATGCAAATTAAACTTTATTCCAAATATTTTTACATATATGGGTTTATTATGATTCCAGGGTGCATAAAAATTTATTTAATGATTTTAGAACTTGTATTTTCCATGCGGTAATGTACATAATAGCGTTTATTCTTAATGTTAATTTTAATAATTGTTTTGTTACTCAAAAATTAAATATTTTTGGATAATTAAATTCATATTGGTCTTAGCATCATATAAATATTCATTTTATTATTTTATGACTTATTGTGCACATATTTGCATTAAAGACCATATTAGTATTATAAACAAATTTAATCTAAATATTTATTCTGCAACTCAAAATTTAATATTTTTGCATATTTATATTCCTATTGATTTTATATGAATATAAGAATTTGTTTCACTTAATTTGGATTAAAATCGCAGAAGATATTCATGTTTGAATATTTAATCCGGTTGGAAATGAACGGAAATTCGGAAATGCGTTTTCAATCAGAGGAAGCGTCTTTTACCAAATGAACTAGAGGCCTTTTTGCGCCACTAGTAGAGGGGCCTTGCCGGTCAGAGAGACAGGAACAGAGGAGGAAGACGGTTCAACGCCGACGATGCTCTGGCGAACCTCCGGCGGCGTCGAGAGTACCAGGAGAAATATCTCGGTGAAATGCTTCCAAGGGTGGTGATGATTCGGTAGGGATGGTCGGAGAAGTACCGGCGACAAGCTCGTGATGGCGACAATGGCGGCGGGGGTCCAAGCGGAGTGCGGGAGCTCGAATCGATGAAGTGTTTTAGCACCTAGGCATCACGTGGGTTCCATTTTTGGGGTCGATTCGAGGAAGAATCTCAGGAGCTCATGCCGATCGGCGGAGTTGGAGAAGAAGGATCGTGGCGGCAAGTTTTTACTGAGGACTATAGCTTTTGTTGAGGGGTTTCGATGCTTTCGTCTCGTGCATGCTCTAGTTCAAAAGGATTTGAGAATAGATGATTGTATAATGAGAATTTCGATTGGATTTTGAGCTCAGAAGCTTCGGCCATGGCGGATGTGAGGATTTTAGGCGGCTCGATGGGGAGAGGAAGAGGGAAGTGGGGGGGAAAGAAGGGCGTTGCTTCGGGGATCACTTGGGCCCTTTTATAGTTGTGATTGGAGGGAGGATAAGTCCTGCCAGGAAGGACTTGGCCAGGACGGAGTTACTCGGGAAAAACTTCGGCGTGAAGGAAGCGGCGCATGATTTTTATGGCACAGGGCGGTATTTACATTAAAATGGCTATCAAATCACTGCAAAATTTTTCAAATTTTTTTTACTAATCTCTTCAGCTAGTTTACTAACTCCATTAAAAACTTTGGGTCAAAAAGGTCAACAGAGAATTAATTAAAATTCTGACACTGTGCACTGCTCAAAATTGTCTTTTGAGATTTTAATTTAATTAAGAGAGTAAACGATATTATTTTATTTTAAAATTTTTTATATGAGTTTAGAATTATAAAATAGTGCTCTCATAAAATTTAAAGTTAAACTATTATGTATTTATTTTATAAAATTCTGACATTCAAATTTTAGATTTCCAATACTACATTTTTGAATTTGTAAAAGCTTCAAACGATTTTATTAATTTTTAATATTTTTACCACGGTTATATACTGTATTTATTTTGTTATGGTAATTTTATTAGAATGATATAAGGTCTAAATATTTTACATTAAATCTGACATTACACTGTTTTTAGTCAAAGTGAGGGTCTTTTCAATAATTAAGTCTCATTTTTGTTCATAAAAATTTAATTGTGGGAAAAGTGCTTTTCCTGCAGGCTTAGGGTTTATTGGTAATTTTTCCAAATTTTTACTTTTACCATTTTACCTTTTCCCATTTCTTATTCTCTTTTCATTATTTATTTGATTATTCACACAACACAAAAATGCAAAGAAATCCAAATAAAAATCAATAATGCAGAGAAAACTCATAAATAATAATATTCAAATTCAAAAATATTTATTTTATTTTACTAAATTTTTCGGGATGTTACATTGGGTAGTTGTGCGGAAGCCCTCGCAGTCCCACTAGGTAGCGCAGAAGGCATCCTCATGCGCTTGCTCATGTTGCCGCGGCACCGGCCACCTCCTATGTTTCCCGGCCCTTATCGTGCTTTCTGTAATGAAAAAGGTGACTATTTTTTACAAACGTATAAGCGAAAGGTTAGATTTGCAAAAAAAAAAAGAAGTATAAACCGAAAGTTTTCAAGTTTCCAAAAAACAGGTGATTTTCATGTGATATGCATGCGACGTACTTTAGTTGTGGCAATGCATATCTTTGCTTATATAAAGCATATCGAATTGGAATCCATACCATCTCATCACCTTCGCGAGGAGCGAGGCCAGCGGTAGGTGTCTCAAGAGGAGGGATAGAGAGAGAAGATGCAGAGCAACTTGAAACCGACGGATCACGTTTTATCAATCTGTAGTCGTAGTTTAGCCATTGCCTAGATTCAATCTTTATTGTAACTAGAGTTAGACAACTCGCTCTATACTTGATACACCAATTTATCATCTATACAGGACGTAGGGTATTACTTCATTCAGGAACCTGAACCTGTATACATTATGTGCCACAGTCTTGGTGTTTGACTTTGCTAAACCAAAAGTACCCGTAATCATAAATTTATCGGAATTGCCAGGAGCCGGACGTTTGATTTTTCTAGATGCTGCAACATTTTTTCTACTCGTGAAACATTTTTTTCCTATACGTGAAACATTTTCCTTCGATAACAGTAGAAATGTCGATCTGGATCGCTGCAACATTTTTTCCTACGTGTGAAACATTTTCCTTCGATAACAGTACAAATGTGTACGCGAAAAAAACATGTTGCAAATATTGGAAAAAAATATTGCACCGAGCGCTCAATAAAACATACTGAGATCGAACGTCCGGACGCTAGTTCTGGCTTAAATTTATTATCAAGATCAACACTACGTTTGACGAGCTGCAGTGTGTGGTGCGAAGGTTGCAGGCAAATAGCCACCCTAGCTTCTACGCTGGGTGCATGCAAGTCGATTGTCGCCAGGAGCCGGAATGAAATATTCGTTCCCTCGGCGAAAAGTTTACGCAAGGTTTGGTTTTGATTTGTCTGTGACTGCCGAGGAAATCGGGCAAACTAAACTAGGATTGAACACAACTAGGATAGTTTGCGCGGCGTGACACGTCGCGTGCGTTTTTTTTTCAAAAAAAAAACCATCATTTTTTTCGTAAAATCATCGAGGAAACGCGCAAAATAGTTGAAAGAATACAAATGCATTTGCGATTGCGCAAAATCGAAAGGTCATTTTCATGTAAAATAGCCGGAATGATCCAAACGGCACTACGTAAAAATTCCCGATTTTTCTGAACCAAAAGGGCCTCTTCGTAAAAAAAACGCGGGAAGAACCTACACGAAATTACACATTTTTGAAGGACCTACACGTGAAAAGTAAAAAACGAGCCGAGTCGGCCGGTTCGCGAAAACATTTTTTTTCTAGCTGTTGGTTTTTTTAAATCATTGAGGAAACGTGAAAAATGGTTGAAAGAATATAGATGCATCCGCGTTTGCGCTAAATCGAAAGGCCCTCTCCGTAAAAAATAGCTGGAACGATTCAAACGCCACGATATTTTTTCGGTACCTATTTAGGGTTCTCTCACGAATAATCTGCGATTTTTTCTGAACAAGAATGCCCTCTTCATAAAAACCGTAAAAAGAACCTATACATAATTACGGATTTTTCTAGGGACCAAAATGTGGGAAAAATATTTTGAGCCGCGCGTGTTGTTTTTTTAGTAGAAACAATTCCTTTTTTTGGCGTTGTTTTTTTAAATCTTCGAGAAAATAAGCGAAACAGCTGAAAGGACACAAACGAAATCACTTTTTGTTTTTTGACATAATATGACATGCATGTTATTTTTTCAACAAAATAATTTCGTATTTTTCGGCGTATTTTTTTTGTTATTTATCTAGAGTCCTCTCACAAAAGTTCTGCGATTTTTCTGAAGGTCTTCTTCGGAAAAAACTCGCAAAAAGGACCTATACGTAATTATGAATTTTTTCAAGGACTAAAACGCTATGCAACTATGTACAATTCTAATTAACATATGCACTTAAATTATGCACTTCTAGAAAGTTATATTATGCCTGAGACACTTGGTTCATCGTCATCTAGCCTACTGCAATTGAACATGCCTTTTATTCGCAAACAGATGTTTCAGATGGGGGATTATAGGGAAATACCACACCACCTTAGTCGGGGGTCTTTTCTTCTTACACTGCGCCTTGATGTCGTCATCGCCGTGCTTATACTGAAATAACTTGCAAACGGGACACATATCCAAATTTGCAAACTCATTGCGATACAATATGCAATCGTTTGGATATGCGTGTATTTTCTGCACTTCCAGTCCCAACGGGCAAACAACCTGCTTGGCCTGGTACGTGGTTTGCTAGCAACAAGTTACCCTTTGGTAGGACATCTCTGAAGAAACCTAACAGCTCTGTGAAACTCTTATCGGACCAACCATTGCTTGCCTTCAACTGCAGCAGCGTAAGCACAACATGCACCTTTTTGAGCTTCTCTTCGCAGCCTAGGTACAAGGGTGTTGTAGAATCCTCCACCATACGCTGAAACTTCTGAAAATCCTTTTCATTCGTGAAGTCCTCCCCATCATACAACATTTGTTCTAGATCATCTTCATGGTTATCGATAAACGTGTCTTCATGGGTGTCAACGGACGTATTTTCGACCGCAGTCGAGTCATTGTCTTCATCATCATCAATTAAATGCCCTTCACGTACTCTCATCTTCACCATGCTCGGTCCAGCAGGTATAGGCAGGCTTGAAACCCCTACGAAGCAAGTGTGCACGTATCGCCTCAAGGTTAGAAAATTGTTTCTCATTTTTGCAATTGGCCTTACGGGTAACAAATATAGTCCATCGACTTATTTGACTTATGCATACAGTAGCGCTTCGATAAACCGATCCTGCAGTTAAAGTACTCTCTATCATGACGGCCGCTTCATACATCCATCTTGGTTCATCTACAAATATTTATAACAAATAAAATCTCAGTAAATAAATAAGTGCTCACAAATTGTTTTATTAATTTAATTTGTTATGTAGTGCTAATTAATCTAGAAATTTTCATTATTATAAATCTATATCCAAATATCGATTGTAAAATCAATTAAATAATTGCTATTAGTTATATATAATGGTCCATCCACAAATTTACATTACTTACGAAGTACTAAATTAACATACACGAAATAAAGAAACAATTTTTAGTAATTAGATTAAACAATAGTTAATTATGAAGTGCTACCCCATTTAAATTCAATCAACGTATTAAATACAATCACTAATTTAGTCTTTTAAATACTTAAATTCAACCTACATCATAATCTCACCAATCACTATACATATAAAAGTTGGTAATTTTAAATCTAACCCCTAGATTAGAGCTCTAATTGTGTTGACTATGCAATCAATAATTCTCACAACCTACAACGATATAGAACGTAATATCCAACTAAATAAACTATCAAAGAAATGTACATCAAGATACGAACCTTAGATCACGAGTTAGAAACGAATTCATCAAATTTGAGAGCAAAAATTCGCCCCCTCTCCACTCCAACCAAGCAAGAACAGAGCTCCTCTTTTTTACGGACAGGTTGGGGAAGAAACTCAGGATATATATAGTGCCATATTATCATTTGTCGGCTTTTCTCTAGAAAGCGTTAATATATCACTTGCCACTTCTATCTCTAAAAGTGGCGGTAATACGCTGCCGTTCCGTGCAAATCACTTTATCATCCTTTGTCGGTTATCTTTGTTGAGCAAGCGATAATACATCCTTGCCGGTTCTATCTCTAAATCCGGCGGTGATATTGTTACCGTATAGCGTGAAAATTATACTATTTTTATCATTGCCGATTGAATTTAGAACCGGTAGTGATAAGATTATCACTGCCGACTCGGGCCTACCCGAAGCAGTGATGGGGTCATGAGATGAAACAGTCCGTAGTAGTGTTTGCTCTTTTGTTTAGTGCTGGACCGGTTAAGCTTTTAGTTTGCTATTTAAGAAAAGAGACTTAAATATTTAAGAGATAATTTTATTTAGCTCGTATTCACTCCCGTCTAGTTGCTTTTTTTTGGTGCTTCACAGACATTGTAGTTTGGTATAAAGCTAGGCGCTGCAGATCGCGAGGCCCCATTTTTCAAGAGTGGCCAGCAAAATGACTGTTTTAATACGGATAAAAAATATTATATTATTATCGTTAAGTTGAGTCCATGTCACCGGGATTAGCCTGCTCGATCGGCCCACGTCTCGGCTCCATGACACTCCGCTCCGATCAGGAATGCCAATGCGAATGAATTAGTACACGTCCTGGAATCGAACCGGACAAATAAAATCCTCGATCGAAGACCCTAGAGCGCAACACAAACGTACATCCATCGAATCCTAGCTGCGTGCAGCCGGCCGGCCAGCGTGCCGACCAATCGAGCATGCTGCAAGCATTCGCTCAATCAGAAGGTGGGCAGCTTCACCCTGTCGAGGCACTTGCCCTGCATCGGCAGCGGGCAGTCGATGAGCCTCTTCCCGTCGCGGTCGACGCACTGGTACACCTGGAACAGCTGCACCTCGCCGGACGCGTCCCGGTTGCACTCCAGGTTGGCCGCGAACCCGGTCCCCTCGCGGATGGCGTCCCGGATGCTGCTCAGGAAGTAGGTCTCGTCGTCCGACGGCACGATGCCGGCGCCCGCGAGGATGGCGGTGAGGTTATGGCGGGCCTTGAACCTGAGCGTCGTCTCGAAGTAGGCGTGCTGGTCCAGGCCGGAGCAGGTGCCGTGCTTGTTCCACTCGTAGCTCCAGAACTCCATGCTGCGCCCGCTCTTGCACGACAGCGTCGGCCAGTTCTTGTCCAGCTCCGCAACGAGGTCCCTGATCTGCGGCCGGCCGGCGCGTGCAACAACGCACGTACGTCAGGTCCCAATGCAAACGTGCATGCATCCATGTGATGCCAACAATTAACCAGGGAATTGAAGTTGTTATGGTTTTAATCACCTCCCAGAGGCGGAGGGGGTTGTTGCTGCAGAACTCCGGCCAGCACTTCTTCCGCCTCCCGACCATGTCCAGAGCGGCGTCGTGGGGCGCGCCGCTGGTCCTGCACTCGGCGTAGTTGGGCCACAGCCCGTGGATGCCGAAGTCCGCCGCCGGCTTCCCGGTGTCCGGGAAGCAGCACCCTTTCTGCGTGTCACAGAAGGAGCCAGGCCACTGCAGACATGCATGCAAGTTATCAGCGAACCACTTCAATTCCGATCGACCGTGCAGTACGCCTGCTGAACAAGGTAGAAGAAATCTCCAGAGAAGTTATGTCACGATCACTATTAAGTTGATCGATCGATTGTTCACCTGCTGAACAAAGTAGAAGAAATCGAATTCTTCCGCCGAGGAGACGGCCAGGAGAGGAAGCAGGAGCGCAAAGGAGAGCACAACCAGCTTCATCCTCGACCGTGTTAATTACGTACTATTTTTGTTTTTGTCGCTGTGTGTTGGTGTATAGTTGCGGTGATCTACCCAGCTACTTATAACACAATGTAAGAATGCTTGCACAACTATCCGGTATAAGATACTGGGGACGTCGGATCCGGTACACTCCAAGGCGAATATGCCGTAGGTCGAGCGAAACTTCGACGAAATAGCATGCATCGATCAATGCATGCAACATGCATGTACATTTTTGTACGTATAAAAAGACGTTGTAGATGCAGTCGGAGACTCGGAGTCCATATAGAAAATACCTAAGCCTAATCCAATCAGTTAATTAGAGCCTGTGTTGTCGTGTTCTCTCATGTTCGTAAAAAAATTAGGTCCGATGGATGGCTTCCTTCACCACGCAAGTGTTAGTTTTTAAGGGCTAAACTTAAACATTAACATCATGAATAACTAGCCTAAAACATGATCACAAACGTAATGCGGAAATAAATCGTTAGATTTAACTGACCCGGAGAAGTAGATGAAATCATTAGAGTTCTTTGTCGGTGGTGTTTGGCGACGGTGATGAACCGATGAGGAAGCCGCGCGATGAAGAAGATGGGGGGCCACCGAGATGTTCTCGGTGATGATTTTGTTCTTCGACAACCTTGCGCCAAACCCTTGATCGGAAGGGATTTTGGATGGATGGCTAGGCTCGGGATCAAAAAGCATAACTTGAGTGCCATTCTCATCCCTTTAATAAAGGCTGGTTATCGGGACCAAAACCAGTAATTTTTAGAAGCTCCGATCGAGTAGCGTTAGAGGTGGGCCTAGCCCCTAATTTCGGATTTTTTTTTCCTTAACTTTCGGACTTTCCGTTTTAACTGAAGATCATTACCAACATTCTCCCACTTGATCGAAGGCTAATATCATAAATCCATACTCAATAGAACAATACACCAAGATAAAGTATTACAGTGATTAATCTAAGCACCGCTGCAATCCCAGAATCTATAGTGCATTATTCTATCTCGATAGGATAATAACTTATTTCTTAACGGGATTTGGTTTTATTCTTATGGTCCTTTTGTGCAGTTTGTTTTCATTTGTTATCATGTGCACATTAAAAGGTGAAAACAAACTTTGTAATTTCCAGAATCGAAGTCTTGAGATCTCAATTTATCCCAGAAATATAGGCTGTCAATAAGTCTTATGCCGGCATTAATTTTGAGACAAGCCTTTAACAGGGAATCATTAAACTAAACATGATGCATGAACTTATATATTAAACATGATACTCAATTCTTATAAATTTGAACATCAATAATTTGATTACGGATTATATCTTTCACAGCGTCACGTGTTTGGCGGCACAACTTGACATGTTGTTACTCGAAACAAAAATGCACTCTTACATAATAAATTCGAGGATAAAACCTTAAGCCAAAAATAAATTTTCTTATTCTAAAACCACAACTGACCTATTATGGATTTCTTATTACCTAATAGTCTTATGACATGCTACAAATGCCTTATATCATTAATGACGCTTTAAGATATTGACTAGAGCCATTCCACAATAAGGCTCTTTACGCAAAATTTGAAGATTTGACTTAATGTGGATTTCTTAATATCAACACACCTTGCATAATCGTATGCGAATAATCTACAACTTTATGATTATCGGACTTCTTATATGTGAGCATGTAATCATTAGCACTTTGCCTATGACGCAAAGTTGTTTTTAGTAGTTTTCGAGTGGTCCAATCTGGATTAATATCGCCAAGTATCACGGTTACAAACATTAAATAAGGCGTATACAAACTTAAGTATACATAATGTTCATGACGTGACGTAAGAAAAACTTAAGCCCTTAATAATCGGATAAACTCCTTAATATTGGACCTATCTCGGTGAATCTTAATAGTCAAAACATGAGAGACATCACCAAGACAAACTTTAATTACGGAAGAGAAAGGAAAGCGGATCTTAAGCATTAATATCCCTATTGCGATAATCAACAAGACATTGTCTATATAAATAGTTAAGTCTATATAAACATCAAAAGGTTAATTTACTCCCTTGGTCTTAAGGTTAAAACTTAAGGTATCTTTATGTGAGGCTCGCATTATCATAAACTTGAGAATCAAGCTGGAGGTGTAACTTTAGAGACAAGGATTGCTATTCTCGCGGTACTATCGGCATTAGAACATAAGCACGATTGTGTCAAGTATAGTTTACCTTGCCTCAGAGCTCACACTAGAATAAACATTTCTATCAACTCAGTGGTTTAAAAATCAGTGGTACCCTTTAGTCTGGATGGAAGCTTTATAAGTATCTATTTTTTAAGAGTGTAAGGTATTGATATTAATCATCTTTAATCCTCCCATCCATTAAACTTATTGACAAGGAGAGTAACTTTAATAGAGTACATAATTTGTTTATGGGGTTTATGTCTCACGTAATGAAGCTTCTCTTTTCTTAATGAGGCGTTCCATTCTCCCCTCGAAATGTGGTAAAAGCGTCAATGCCACAATTTCGATGAACTCTCATAAATATTTGACTTTTGGTGAAGCCAATAGAGTTAGCATCATACTTAATGCTCCCCAAATAATTTATAAAAGTGTAAGCAATGGGAACATAAATTACATTATTAGGATGGAGAGTGAAAATATAACTTAATCGATGGAAAACTTCCATGACTTCAACATTAGCCTCCTATTCATTCTCTAAGGCTTCGCTTTAAAACTTTCATAGTCTTGAGGTAATGTTGGCAGCATAAATATAATATTCTATTTTAGTATTTAACTAAATTTCTTTATGAAAGCATACATTCAAGGGCACAATCATAATTCACTTCTCATTCTTTATTCTTCATTATTGTCGTTACATTCCTTATGAATGACGTAATGAAGTGAATTAGAAGGGTTCTAATAATTTTTCATGTCCCAACTCATTGACTTTAAGCACTCTTATGATCAGTATACTGGCACGAACTTTTGAGGAGTTTCATAATGCTTTTCTACTATTGCCATATAGTCATAATTTAACTGGAGGATTGCTCCCCCAGATCCTAAATTTTATGATCAAAAGGGACATTTGCTTAAATTTCTCCCACTAGTTATCAGAATATAGAATTCTTGTCAATATCTAAGTTATTAGATGCTTCTAATAGGAGCTAATCATCAATATTATATTTGTGTGCATAATCAATAACCTCAAGAATAATATGGTAATAAAATACTCTATTTCTTATTAGGGTACTAGAAACAGCCGAAGATCTTATGGCTGAATTGATGATAGGGATATAATGCTGATCATTACTTAATATATCCACAAAAAATGTGAATGATTGTCTATCATGAAATTGACCCTACGCTGATCAGGTTAATAACATGCTAATGACAAAAACTTAATAATTCTAATTCGCTTCACCATTGGGCAATAACGAAGAAGAATTTAACATGAGGAAAGAATCAACAGTCCATCTTCGCATCACATTTTGGTAGAAAATGAAGAATAACTGGATTCACTAATGGAGATGGCAAATGATCACAAACAATGCTAGTAAGTTTGTAATCATGAGCCATAAACGTAATCCTCGAATCAACATGAAATCTCTAATCAAAACTTCTCGTTGGTTCCATTTTGATTAGAGAAGCTATGGGAATGACACATGGCTATAATCAACTTTGGTCAGAATATAATCGTGTGTCACAACATGATCCCAAAACATAACTACAGTTCCAAACCGTATCACCTTTGGGTATATAATAGAAAAGAACTTAATCTATAGGAATGGTACACAATTGCAATCAACTTTGGTCAGAATGCAATGATGACCACAACATAATCCCAAAACTTCATGAAATCTCTAACTAAGATTTCCCGTTGGTTCCATCCTAATTAGAGATATCTTAATTATAATGTAGTCTTTATCAAATAAATACTTGAAAAGACTCAATAACTTAATTAATATGAGAATTAATTAAATATCACATGACTCATAAAAGACATTGGTCAGTATATAGTCATGAAGCATTTAATTAATCATAATCACATTGTCTCAAAGTAGAATACTTTAATAAGAGACAAAAATCACATGATTAAAATTTCTGAGCATTAAACATCAAGTACTAAATTGCGGAAGCGTAAACAATTAATAATTAATGAGTAGTAAATTAAATGCTAAATTAAAACAAGGGGAAAACTTAAGCTCGGAATTCATGGCATAAGAAATTACAACATATGAATAACTCTGGTAGAAACATAGTATTTAACTAATCCCATTTTTTTAACTTATTGTCGGAATGCACTAAAGCATTATTTGTGGCCTATCTGAGGAAGAATCCAATTACCAGCCTAAAACTTATGCCTAAAGATAAGCTCACTAATAATGCATGGCTTAGGATCTAAAATTTTTCATCAGTGGACAATAAATTTTGACAAATCATGATTATAAACAACTTTAGTCAGAAATATAATCATGAAAAGTCAATATTTAAGCATATTAATGTCCAAAACTTGATTATAGTCCCAAATCAAAATTTCCCGTTGGTTCCATTTTGATTTGAGACAAACTTAATCATAATAGGCCAGCAAATATTAACTAACTTTGTGCATTCCTCAATTATCATAATTGCATCACTTAGGACAACTAAACATTAACCAAAAGGATGTATAAAATGATGCATCATTATTAGGCAATTAACATTAATTATTGCAGTGCATAAAGAAAAACAACATTAATCATAAGAAAATACACTGTAATTAATTAAAGTCCAAAATTTAACTTATGTCTTGCTCAGCTTAGCTCAAAATCGAACCTTACGTTGGTGCGATTAATAATCATGCTAATAACAAGAACAAACTTAAAGTTCTATTTAGCATCACAGATTGGCGAAGCGAAAAAGAACTAAATTATCTTATAGGTGACACATGTCCATAAACAACGTTGGTCAGTATATGATCATGGTCATAACATAATCCCGATTTTAAACATTAAACAATAATCTCTAATTAAAATTTCACATGACTATAATCAACTTTAATTAGAGATAATGCTCATAAATAATCATCATATAAAAATTAATTGCCACATTAATTCGTCCAGAAAATTAATCAAAACATAAATGCCCGAAAATTAATTATGAAGATTAACCATAATATTAATGCCGAGAATTAAATAATACTTATTGCTTTGGAAATTAAAGATGAATGAAACTAAATTAAAAGAGCTAAAACAATCAAATTCGGCCCGGTAGAAAAAATAAACCCGAAGCGTAATCGGACCGAAACTCTGGTAGGCCCATCAATCGAAAGCACGCAGACCCGATGCGCCGCCTGAGAGATCTCATTTCTGTGAGAAGCAGACGGTCGCGATTGCTCGAGACCGGAACAAAAGCGGCGACGGAAAACCTAATCACTGACTCACTTCTACCTCCTCTCTTGAAAACATCGCCGCGATCGTCACCGAAGCCAGCGGAGGAGAAGGCGCGGCGACGAATCACGCCTGGGGACGCGAGGAAGGCGGCGACGATGCATTAAGACTCGGTGGTGAAGACAACCCGAAGCAATCTACTTGGTAATTGAGACAGAGGAGCCTGAAGCGAAGAAGAGAGCGCAGCGGCGAGGCGACAATGACTTCCACCGGACGGACGAAGATAAGCCGAAAAAATCCCTCTCTTAGACATTAGGTTTTCTTGATTGATCCGAATTTTGGAGATTTAGGGTTTTAATTTTGAGGATAAGCGAGGACTAGGGTTCTTATTTGGGCTTTAGAGTTTGGATCTGGTCTTATCCTCCTTCTCAATGCTACCCGAGCCAAAGAATATAGACCGCACATAATCCGACAAGAACAAGCGATCTACTTAAGACTTAGCGGATCATGAAAAGACTAGCATCGCTCGATACCAAATGTTAGTTTTAAGGGCTAAACTTAAACATTAACATCATGAATAACTAGCCTAAAACATGATCACAAAGCGTAATGCGAAATAAATCGTTAGATTTAAGCGGCGAGAAGTAGATGAAATCATTAGAGTTCTTTGTCGGTGGTGTTTGGCGGCGGTGATGAACCGATGAGGAAGCCGCGATGAAGAAGATGGGGGCCCGCAAGATGTTCTCGGTGATGATTTTGTTCTTCGACAACCTTGCGCCAAACCCTTGATCGGAAGGATTTTGGATGGATGGCTAGGCTCGGGATCAAAAAGCATAACTTGAGTGCCATTCTCATCCCTTTAATAAGTATGCTGGTTATCGGGACCAAAACCGATAATTTTTAGAAGCTCCGTCGAGGCGCGTTAGAGGTGGGCCTAGCCCTAATTTGATTTTTTTCCTTAACTTCGGACTTTCCGTTTTAAGCGAAGATCATTACCAACATTCTCCCACTTGATCGAAGGCTAATATCATAAATCCATACTCAATAGAACAATACACCAAGATAAAGTATTACGTTGATTAATCTAAGCACATGCAATCCCGAATCTATAGTGCATTATTCTATCTCGATAGGATAATAACTTATTTCTTAACGGGATTTGGTTTTATTCTTATGGTCCTTTTGTGCGGTTTGTTTTCATTTGTTATCATGTGCACATTAAAAGGTGAAAACAAACTTTGTAATTTCGAGAATCAAGTCTTGAGATCTCAATTTATCCCGAAATATAGAACGTCAATAAGTCTTATGCGGCATTAATTTTGAGACAAGCCTTTAACGAGGAATCATTAAACTAAACATGATGCATGAACTTATATATTAAACATGATACTCAATTCTTATATTTGAACATCAATAATTTGATTACGGATTATATCTTTCACAACGTCACGTGTTTGGCAGCACAACTTGACATGTAGGTGCAAGAACAACGAATGTGAGCCAATAATGCAATGCAAAAAATTTCTAGTTTTGTGCAATTGGCGTTAAGGTTCGCAAAAAAATTAACTGCTTAGTCAAATGAGACGGTTCTGACCTAGCAAAATGCAACGTGAAGTCAGAACGACGAAATAGCAACTGATTAGCGTCACTTTCTTTTCTTTTCTTTTTTTTTTTTGCATAGAAGATTAGTAATTGGCACTTAGTTCCAAAGACTATTGTAGGTTTAAGGTTTACTATTAATAATTGGCACTTAGTTCCAAAGACTTGTAGATTTAAGGTTTAAACTATGACAACTTGGAGAAGAGCCGCCCGGCCGGTACATTGAGAACCCAGGACACTATATGTGATCGTATTGTTACGTTCTTAATTTTATATTATGTGATCGATCGTAATTAATTACGTGTAGAGGCGGCTAGGAAAGGTACGAACATGTAGGGAGTTGGTTCACATTCTGACGTACGCACATATAGTTGCTCCACCTCATGTTGCATTGCTGCCGTCTTATATTTTAATTTGCGTCCGATAGTACTAGTGTGACCAGGTACATGCCTATTTTTCAAGCCTCTATGTTACCGAAGCATGTATAAAATTAGAATAGTTTGCGTGGTTTACATGTCGTGTACGTTGTTTTTTTTTGAAAATAATTTAGTTTTTTTTTTCATCGGCGTTTTTTTTAAATCATCGAGGAAACACGCGAAACGGTTGATACAAACACATCCACGATTACGCTAAATCGAAAAGATCATTTTCATGAAAAATACTTGGAATGATCCGAACGGCACTACGTTTTTTCCAGTATTTATTTAGGGTCCTTCTACAAAAGATTCGTAATTTTTTTGAACCAGAACATCTTCGTAAAACACCGCGTGAAGGACCTATACGTAATTACGTATTTTTTAGGGAACTATACGTGAAAAGGGAAAAAAAGGTGCCGAGCCGGCCGGCCGTGTGTTGTTTTTTTACGCGGAAACAATTTCGGTTTTTCCGTCTGTCTTTTTTTTAATCGTGGAGGAAACACGAGAAACGGTTGAAAAAACACATGTGCATCTGCGATTGCGCTAAATCAAAAGGTCCTTTTCATGTAAAATAGCTGGAATGATCCAAACGCCAATACGTTTTTTTTGTATCTATTTAGGGTCCTCTCACGAAAGATCCGTGATTTCTCTGAACCAGAAGGTCCTTTTTGTAAAAAAAACCGCGAGAAGGATCTATACATAATTATGGGTTTTTGAAAGGACCAAAACGCAAAAATTATTTTTTGAGCCGAGCCGGCCGGCTTTGCGCAGCGTAATACACCACGTGCGTTTTTTCCGTAGAAACAATTTCGTTTATTTTCGTCGGTGTTTTTTTAAAATCATCGAGGAAACACGCGAAACGGTTGAAAGAATACAAACACGTTCGTGTTTGTGCTAAATTGAAAGGTTTTTTTTCGTAAAAAATAACCGGAATAATCCAAACGATACTGCATTTTTTGGTATTTATTTAGGGTCCCTCCACGAAAGATTCGCGATTTTTCTGAATCAAAAGGTTCTTTTCATAAAAAACCATGGAACGAACATATACGTTTTTTTAGGGACCTACACGTGAAAAGAAAAAACAATTTTGTTTTATTCGTCTATTTAAAAAAAAAAAATCGTCGAGGAAACACGAGAAACAGTTAAAAGAACAAACGCACCCACGATATGCTAGGCCGAAAGGCCATTTGCGTGTAAAATAACTAGAATGATCCAAAAACCACTACGTTTTTTTTCAGTATCTATTTAGATCATCTCACGAAAGATCAGCGTTTTTTTTTTAACTAGAAAATCCTTTTCGTAAAAAACCGTGAAAAAGACCTATACATACTTATAATTTTTTGAAGGGACCAAAACGCAAAAAAAACAGGCATCGCTTCTGCTGCTGCATCCAATGGTTCGGCAGGAAGATGCAGATCGTCAGATACTCCGACACAGGTAATGATTTCCCCATGTTAATATTGTCAGGGTCAGAGAGGCATTATCATGTTCATGTATGAGATCAATGCAACGCACTGTCAGACACGTCAACATCTAAAACGCGCCATTATTGGATGAACGAGTACTTGAAGGTTGAAACAACAAAAGCATGGCGCGAGCCATTTATTCAACTTCGCCGCAATCCTTTCTACTGCCACTTTCGGTAACCAAGTAGTAAGTACCACTGCTTGATTCTACAGTATTTCTCAATGGGATACAGACATGCCGGAGCCAGCACATCAACAATCCCTCTCTGTCTTGTCTCTCCTGTCCTCTCCCCCCTTCGCAAAATCTGGCGTTGGAGCTGTCAAACATGTTAGCGCCGGGTTTCTCCTCTCCATGTTAACAGCCACAATCATCCACGCCTCAGCACTGCGCATCAAACAAGGGACGCTTATCAACACAACGCATCAAGTAATTGTTGGTCAAAGGACCAAGTATAAGCGAAACCTCGTGGTAGAGGAGAATACAAAATCGAGGCACAAACCTTGATCAGAGCTCGTCCTTAAGAGACTCGGTAGCCGCGGAATCCGCGGCCTTCTCGGTCGCTTGACCGGCTGTCTCCTTGTTCTTCTTGATGTAGTCGACAATCTCGTCGGCCGTCCTGCCGCCGTCGTAGGAAACCATCTTCCCGCTGGGAGTGACAAAGTACATGGTGGGGTAACCTTGGACGTCAAATTCGCTGGGCACATCGTTGGCAGTCGCATCCTGCAAGCACGATTGGCAAAATAGGAGTAAGATAAAACTGTGCTTATGATAGGAAAAACAGAAACACCAACAGATGGATATGACTCTGCTTAGGTTGATTTTAAACATGGATGGAAAGAATGGTTACCATCTTAGCGATGACGACATCCTCGTCACTTTGAAGTGTGGTTGCTGCCTCCTCCAAGATAGGTGCCAGCTTCTTGCAGTGTCCACACCAGGGCGCATAGAATTCAATAAGAACTGCAAATACGAATCGGTAAATCAGTGAGATATATACATGTCTGATAAACTTTACATATCTGTTAGACTTGATCACAATGGTAAACGAGCAGAGCAAAGACTATATACTAGACATCTCCATCAAACTGGTTTCAGTCAAGGAATTACAGTCACTGATGGTATTGCTATAAGAGCTAAGCCTATTTCACAAAACAATAATTGATGAGGATGAAGATGAATACCATGTTTGCCAGATTTGAAGACCACATCGTTGAGGTTATCAGCAACAACAACCTTAACAGGCTCACTGTTCACCTCAGGAATAGGCTCAGATTTCCTGAATGGTGACAATTTACCATCCTACAAATATATAAAAATTATGAGATAGTCTAGGTTAAACAGAATGCAAACATATTTAGGTAGTACTTACAAAGTACTCCTTCAACCAAGAAACAACTTGGTCAGGCTCAATCTGTGACTTCAAAAACTTCTTGGAATCACCATCTTGAATGAGAATAAGGGGTGCCTGATCTTCTTTCAGCCCATAGTACTAAATTTCAACAAATTTATCATTAGCACCAAGACATAGTTGTGCATTAATAGTTTCGATGAAGAAAGGGGAAGTAACAAACAAACCTGGAAGGCACCTTGGCTGGCTTCAATGTCACCAATAAGGAACTTGATTTCCTTGTCCTTGAACTCGTCTGCAGCGCCATAATAAGCAGACTTGAAGGACTCAAATGGTCCAGTGGTGAAGTTTAAAAATAGCATAGCCTGCACATCATATGGTTTCACAGAAGAAAGTGAACATAATCAGTAATCAACAACTAAAATTCACCAATACTGCAATATCTAAGAGCTTTCTACACATAAAAAAATCTAAGCTTTTACTGAGTCACAATGGTTTAATGGTCACAATAAAATTTTTTAAAAAAAAGAAGGAAAAAAGGGCCTAAATACTGCAGTATAACGAATTTTAACATTCTAACATATATTCCAACTCTTTTGATGTTCAAGAGCAATGCAAACTTTGAACATGCTAGGATGCATTGCAGTAGAGCTATTTTCAATACACTTTTGGCTCCCAAGTATCTCTCCCATGTACAAAATCATGGGTGACTCTAAACAGAATCAGAAATTTTGTCAGACTATTAAACTAAATACAGTAATAGAATCTATCTACTGCAATGTTTTAAGTAATTGTACATGAAGATTGAACATTAAAACACATGACGGACTAAAAGCTAGTTGGCTGTAGATTTGTAGACTCAAGCTGAAAATAGACTAGACATACAGAACAATCTATCAAAGTTCCATACAATCATAAAATTTAACCATCAATGGTTTATAGAAATAGTAATCGAGTTTTTAGAAAGCTATTAGAATCAAATGCTTACCTTGACAGATGAGCTTTGGAAAAATTTCAAGAGGTAAGGGTGGTTATCAGGGTTATTGTCAAAAGTAACAACTTTCGGGGTGCTGCTGGCATCAACAAACTTCTCCAATGCAGCAACATCAAAATCCTGCAAAATGTGGAAGCAAAGTGTAAATACCGACAATTACACATAGCAGTTCCAAATATGGTATGTTTAATAATCTGTATGAAGTATACAATACAAGTGCGCAACAAAAAATGAGCAAACAAAAAAAGAGTAGTTTTCGAAGTAGAGTACCTTGCTGTCAACGACGAGCTCATCAAATGGCTTGAATAGCCTAACCAATGGCCTCTCCACTGCAGCATCACCACGTGGGAGGTGGTTGGCATGCAAAGTGTGGCCAAAATCATAATCGGACCGGAGCTTCTCGGCAACCTCCATGAAGTTTGTAAATTCAGTGCCACTGAATTCGGTGAAGATACCAACCTATACAATTGCAATTGTTACTTCTAGTCAGCACATAGCAGGCAGTTAGAGAGCATCAACCAAACAGTGACTAAAGATGATAATTGCTCTACGAAAAAATTGGGGAAAAAAAGTCAAGTTGAATTGGGAGCATACAATGTAGATTTTCTTGTCATCAACAAGGTTTGTTGCGTCTTCCTGCGACTTGATCTCCTTGGAAGCAGGGCCAACCTGCTTCTTCAAGTACTCAACAATACCCTCAGCCTCCCTGGGACCCTTGTACTCCTGGATGTTCTTCCCCTGGTTCCTGAAGATCTTCAGGGTCGGGAAGCCCTGGATCTCGTACTTGGTCGCAAGCGGCCTGTTCTTATCGTCGTTGGCATCAACCTTAGCAAGAACAATCGGTGGATCGTGCTTGCTCAGCAATTGGGCTGCCTTCTCATACTGGCAGATGAAAATTTCACGAATTAGAATGGACCATTCAGATTGAGCATACAACTCCACTGTCACCGAAGTGATCCTGGGATATAGAAGCATTACCTCTGGAGCGAGCTTCTTGCAGTGTCCACACCTGGGAATTTAATTTCACCAAATTAGCTACAACTCAAACAAAAATTCGAGCCAAAACAGCTGATTTGATTCGAGCCAAAATTCGAGCCAAATCATCAAATTTTCCAAACAACTGAGATCATATATGCATACCAACAATAATCATGCAACAAATCAGGAACACATAATTGAAAAACCCATCTTTACACCCCAGGGAAGGCCCTCCCAGAGGAAAACCAACACCACCAACCACAGAGAATCCCAACAGGAACCCCCGATCCAACAACCTTAAAACCCTCGAGAACCCCCAAACCCAACTCAAACCCCACCAGAACAGCGACCCCCAGACGCAGGGCATCACCAAAACCAGATCCCCAAACGCATCACCATCCCCCGCAAACCGCGCATCTGAGACCCCTCGAAGTCGAACCCCACGATCTAAACCCCGAAACACCACCAAAACCCCCTCAGATCCAACCCCCCAAAAAAAACCCTACCACCCACCGCAGACAGGAAGCGGGCGGACTCACCATGGGGCATAGAACTCGACGACCATGAACGGGTGCTTGGCGACGGCCTCGTCGAAGCCGTCCGCGTCGAGGGTCAGCACGGCCTCCCCTCCGCCGCGGCGGCCTCGCCCCCTCCGCCTGGGCGGTCTCCTCCGCCCTCGCCGCCGGCGCGGACAGCGCCACGGCGAGCGCGAGCAGCAGCAGATCCAGACCTTACCACGGATCGCCATGAAGCGGACAGCGAGAGACGAGTAGGAAAGGCGCCGCTCGCGTTCGGATTTTCTGAGCCGACACGGCGCAGCACGACATGGGTTTAATAGGGCGGAGAACAAGAGGGGTTGACAACCCCAGGTGGACCCGGTCCACCTGGACACGGACACTGGTGCTCGGGCCCCACCGTGGGGAAGACACTCGCGGGCGCGGCGCACAGGAGGCACGAGATATTCGACGTCAGTTTTACAGTTCAGTCCCTCCAGTTATTACAAACCAAATTTAGGTATAGGAGATTTTTGATGCGAGAAAAGTTAAGCTGTTAAATTAAAATAAGACCCCTCATGGGGATTGTTATCTAATTAACGAAACTGGACGGGGTGTTAAAGTATGTGGTCTTAAATGATAAACTACCCATGTTTTGGCCTTAATACCATGGAATTTACGACTTCCAATGCCACGTCACATGCCGCGGGTATACGATACTGCCAAACTTAGGCAACAGACACGTATCCGCTCTGTCATCGCCCAATAGGAGCGCGCCACGTCGTCCTCGTGACATGTCCACGACTCCACGGGCAGTGCTAATAAAATTGAAACTGAGAAAATAGCGAGTCAGAAATGAGTTGAAAATCATCAAAAATCGTAGAGCCCTAAAATCAAAAAATTTAAGAAAAAATTTAAAAATTGACTATTTTTATGGAAAATCACCCGAATTGCTTGGAAAATCGACGAGCTAATTCAACTTTTCGGTAGTCAATTTTTAGCAATTTTCATCATTTTCTTCTAGAATCGAGCGATTTTCACTAATATTTGACCAGTTTACATCGCATAATTTTTTTTAAATTTTTAAATTTTATAAATTTGATCGATTTACCGAGCAATTTTAGAAACGAGCCGCACTGATACGGCCAATAATCACGATTTTCTTCCGATAATTGTCAATTTTGCGAATCGTGTCCATGGGTCCCTGAATAGCTACGCCCGTCCGACGCGTTGTACGCTGCCAGGATCAGGCGAAAATAAAGGTCTGCATTTACAACTTCCGGATATAGTAAATTTTAATTTTCTACTAATCTTAGCGCACGTACATCTATGTGATGACTGTCATCTAGACGCTTTGTCCCCTAAGGTTTTTACTGATTAAGAGTAGAGGGAGCATAGTTGTATTCTCTAAGAGAGAATAATCTTAAGATATTATTTATTGTAGAAATTATCTCTTATTTTATCTTTAAATGATATAAAAGATTATATAGACAGTAGCTATCTCTACTCTTATACATACCCTTGGCCTCGGTGTATGGTGTTGACTCAGCACATTTTGTTGTTGTATCTTGTCTAGGTTAGGGGCAATGGGTGACGTGGTGGCATCCCGTTCGTCGATCGGATGAGACTGGTGAGCACCATGGTGTCATTTGTGATCAATTTAGAGCACTTCTAATGCAAAGATATAAGCAGTTTCTATGGAATAACAAATAGGATAAAAATATATTGCGGAAGGCGAGTTAAGGAATAGAGAGTCAAGCTATTCCTCATGCAAGATACTCTCTCCATCTAAGTTTATAAGACGTATTTTTTAATGCTCTTATTCATAAATATAAGGTGTATTTCGTATTCTAATGAAAATTAGTTTGATATTCTTTTGTACCCTAATAAATACACATATTTACTTAATATTCTCTATATACATGCATTAAATATATTACTTAGAGATAATAATTAAGGGTAAACTTGGACAGAGAGAGTACAAACCTAATTGAGAAAACCAAAGAAGTTAAGGTGTATTTGGTTGGGTGAATAAGGAGGAACCTGTATGGGATGGTCCAGGATAGTTTTGATACATGTGTTTGGTTGACTGTATGAAACCATCTCATATGTGACGGAGTGGTACAAATTCAAGAAATATTCTTCAAATATCTTGTACCAATTCGTACACCCAAATCGACCGACAGGGGGGCTCGCATTCCACACGCGGGAGTTCGCTCAATTATGAGACTGTCCAATTATGAGAAATGAAATTTTAATTAGACTATATAAGAATATTATATACCGCTCAACTATAGGAAATGAAATTTTAACTAGACCATATAAGAATATTACATACCGCTCAATTATGAGAAATGAAATTTTAACTAGACATACAAATTTTCATTGCAACAATTGTGAGAGGTAAACTCACCACCTCTAGTGACAAAGGTTACCATATCAACCTCATTCCTCCAAACAAATGTCATATCGTACCATCTCGTACCATTACATTCAAACAACCAAACAAAATCTTGTACTATCTCTTCCGAGCAATCAAACACCCTCCTTATGCTATCTCATACAGAATCATCATCTCATCTATCTTGTATCATCCCATCTTATTCATCCTCGTTCACCCTACCAAACGCATAGAGGATGTGGATTAGTACAAAGGGGAGAGAGGAGGGAAGGTACAAGTGAAGAAATTAATTGAGTATAGTTTTGCTAGATACTATGCATTGACAATATTATATCTATAGTTGTTTATGTGATGTGGTATATTTAGATATAAATTTATAGAAACTATAGAAATGCCCTTATAGCCATCTATCAATGTTAATCGGTGTTCTAAATAGCTTTCTATGGCTACACTATAGCTTTTTGACCCGAAACACGAAGCTACGTGCTAGCGTACGGTTCGTTATATTATTAGCTACAAGCACTATAGCCAGTAATAATTTTGCTATTTGACGTAGATTATAACTAGCGATAGCTACATTGGATCTATTTTGAAATTCAATATTATTAAAAAGCTTAAATGAATCTCTTATAAGTCTGAACTATAAGAAAACTTAATAAAGAGCTCATCTCACACCTTTTCAATAATCTAATATTCATATTTCTCAATGATTAAGTATTTATTATTAAGAGCATTATAATATAGTTATCATTTATGGTATTTTGGATATGTATTGGTATTTTTTAATTCTAGACTTGACTTATATTCTAATTATAAGCGTATTAGTACTTTCTATAGTACAATATTTTTATGATTTGTTTGGAGGTGACTTATATTATATACAAAGTTATTTTTAAAATTTTTAATACTAAAAACACGACAAATGATTAAGGATGGCAATTAGATCCATAGGTTGGTGCAGTGGGTTACACTTTTTGATCGGTCGGATTCGGGTTCTAATTTTCACCCGCGGGTATCTATCGGGTATCTGAAATGCCGCACATACCCATCGAATACTGTCCGGGTTACGGGTGCCGCCGGGTTTGAGTCGGGTTCGAATTTTCTTGGGTTCGACTCGGGTTTTTGGTTTGGGTTTCTTGTCGGGTCGGTTTGGAAAACCCACACGGGCGACCTATTGCCACCCCTAGAAGCTGTGATCTTGCTAAACTTGTCGGTGCCACCGATTTCAGTGCCGCCGGATTCGGGTATAGTTTTTACCGATAGGGTATTCGGTTGGGTTTTCTAATTTGGGTTTTCTGTTGGGTCGGACTTTGTAAAACCCGCACCCGATCCGATCTGTTGCCATCCCTACAAATGATAGCTAGCGATAGCTACTTCTGCTTGTTTAGACCTTAGTGTGAAGCCATGAAAATCGTGATTTAAAACATTAACGTTAATCATGAAAATATATAAGATATAGACTACCTTTTGTTGCGTGTGGGAAATAATGAATTAAAGGATTGATAGGGATCCTTGGAAAAGAATCGCGGTACAGAAATTATTAATCGTGACAGCTTTAGTCAATCGTTGCACGTTCTATTGGGCGTATATTGGAAGAAAATGATGTAGATTCCGTCATGCGTGTTGGAAACAATTCTCCGTACCAAATAGTTTGAAATATCATTTTTCTAAACGAAGTTTTAAATTTTGATTGAGAACTGAACAAGTTGGTTGCAATGCAGACCTCAGTTTTATTGCTTAGGTGGTGTTTGCATTAGAGGTATTTCAATGAAATGTTTTAGGATCTAGTTTAAATTTGAGTTAAATTTTAAAAGCTCTCAAAAAATTACCACTCATCTAAATATATAGGACCTTAATCAATCCAAGGAAAGGATTGAATAAAAAGGTGGACCAAGCTCAAAGTTAATTGAGACAAAAAAAAAATGTTGTTGTTGTAATGTAAAATTTTCCAAGCTACGAAGACACCTCATCTCAGGTTGGAAAAAGCTAGCGGAGTAAACAACAAAATCTTCTCTGTGAATGTTAGTTCTCTTCGATAATGGTTCGTATGCTTTTGTGCTACTGCTAGCTGTGACTAGTCTCTTGTGCTTTGCTAGGAGAAAAGGGCCAATCTCGAATTGACCTAAAATACTTTTTGTTCTCATTTTTTTCATGCTTTTGTGCTGGTAGATGTATGCAAAATAGATCTCCAACGGTGCGCGCCCTGGAAATAGCCATTTTTATTATTTAACCCTAAGTCCATTATATATCTTTTAACTTTTCAAAATACTAGGGAGGGTACCGCGCTACGCCGCGTCGTATAGTATGAGACAACCAATATACAGTAAGGCAGGCGCTGTTTGTGTTCAGCTGGTAATCACAAAGATAAGAGCATTAGCAAGGTATGGTGCATGCAAGAGAGACAAATGCGAGCGGTGGCCGACTGGTTGTATAACAGACTATTATTTTTCTTCGAATGGCATTATAGAGCTGAGCTGAAAGACACTAATTCTATTAGTGAGTGATAATTACAGCAGCATATGTGAATACTCTAATTACAGCAGCATATGTGAAAGGTCATACCATGCGCTCAGTACAACATATGGAACAGATTGGCGATTGCCTAACTTGCTGAAGCTAGAAACTAAAACACTTGCAGAAAAGATGTCAGTATGCACCACAAAATAAAAGTAAGAATGGAGTTTCACCATCTGAACATCATGGGGATCTAGGCAGAGCGACATATCATCCCGTACCCCAGTAATGTAAGTTGATGTTCCAAGTTTCCTACCTAACATGTCCAAGCTATGAGGAGATGTGAATCTCTCCTTTAGTAATGGGATGTACCTGATAGTAAGTCCAATGCCAGGAATTGCTGGAAACTTCGAATAGTCCTAGATTGGTTGTCCTCACTCAAGCACGGCTCATTTCAGACCCTATGGGAAAGATTGCTTGAGCTTACTCCAAGCTAAGCATGAGGTTTTCTCCCAACCTTGTACATAAACTATGCCAAGCTCAAAGTGCTAAAAGAAGGCTAAAGTGCAGCTTGGCTAGGCTCACTTAATTTCAAATAACTTTAGGTCCAAAACGGTTATGGAAGACCATAAGGTAGTTGCATCTAACCATCTTAGTGAAGATAACGGAAAAGTCAATCGCTAGTCATTTCCTAGTTGACCATGAGTGACAATAAAAGAAATATTCAAACCAAATTAAAATCTCAAACAGTAGCAGGGATTTGTTTAAAAACTTTTTTAAAACATTATTGAGCATGCATCATTAGCATCCATATTATCGTATTATAATTCGTATAGAAGTAAGCAGAACAATCAGAGACAACCCACAGCTCAAGACATACCTGTAAATTCTATAGCATGACTGCTGATTTCTAGCCTAAACCAATTGTTGAGCTATATCATGCGGAAGTGGTAATATTCTTGGGGGAATTAGTGTCGGAGTCCTGAAAACAATAGTTTGCAAGTTTTTGGATGGATGCTCAGAGAGGGTAGAATCTCCTCTATCTTCTTCAGGGTCACCTTTTGATGTCCATTGAGGCTTTGGAAGGCAATCAAATAAGCGATTGGGCTCAATAGGTTTGCTGAAAGAATAGGCACATAGAAGAATTAATAAATAATCATTGATAAGAGGTCCAGTAAATACAACAACTATTACTCAAGCAATATATAAGGAAGCAAGATGATCAGGGTTTAGGAATGGATGTACAATGCAAATTATACCTGTATGTGGTCATCAACTGCCTGGATTCTTCCTTAATCTTCAAAGCAGACTTGGATAACAATTGCTCACACTATTCAGAAATCCTTCACTGTTGCTGAAGTTCCTGTTTGAGGAAACGAAGCGAATAGTTGACAGTGGCTTTCAGTAGATTCATAGCTTCCAGGTAGCTCTCCAGATCCTCATGTGCACCCCTCAATATTGTAGCTTCAGCCTGAAGGAGAAAAAGACAGCATGTACATAAATTTAGTGAATAAACCAAACCTTCTGTTCAAATTGTGTTGATATAAAACCTAAAAACAACTGTAATCGCAAAATTTCAAGCCAATCTAAAAGTGCAAACCTATCTAAAAAATAGGAGACTCTGCACAAAAAAATGATATAATCATAAGTGCTAAGCCTACGCTAATTCTCTAATCATCTAACAGTGCTATAGAAATTAATCATTGTGTCTACCAAAAAACCGATGAAGCACTTAATTAACAAAATTTAGAAAGTAATCATTCAGCTATCAGCTTAAATAGTAGCAAAGATCTTTGCAAAAATATATAAAATTAGACGGGTTTCTTGTACCTGTCGTAGTTTCAATAAAAGCTGGACAATGCGTTTTGTTTAAAATCTTTGTATAAGTTCTAGATAGGTAGCTGAAAGAAGATCTATTGTCAATGTTTAAAATAATAACACACATTCAAATCTTGCTATACCAGAGCACACCTTACCTGATCACACTACTGATACATCCAATTTGAACACCATTCGTTTAACATTGATGCATTGGTTCATTCCAGAATCTCAGAATCAATGGATGAAAAAGGCCAAGCTTCAATGGGTAGCTCTGTGTTAAGATCTCTTTAGTTCGTGCATAGCTCATAATCAGAAATACTCCGATAGTAACCAAGAATCATATTATAGAAAACCATGGCAATTTGTAGGGATATATATGGGGCGGCAGAAGAAGGGTAAATATTGTGCACCAAATAGACAATTCTCAACTTTCCATCATTGCTATAATCCAGAACTAAAAATCTAAATCTCCTAATGTCCTTCAATAAACCTGCAGAACATCTGAAATAAGTGCAAATCTGGATCTGATTAACAGAAGACATCAACTCTGGAAATCTGACTCCACCAAACCCTAAAAAATGGCAAGAGTCAAGCTCTTAGCAGCATATTCTCAATGGCATTGAATTTGTCCTAATAAATATCGATGAAACATGAGAATTATCAGATGGAGTTACACTTAAAGAATTTACTCCACAAAACTCACCAAATAATAGCAGGAGCATACAGCATAATTGTAACTACAGAACATGAGTAGGATCCTGGCAGCCACCATACGGTTATATCGCAACCTAAACTACATACCTCACAAATTATCAATCAAACACAAGAGATGCTTTTGTTATATGAACGGAGATCTGCCAGACTGATATTTACAGTAATCTCGATCGACAGCGCCGCGGCTAACGGATAGGCCATCCTCTGTATACGCCAACATGGCCACGGGATAGGCCATCCTCATCGACCGTATACAGAGAAACAATAACAACAACAAAGAAATGATTAAACAATACGATAACAGAGCAAGCGCAAAAGCTCCACCATGGAAGCAACCAAAGGTGCTACATGCCGAGGGCAACGGTCAGAAAAACAACAAAAAGCAAACAACAACTGATGATCAGGACGCCGAAACGAGGAATAATCAAATTGTAAAATGCTGAACCACGCAATCGGCGAAAGGAAGGACGATTGGAAAGGTGCTCCACAGACGAACAACAAGACCAACGACTGGTTCCGTTCCTGCGAACAACAAATGGAGTAGACGCTCCACAGACGAACAACAATACCAATGATGGGCACCATTCCTGTGCACAATAAACCAGCAGCATAAATAAAATGGCGACGGAACAGGAGAAAGTGAAATGCAACAAAACCGAACTAAAAATAAAAACCCAGCTTGGAAGCACCCACGCTATGGCACCAGGAGGATGGAGAGCAACCAACGGCTCAAACCAAGCGGTTTCGAAACCAGAAAGACCGACCATTAGCTGAAATCAGGAGATGGCGTGATCGAAATCGAATGGGGAAAAACCGATAAAAATGGTAAGAACAAGAGGAACCAAGTTAGTAGAATCAGCTGCAATCGATCGCGCATGGGCGAGCCGCTTACCCAAATCAACAGCAAAAAAGAAACAACCAGCGCACCAAGATGGGAAATAACCCAATCGCCAAACGCAAAACGAAGCAATCATTGAATAGAAAAATACGATCAGAATGGTAAGAACAAGAGGAACCAAGCCAGTAGAACAGACCGCAATCGATCGTGCACGGCCGAACTGTTCACCCAAATCAGGAAGCCCAGGGCTCAAACCAGGCCATCCCGGAACCAGGAAGACTGACTGTCGAGCGAAACCAGGAGACGGCGCGATCGGAATCGAATGGGGAAAACCATGAGATGCCGCAACTGGAAGGCATCGACGGAAGGCTGAGGCGCAGCGGCCGGAGGAACGACGGGCGATACCTTCGGAGAGGAAAAGCGGAAGAAGCCGGGAGGAGAACTGGGGGGGCGCAACCGAGGAAACACCGACACAAGAACAATCGCGAACGCACACCGTAAGGCTCGAGGCACGAGGCGGGCGGACGCCGAACGCCTGAAGCCGAAGCGAACAGCAGCCAACACAGCGCCTCCCGAATCCGTTCCGTCGCAAACGCGCCCACGCGGACGGTCGGATGACGACCACGCAAGGATGAACGGACGCAGAAATCCGGATGACGTGGCCACCGTGGCTGCGCGCCGATTTCTTCCGCTTTCATAGTTTAGTTATTATTCATTCAACACCTTTAACTACAAAGCAAGTTGTTTAGCACTATAAACTTACAAAACCGGGTCAACTTAAAGAGAGGTTTTGCTGATAGGGAACCAACTTATGGTGATTTTTGTGGTTTTTGCTCTTTTGGTAGCCATGTCATCGATTTTTGCTGTAGATTCAAATAAGAGAAGGAATGATGATGAGAAGAAGAGAATTGAATGTATATAGAGAGGAAATGAGTGAGAAAGAAGTCGATGATGTTGATGTTAATACCTTTGAACTGGATACTCATTACCAAAACTCATTGGCGTAGCTGTCAATAGAGCGAGTGTGGGATCTAAATAATCAAAACTGCTATCCAAAACTGTATTAGGGTGTGAATTTATCTAGTTTTGTAAATTTAGAGGGTTAAATACCCGGTTTTATAGTTGGGGGGTGTTAAATGGACTTTTTAAAAAGTTGAAGGCGTAAAAATGGACTTATTCCTTTAATTTATTTTTATTAATAACCTCACGTCTAACTTATTTTTAAATCTAACATTTTAATCACGCCTACACTCGTGATGACGTCATAAGGTAAGTCTAGCTATGAACCAACAAATGATCCTTTTTGCCACACCGCCGGCTGCAGCGTTGCGAAACAACATTGTCATGCAGTCAGTATGATGTGACAAGGATTGATCACATCAGCTATCTATTATTGCAGTTTGTGTTGTTTGCTCACGCTACGACTAACCAAGTGACAAAAGATCCGAATTATATATATAAAAAAGGGAGTGTATAGGTATTATCCGAATATTTTTTGTCTTAACTAACATTTAAATTTTGGACCATTAGATACCTCACTCGAAAATCATCGGACCGTTGGATCAAATCATAGAGTCGGATGTCCCAAATCTCAACAATAACATCCAAATTTTGGACCATTAGATACCTCACTCGAAAATCACCGAGCCGTTGGATCAAATCATAGGATCGGATGTAATCGATACTTCCGAATTTCAACAATGATCCAATAGTTCTAGATTTAGATGACTTCAACAAAAAAACATCCGGTTGATATTTATCAAATTCCTAAAAAAAAATAGACGAGAAGCTATCCATAAAAATAGAATAAAAAAGGTCTAACTAAAAAAGTTCCCCTGGAAAGGTGTAGCAGCACTACCCTCCATGAGCTCACAAAGTATATATCCATCCAAGCAGTGCAACAACGTGCCATGCATGCATGCATGCATTGCCACGGCGATTCACATCGCTGGCGCGCATGTGCATGGACGTGCAGCTAGCGTGCGTACGCTCGCGACGGATTCCGCCCGGAGCGACGCAAATTCACGCAGATTTTGGCCTCCACCTACCTACCCACTCGCACGCATCATCCATCCACGAACGCACGGCGCGCTTATCAGAATTTTGCGCTTCCCGGACTCCCGGTAGAGGTCGTCAGTCCAACCTGTTTGGTTTCGCCGTATTACGGCCAAGGGCCTCAGTCTGACTGCAAGCAACTATACATCACTGTTGTAAAAAACGGTACACGTCCAACAGGCAGACGTGGCCGGGTATCACTGAGCGATTAATCGGAATTTAATAGACAATTATACACTCTTATTAGTGTATTTATTGATATTTAGAATTAATTAGAAATATTTTAGTTACCCAACGTTGTTGTAAATTATCTCCACAAAAAAAATGTTTTACATTTCTTTGCTTATGCTTCATCCAAAAGGTATATACTATAAACACTATGATACAATATTATAAACTAATTTACCGTACTTAGTGAATAAAATAAGCCATTTTTATGATTAAATAGAAAAAAAGGATGATTAATCGGAAAACGACTAATTAGAGAGATTATGTGGTCAATTAATCATTTCATTGTGTTAACTGCACTCTGATTAAGATATTTGTGATAGTTTAGTCACCGATTAATCGGTCGAGCATATGTTTTTCACAACAGTGCTATACGTTAGATGATTTTATTATAAATTTTTAGGATTTGATCCGTGACCTCTCCGTTGCTAAGCCTTAATCGCAAGGACAAAGAATGTGATCAAAGGTTGGAGTACGAAGCCTCACCTCATCTGTGTGTAATTGATCTTGTCTCATTCTTATTATATTTGGTCATTGCTTGTGCTTAATTATCATTTTTTCACATTCACCTCGATATTTATTCGAAGAAGAGCTTAACCTTCGTAAAGGATCTGAATATTCCAGCAAATAAAAGAATAACAAAAAATAGAAAACCACAAGCTTTTTTATTCAAGATAAATCGTCAAAGCACACAAGAACCACGCGAACCTCTACAAAGGTTAAAGTAATGCAACATCAAGCATGACCACTCTTTCCACGGAAGGAAAACATCAAAAGAGCTAAGATGATAGAAGTTAATTTTCAAAAAGAATAGAACAAAGTTGTTGCAACAACCAAAACATGCAACTTGTATTCTCAGCCAAAAAAAAAAAAGCAGCAATTTGTTAGTACAAGCGACTTTGCAACAAAGTTATTGCGAGAGCACAGCTTATCACATTTCACCGGAAACATATATATCGTCATAGGAGGAGGTGGCCCGAATATGGATGCAAGCAGTGGTGAATCTAGGATAAAAATATAGGAGGGTTCCTCTGTCAAAATTTTAACTCAAGACAAGTATGCTAATGATATATAAACTGATCTATTGTCATCTAAATTTCAAATTTATACATAAATAGGAAGAAAACAAAGTAAATAATCAAAATATAATAAGTGTGGTATCTTGCTAATGAATAAAATGACATAAATATATAAGGATGGATCATCGACCATTTTTCAACTTAGTTTGTTGACTTGCTGTAATAAAATAAATTGAATCAACGAGACAATACAAGAATCAACTAGTCAATAGAATAAAGATTAGTCTAGCCTTTGCCCTTTATCACTGTTCATGAATGTGGGCACAACCTGACAATTTTATAACAGTAGCAATTTTTTGTACCGAGGCTGAGGAGTGAGGAGCAGTATTTTATACCGATTGGGCGTGGTCTGGCGAAGGAATCAATCAATCAATTCCCCATTTCTCTATTCTCTGTGCGCTAGCTCAGTCTCTCGCTCTGGCTTCTCTGCGTCTGGGCGAGTGGGTGACTGGTCTGGCGGTCTTGGCGAAGATGAGGCGAGGCGATCTGGCCTGGCGTTCGGCAGCTTCAGCAGCGACTCGGTGACCAGCGAGCAGACAGCAGTGGCGACTCGGCGATCCTTTGGCAGTTCGGCACTTCCCCGCCCAGGCGACTCGGTGTTCCCCGGCACTTCCCCGCCCAAGCTTCGACCGGCTCGTCTTCCCCGGCCCCGGCGCGGTGGCGTCGACCCCGGCCCCGGCGCCTCGCCCAAGCCACCAAGCGCCTCGCCCGACGCCCCGACCGAAGACATCCGAGGAAGGGAGGGGGTTCCGTCGTGGTGGCGGAGGTGGGGCTGGAGCCCCAACCCGCCCCAACGTTAGATTCGCCACTGGATGCAAGCTGATTTTTCTTTTATCTCTACTAATATAAATTTGCAGTTAGTGACAGCGGTCCGTTCTTCTTAGCCCTCTCTCCTCGCTATATCTCTAATAATGGTCGATCATTATAGCTAATTATTTTTCCTGATTTATAATTAGCTATATCTCTCTAAATATGGTGATTATTATAGCAAAATCACGATTATTCTGGTAATTAATAGCCGCCAATCATTCCTTTTATACTTTATATATGTTGTATAGTTTTCACGAGAATCAATCAAGAGAATTCATTCAAGATCTCTCATGTCATGCGCTGCGGCGAATGAACTCGGCAAGCGATCAATAAGTACGAACAAGCGTACATGGCATGAGGCCTTGAGGCCGGCCGTGGTCGATGAGGAACTACGACGGCGAAGAACTGAGCGCGAGCGCCCATGCAGGTGCCGTGACCCAGCGCCGGCCGATTGGACATAAACAAAGCGTATGACGCTTGGCGTGGTTGCCCAGCGACACCGGTGGGGCGTCGTCGGTGGAGAGAGTCATTAGCATACCCCTTGAGATAAGCAGGTTGATCCAGAGAACGTCTCAAGAAAAGGAACGACGCGGCGGCTGACGACGACAGCCGGCGACGGCGATGGCGCCTCGGCGGGTGTTTTTGGTTCACCTTCATGGGCTCCGACATCATGACCGGTGAAGCCAGTGATAGCTAGGTACACTAGAGTCATAGAGATGAGTAGGCCAGCAAAGGCGAGAGGGTTATCTGGGAAGAGCAGTGAACCGTCGGCGCAGTGGACTACCACCAAAGCGGAGAAGAGCGCGGCACCGAGGGCGGTGGTGATCCAGAAGACGTGGAGGTGCAAAGGCTGGGTGGCGGCGGTGTCCCCTTTCTCCGAGGCGACTGACCACGCGACCATGGCGTGCGCGATGAAGTGGGCAGCGAGGAAGGCGGACTCCACAACGCGCCATGGCATGCTCGGCAAGAGGAAGAACGCGAGTCACGAGGACGGCGGATGCCGGAGCGACCGCCAGAGCGCCGTGGTCCGAATAAGCGGTGGTTTTGCGGCGCCTCGTGCTCGGGGGAAGCCCCCCGTGTCGCCCTTGCAAAGGCGGTGGATGGCGAGGACGAGCGAGGCAGACGAGAATCTGAGGTCGACGGCGCCGAGGAGCGTGGCTTGTGAGCATGGCGAGGAAGAGGAACGCGAAATGGTAATATAAATTGCAAAAAGGGATAAAAATGATTGATTGATTTTTGAGATTGGTAATATATATTACTCGTACAATATATTTGATTTTAATTCATACAGAGAAGAAACTATAAAATTTTTTGTAATCGGGAGAAATAGATGTTTGATCTTGTAGCATAATTTTCTTTTATTTCTTGATCTTTATATTTCGTTACCAATTTTATTTTTCAGAGTAACGCACGGGTATTGATCTATTTTCATCTCATATTTAATATCAATATATATATATATATATATATATATATATATATAGGAACATATCTAGTGCTAAAGGTGATTTGGTGCTAACATGCTAAAATCTAATCTGGACCCTCGGATCAAGTTTTAAAGGTTGAGATTTAACTAACCAGCTATGTGTGAAAGCATTTATGACAATTGGTCATTTGAGGTGACAAGCAGTAAATGCTTTCACACATAGTTGGTTAGTTAAATCTCAATCTTCAAAACTTAATCCAAGGGTCCGATTAGATTTTAGCATGTTAATCAAATCACCTTTAGCACTAGATATGTTCCTATATATATATATATATATATATATATATATATATATATATATATATATATATATATATATATATATATATCGAGGATCTGGAATCAGTATAAAACTCGTGAAGTTGGCCATATATTTTCCATAAATTATGAGAGAAAAAGAGCACGCAATGGAAATGTCGCGGAAGGCGGTAAGGTGCCACTTGATTTCATAGCAATACCAACCAACAATATTTGAAAGCTGTGGTTTCAAAGAAGAATATTTGAAAACTGTAACACCCGTCCATACTCATCTAAGAATGAACGACCGAGACGCTCTTCACATATGCAGACAAATGGATAAAATTCAGTACCAAACGCAAGCGACAGAAATAGGAGCTAAGGCTAGAAAATGCTCCGCATGCTTAGGGTCTGTTTGTTTCAGCTTTAGATTCTCTAAAAGCTGATTCTGGATTGTGATTGTAAAGAAGCGGATTCTCTAAAACTGGAATCCAAAAGTACATATGAAATGAATTGTGGATTCTAGTGTATTTGGGTGGGCTGGGATGTAAGAATCGGATTCTATAATTAGGCTATTTGTTTTTTATTCTGCTTTTTAGGGCCAGAATCCATAATCAAAAGTTAAAACAAATAGGCCCTTAATCCATGGCATACTTGGATATGTGAATCCAAGCGTGGCTCAAAGTGTTCAAAAAAGATTTTGGTGTTTCAAAGTTTATCGTCGTTTACTTTTCTTTATTTGATTGTTGTGTTTTGATCCTTTCTAGGTTTAGTTGTGGACTCGAGTGCATCAGTCTTGAAGGTTCTTTGGTGCTTGGACATCAAGTTTCTTTTTCATTTTTTTATTGGCCTTATGTTTTATCTTGCCACGAATAGATAGCTACTATTAGGTGATTGTGAAATAGAGTGGCGAAAGAGAGTGAAACATCTCATTCTTCCCTTATTCCAAAGATAAGAACTTGTTTAGAAACATATTTTTCTAAAAGATAGAATACCTCTCATCTTGCAAACAAAGTGCTGATAACTGTCCAACCTATATCTGAATAAAAGGTGTAACATAATCAATCATTATGAAGCTTTTTATTAATAAAAGAGATCCAATTGTACCCATCTAATCTGTTTTCAAATAAATTTATCTTTGTCAACTAAAAAGAATATATCTCAACCAATCCATAATAAGTGAAACTAATTGCTATCTAAAGATGAGAGATGATCTCTTTTGCAGGATGTTAGACCGTGAGATTAATGAACAAGATTTGACCCCTAGGCTAAATCCTTTTAACCAGTCATCAGATGTAACTGATCATCAAACTACAACCAACAAAGATCTAAATCCATCCCATGATCCTGAACCTAGGCAACCTACATCCCCAGGAAGAAATACTAGTACAGCAAGGATTTCAGAAACTCAAGAACCATTAGATAGAGTCCTTATGTACTTAGAATGCTCCAGAAAAGAAGCTCAAGAAAGCTAAAATCAATTTATGGAGAAAGTCCAAGAAAACCAAAACCGATTTATGGAAGCCCTCTGGACAAACTTGATTCTTGGAAACTAACCTCAATCCAAGGGCAAAGTGACCATAGCAGAGTTCCTGCACACTTGTCCACCAACTTTTGCCCAAGCCATAGAACCCCTTGAAGCAAATGATTGGCTTTGAGAGATAAAAAAAATTGAATACTGTGAATTGTACGGATGAAGAGAAGGTGCAATATGTGGCACATCAGTTGACAGGTCCAGCCGCAATCTGGTGGGATAACTACTGTGAAGTTTGCAAAGGAGAACCACCAATTACTTGGACATAATTCACTTCACAATTTCGTAGTGCCCATATCCCTACCAGTGATTTGGATATTAAAAGGAGAGAATTTTGGAACTTGACTCAAGGGAATAAAAAGATAAATGAGTACTTACAAGAATTTAACAAGTTATCTTGTTGTGCCTCTAACGAAGTGGATACAGATGTTAAGAGGATTGACCATTTCAAGAGAGGAATGTACCCCTACATCAGAATACTCCTATCCACTAAGGCAATTACAGAATTTTGAGATCTAACTAGATCAATACCCGTACGTTGCTATGTAAAATAAAATTGGTAACGAAACATAAAGGTCAAGCAATAAAAGAAAATTATTCTACAAGATCAAACATCTATTTCTCCCGATTACAAAAGTTTTTATGGTTTTTTCTCCGTATGAATTAAAACTAAATATATTGTACTTAGCAATATATATTACCAATCTTAAAAATCAATCAATCATTTTATCCCTTTTTGCAATTTATATTACCAGCTCGTTCCTCTTCCTCTCACCATGCTACTTGACGACGTCTCACGGTGTCGCCGAAAGCAATCGCCTGCGTCGACGCTTTGTTCAAGTCAACTGCCGGTGTTGGGGTCATAGCACCGGTGGGCGTCGTGCTCATTGTCCTTTCAGCCGCGATTACCCATCGATCGCGGCTTTCGGCATTTACGCCCAGCGCCATGTATGTCGGTCCGTCACTTATTGATCGATTCGTTGAGTTCATTCAACTGCGCGACACGACATAGAGATCTTGAATGAATTCCTTGATTGATTACTGTGAAAACATGCTGAACATATATAGAGTATAAAAGGAATGATTGGCTAGCTATTAATTACCGGCAATAATCGTGATTTTGCTATAATAATTAGCCATATTTAGAGATATGGTTGGTCGTAAATCGAGAAAGAATAATTAGGTATAATGATCAGTCATTATTGGAGATATGGCAGAGAGGAGGGCTAGGAAGAACGGACCGCTACCATCAACTGCAAATTTATATTAGTAGAGGTATTTGTACGTATAGAAAAGGAGTATGTATATTCCATACTTAATCCTTTTGAGCCGTATACTCCATACTCCATTTAATAAAGACATGAAATATATCGTTCAAAAAGGAAACAAAGAGAAATGTAAGATGCATGCATGCGGCACTCACTGCGAGGAAGGCCGAGTATCGGTGATCGTTGCTTCATGCACCGCTCCCTCAAATACAGGAAGAAGTTTGGTATAGATAGTCCATGCTAATCCTTCTCCGAAACACGTCAAAATGTGCATACTCCCTGCATACATGTTAACATGATATACTCCCTCATGTGTACATACTCCCCAAGTACAATCAAGTATACATACTCCCTTAGGCATACATATATACTCCCCAAATAGATTTGCTAGCTAGTATGGAGTAAGTTTGTACACTCACCAAACACATATAATTAGTTAGTTCCCGACCGTTACAGATTTTTAAAACGACACATACAAATCGGGACGAACAAAATCTGGAGCTATCCGGAGAGGAAGGGGCCGGTTTGGTTTTGTTCAGGAGGAACGAGATTGAGAACTATCGCGAGGAACGAAAGCAAAAAAAGAATAGACCGGGTTTTTTCGTCCAGTTCGGTTTTGTGGGTTGGTGGTGGAGAACAGACGTGACACCACCAACTCCTAATTAGAGGTAGTAAAGATAAGCCGTGCCATAGTACTAGAAATTGTGCGATCTCAGTTAAACAAGGAAAGAAAGAAAAAGGCAAAATTTGATACCAACACCTCTACTACTACACAACCACGAACTTTTATACCCATGAAACCAAATATAGACTCAACTAGATCAATGCCCGTGCGTTGCTACAAAAAATAAAATTGGTAACAAAACATAAAGGTCAAGTAATAAAAGAAAATTATGCTACAAGATCAAACATCTATTTCTCTCGATTACAAAAGTTTTTATGGTTTCTTCTCTGGTATGAATTAAAACCAAATATATTGTACGTAGCAATATATATTACCAATCTCAAAAATGAATTAATCATTTTTATCCATTTTTGCAATTTATATTACCAGCTCGCGTTCCTCTTCCTCTCGTCACGCCCGCAGCGCGCGCTCCTCGGCGCCGTCGACCTCGTCTTCCTCATCGTCTCGCTCGTCCTCGTCATCCACCGCCTTTGCAGGGGCGACACGGGGGGCTTCCCCCGAGCACGAGGCGCTACTGCTGAAGCCACCACCATTTTGGACCACTGGCCGCTACACGGTCGCGCTAGGGGCGTCCGCCGTCCTCCTCGCGCTCGTGTTCTTCCTCTTGCTGAGTACGCCATGGCGCGTTGTGGAGTCCGCCTTCCTCGCCGCCCATTTCGTCGCGCACGCTATGGCCGCGTGATCAGTCGCCTCGGAGAAAGGGGCCATCGCCGCCACCCAGCCTTTGCACCTCTGCGTCTTCTGGATCGCCACCTCCCTTGACGCCACGCTCTTCTCCGCTTCGGCGGTGGTCCGCTGCGTCGACAGTTCACTACTCTTCCTAGATAACCCTCTTGCATTTGCCGGCCTACTCGTCTCCATGCCTCTGGCGTACCTAGCTATCACTGGCTTCACCGGCCATGACGCCGGAGCCCATGAAGGTAAACCAGAAAACGCCAGCGCTGAGGCGCTCGCCACGCCGTGCACCGCCGCGTCGTTCCTCTCTCTCGTGACGTTCAGCTGGATCAACCTGTTTATCTCAAAGGGGTATGCCAATGACTCTCTCACCGCCGATGAAGTCCCACCGGTGTCGCTGGGCAACCGCGCCGAAGTGTCGTACGCTTTGTTCACGTCCAACTAGCCAGTGATGGGGTCATGGCACCCGGTGGGTGTCGTGCTCTGGCTATCCTTCTGGCCGCAATTACTACTGACTGTGGCATTCGGCCTACTGTGCCTCGCGGCTATGTACGTCAGTCCGTCACTTATTGATCAGTTCACGAGTTTATTCGCTGCGGTGGCACAACATGTGAGATCTTAAATGAATTCCCTTGATTGATTCTGTGAAAACTGTACAACATATATAGAGTACAAAAGGAATGACTGGCTGGCTATTAATTACTAGCAATAGTCAGGCTATAATAATCAGCTATATTTAGAGAGATATGGCTGGCTGTAAATTAGGAAAGAATAATTAGCTATAATGACCAGCCATTATTAGAGATATAGCGCTGGGGGGGGGCTAGGAAGAACGGATCACTGCCACCAACTGCAAATTTATATTAGTAGAAATACCTCAACCATGAATAGCTACACTAAATCTTATTCCAAATATTCCACCTCAAAGATTTATACCTAGGTGTTACAAATGTGGAGGCCCCCACTATGATAGCAAATGCCCGCAACAACCTACCGAGTGCTATCATTGTGGTCAAGGACATAGAAAGAGGAAATGCCCACTTTTAGCAAGTCAAAATATTTCAAAGAAGTTAAAAAGTCAGACACAATCAGTAGAACGCAGCAAAGAGACCCTCGTATTATATCTTCAAAATGATCTAATAAAGTAGTGTCAACAACAAAATCTGCTCGCCTAAATCCTATTTCAGTAGAGCCAATGGAAAAAGTCACAGACACGGTTATGTGAATCTGGAACAATTTGTACAATTATTCTAGAAATTTCATACCTGAGAACCAATTTAGAATTTGTACCATCAATGAAACTCTTAGCAGTAAATGTAACCATGATATTTATCAGGGTTATTCCAAATTGGTATGACCCTGAATAAAAATTCAGTGTATTCTCCTTGCCAGCAAACCCTTATGGCACCAACTTCATTCAGTTCTATGTGGTTTCTTAGAGAGGGCATTCCATCGAAGAAACTATGTGGAAGTGGAAAGGTGATTTATGTGAAGCATGAAATGCCCCAAAATTTCAAAAATAGATTTATTTGAATTTTATTCGAATTTTTTGGATTTTAATTCGATTTTATTCGGCTTTTATTTGAATCTTTCCGTTTTTGGAAATTCCCGCACGAAACCCGCTTTCCTCTTTGGCCTCCCCGCCTTCTCACGTGGCTGGCGCCCCTGGCCTATCCGCCTCCTCTCCCTGCTGGGCCTCGCCCTTGCCCAGCCCGGCCATCGCCATCGCCCGCCTTGACACCCACTCACTCGGCTCGGCTGCTCGCCTTGCCCTCACGGCCCGCCCATGCAGTCTAGCTCCTCCTCACTTTGGACCATCCGCCTCGCCGCTCCACCCGGGCGCTCGTCTTCCCTAACGCCGTTGTCAATGCCAACTCGCCACATCTTCACCGCCCCCGTCTAGTCCTCTCCTCCACCGAACGCCCGCGTCACGCCCCGCCTTCTCCGCCACCCGCCTCACATGTTATAGCAGCTCCGCCCGGCGTCCACTGCCTCACGGCCTCACCTCACCGCCGTCCTCTCTCCCCTCACCCTGCCGCTATAAAAGCCGCCCCCTCCCGTCATTTTTCACCGCCCCCGAACTCACCGAGGTCAGCCGCTCCTTCCCCGCTACTCCTTTCATCCCCTCGCGCACTCCTCCGCCTGCGCCGGAGTCGTCTTCCCCAGCTCCGACCTGCGTCCGCCACCGCCCCTCGCGCAACTCTCCCTCTCTCATTGTCTCTGGGCACTTTTGGTCGATCTTTATTCCCACTGGGCAGTAGCGTCGGCCTCACCCCTCAGCGTGTGCGTGGGTTGGCCTCACCTGCGTGGGCCGCGTCCGTGGGCCGAGTGCTGCGCCCGTGGATCGAGTCCCATGGACCGCACAATAATGGGCTAGTTACTGTGCAGCCCATTAGCAATAGTATCCATTTTTAATTTTATTTTTTGGGTTTTGATTTATTTAAAATCCAAAAAATCAAATAAAATTTTAGAAATCCCCAAAAATTCCCAAAAATCCAAAAATAGCCAAAAAATACATATTCTTGACCAGTTCGAGCTACTGAGTCCAAAAATGATCTTCATTTCACCATACCAAGTCCAAAAAATTCCCAAAATGCCCCCAAGCTCCATTCCAGCCCTTCTGTCTTCGATTTCTTTTTCTATTTTTCTTTCTTTAGTTGTTTTTATTCGTTTGTTTACTGAAGTTGCTTTTTCGCGCTAGATCCGACTTCGGAGTAGCCCCTGGAGCACTACTCGGAGCAGGAGCCGTACGTGGAGCCGCCGCAGGAGCAGGAGCTGTCCGGAGCTGGCCACGACTACAATGACTTCCACCTAGGAGAGTCTTCGACCCCGCAAGGCAAGCCGTACCCCTTGAACATATTGATCCCATTTCCCGTATAAATACTATGTATTTTCGCTATTGCATTATTATCTGATAGTTTAGAAAACTAAAAATGAGTTAATTTGGAATGACTTGATTAATTAAAACCCACCCCCTTGTTAAGCCTATTGATTATGCCACATTCAATTATTAACCCTAGGTTATCATTAATGAACCATCGTAGTTTAGCTATAACAATCTTTCAAATTTAAGAACTGTTACTCAAAACCCCCGAGTTGTGACTTGGGGCACTTTTCAAAACCACTCTGATCGGGGGCGGTGTTGGGTTGCCATACAAGGTGGATACCAGTCTGACCCCCAACCGATGTCAAGCCGAAGTGTTGGTCTGGTGATGGGTACAGTGGTACCAAGGTTTGCGGTATGGATTGGGCTGTGTCTCCAGCATGTAAAGATTAACCCTCTTGGGCAAAATAAATAATTTCAGTCCTCTCTCAACCACAAGTTGGGCTGGTCAGCTCTGTTGACCTGATCCAACGTAGCCCAGTATATTGTATTCCCCTTGGAATACCTATAGGTGGTAGCTACCATTCTCGCTTGGAAGAATGGATCACCTAGCGATCGGGGTGGAACGGGAATGGGATGGCCATTATTTGGTTCTCGCAGCGATGAGTATCCGCATGACGACGGATCGCGTCTCCCGCTGTGGCCAGTGGGTCCTGAAGACTGTGGATTCTCGTAACCTACTGGGTAGGCGCTAAAGAGGGGAAATCCAATGAAAGGTTATGTTAATCTCAGTCTGGCCACATGCATTTAAGTTGCATGTCAATCGCGTGGCACAAATGACCGTAGATATCTTGTGGGTAAAGTTGAGTAGCTCTGCAGAGTGATCTAAATGGTATTCAAATACACCGTGCTTCTGGTTAATGAAGCTGAGTTAATTTAGGGTGATTCCTGTAACTGAGCTCAAGTAGTTTTAATTATGAACTTGTCGTAATCTGAACTTTGTAAACAACCCCATGGTAATGCTGGTTGATGGTTTGTGTTTCAAATGTAATATAAAACTAGATTTTAACTCATACATCCACCAAATACTTAAAACTAGTGCCAAGTCCTTGTAACTCCGTGCATGTAGTATTCAGAATTTTCTGTGTGGTTTGTTGAGTACCGTTGTGCCCTTGCCTCCTATCCCCCCTTAGACTTTCAAGAAGATGGCGACTACCTAGACCACGTCAATGGCGATAGCATCTGGTTTTAAAGGCCTTGATCTATCTGCTTAGGCTTTCTTGTGGGTCTTTTGTAATGTATTGGTGCCAGCCGCACCTTTTGTAAAACTTTGGCCGCTAGGCCCTTAATTTATCTCTAAAAGTGTTCGCTTTCGCTCTTTTGTCTGGCAATGTACACTTGGTTACCTACAACTAAATTCCTGGGTAGCTGTGAAGGTATTTATATGCACCCCCTAAAAAGGGTGTTCCATCACAAGTGGTATCAGAGCCCGGCTTGACCAATAGATCAAGACCTTAAGGTGGCTTAGGATAGTTTTCAAAAACTTATTTGAGTTACAAACAAAAGGAGTTACAAAAAGTATATAAGCACTATCGCTATCTTCTTCTTTCTCGCTTACGCTTACAAACTCGTTTCTAAAAAATTATTTTAAGTTTTCTATGCTTAACTAACTTCAAAATTTTCGTGTCAGCAGATGGCGCACAGAGTCCACTCCGACTCAGCAGTTCTCGGTGGCTGGGTAGCTCAACTTTGGGAGATGCAGTAGTTCCTCGGCGCAGAGGAGCTGTACTGCCTAGTTTTCCACTCAGAGGAGTGGTTCCACAGAGCTGTTCACTGCCAGTGGAAGGTGTGGGTGGTTCTGTACCCTCTACCCCTCCGTTCAGATGTGCCATAGAGGTTTGAGGGCCACAAGTGTCTCGAGAGAGACGCCTTGCAGGACGCTGCTCGCAAGGCAGTGAGGTACTTGAGGCGTCACTACCAGGACGAGTTCGACACTAGTTCATTTTAGCTAATCTTGCAGAATGGGGGTCATCCAGGCCAGGTGTTGGTCATGATCCCTGACGACGAGCTAGACCAGCGATTGTAGGTGATCGCCCACCACGTGGCTCAACAGGAGGTCCGCTACGCTCGAGCGGTCAGGGAGCGTGACGACCTTCACCAGCAGCTTCATCAGGCTTGGGCCAATATCCGAGAGCTCCTGGACGAGCTGGAGCAGCTTCAACCCCAGTTCGAGCCTATGGAGGAGGAGGAGGAGGAGCTCGACGAGGGAGACCACTCCCAGGTGGAGGACCCGGAGGTGGACCCACCGCTTGGTGACGAGGAGGAGGAGGACCCGGAGGAGCGTGTCTTCTTCGGCCCTGGAGGCGAGGAGATCCCGCCAGAGTAGATCGTTAGTTATAGTTTGTACCCCTTGTATCATGCTTTTGGTAGTGTAAAATGGGTCTTACCGGACCTTAAAACGGTACCTTGTACGATTCATCCTCTATGTATGAATAGAAGTTTATGTTTGCTAATCTCAGTCTTTTGGTTTGCACTAATTATCCTTATGACTCGACCTAACTCAAAGAAATTTCTTCCATTTGTCTAAAACCCTTACCTGTTCATTCTACTCTCTCCCCTAACTCTAATTCTTACTTATCTTCTGCTTTCCCCAAAAACCTACTGCAGAACCGAACAAGGATCAGACTCAGCAAAATGGTGGGAGTTTGATCACATCAACATCTCGTGAAAAAAGAATCCACGAAACCCGACAAGTCTGGCTCAAGTATTAGCGATGATGGAAAGGAACTGATATCAAGCTGAGAGACACTAGACACAATTAATGGAAAGGCTCCTAGATCAGTTGGTAGCTCAACCACAAGGTTTCCAAGGAGGTTTCTACAACCAGGAGGGAAACATCGGAGGATCAAAGTGGTCAGACTTTCAAAAAAACAAGGCCTCCCACTTTTTCAAGTGCTACAGAACCGCTGGCAGTAGATGACTGGGTTAGGGATATCCAGAGGAAGCTGGATACCGTGCTGGTTAATGAGGCAAATAAGTGTGTATACTATCATTATGGTGGGGGTCAAGGTGTTATTTTGTGTTTGTATGTTGATGACATACTTATATTTGGGACAAACACTGCTATAATTGACAAGGTCAAATCTTTCTTATCTCGATGCTTTGATATGAAAGACTTGGGAGAGGCAGATGTTATTCTGAATATTAAATTGATAAAGAATGAGGATGGGATCATTTTGCACCAATCCCATTATACTGGAAAAAATATTGAGTCAATTCGGCTTTGAGAATTGCAAAATTTCCCCAACACCTTACGATCTGAGTGTTAAGCTTCAGAAAAATCAAGGATTAGGGAAAGATGAATTGAGATATTCACAAATTATTGGGTCTTCTATGTATCTAGCTAGTGCCACAAGACCTGATATCTCATTTGCTGTGAGCAAATTAAGCCAGTTTACATCCAACCCAGGAGATGATCATTGGGAGGCACTTGAAAGAGTGTTGCGCTACTTGAGAGGCACATCATCTTACGGAATTCACTATACTGGGTATCCATCTATTTTAGAAGGATATAGTGATTCTAATTGGATCTCTGATGCGGATGAGATCAAAGCTACAAGTGGTTATGTTTTTACCTTAGCCGGTGCTACAGTTTCATGGAGGTCTTGCAAACAGACCATATTGACAAGGTCAACTATAGAAGCTGAACTTGTAGCACTAGACACAACCATTGTTGAGGCTGAATGGTTTAGAGAGCTACTGTTGGACTTGCCATTGGTTGAGAAACCAATACCACCAATTCTCATGTACTGTGATAATCAAACAATGTTGACTAAGGTTATGAGTACTAAGGATTACATGAAGTCCTCCAGACATATGAAGCGTAGGCTCAAAACTGTCAAAAAACTGAGAAACTCCAGAGTTATTGCTGTGAATTATATTCGTACTAAGAAAAATCTGGCATATCCTTTTACAAAAGGACTTGCAAGGAAGGCAATTTCCATTGCGTCTATGGACATGAGCGTGAGGCCTAATTGAGTTACACCATAATAGTAACCCATTTCTTCCTGATCGGAGATCCCGTGAATTAGGAAATGGGAAAAACAAGTTGCTGTTGTAACATGAGAGTACATATTATTAAATTGTACCCGTGTCCTAATAGACAAAGTACTCTCGACTGTATGGAAGGTTGGCTTAAAGTCTTAATGTATTCTAAATTCAGAGGAAATAAAAAAAAGGTATTGGCCTATAGGATACCTATAATGGATACACCTACTTGAACATAACTGTGAGGTCGCAGTTCACGAGGATTGGGTATTCTTTAGAAAGCTCATGAGCAGATAAGGGAGCATGACCATATAACGCTCCGTTTAGGCGTGGTTTATTGCCAGCCTAGTATCAGTTGTGATTTTCAAGTGAAGTCTAATCATGAAAAGTTGTGAATTCAAGGCATAGTCCATTCATTAGCTGTGAGAGGATGAACCTTGCTAATCTAGGTGCAAGTTCAACCTGTACGGGACTTGCACCAAAAGACTGGTATATTAACAACACTTCAGTACAGTGATCTTTGTTATCTTTTCTATTGTTTGCTTTAGAATTGGTGGGGGATTGTTAGAAATTGGCCCATTGGATGGCCCATTTCCTTTAATTCCAAAGCATGCATGGTTTAGTACCATATTGCCTAGCCAAATGGAGGTTACACAACTTAAAAGGTGGAGTTCTTTCCACCTCTTGAATAATGACACTTAGCATGAGAATGGCATAGGGTGGACAGTGGCTAACCATACACACGCACGCACACGCGCATTCGCCTATTTTCGCATGAAAATTCGTGTGACTTGTGACTTATCTCTCCATTCAATCTGTTTAAATGAGATTTAAACACATTATGCAGTCAATTACTAGTGAGTTAATTGACATTATACAGTCAGTTACTAGTAACTGCCGCATGCAAATTGTCAGTTACTAGTAACTGTCATATTTAACTGACATAATATGGTCAGTTACTAGTACGCGTCTATATAAACTCCTAGAGACATCTAGGATGTGGACATTGAATTCTTCTCCATTCTTTCTCCTCTCTGAATTGATGTACTGTTGAGTTGAGCTGTTGAACCTCGCTGGCCTTCCTCCTAAGCGTGCACCGTCAAGGAGGGTGAGCGGTATCTCTGAGCCATTACCGCAGAGTTCACCTGCACGGGGTGGTAATAAGGTTTTTGGGCAGCGCATCAGCGCGACCTCTTTGCTTCTTCCGCGACATCGACTACTTCTATGACCGCGTCTACGCTACAATGCCTTCTGTTCTTTAGCAAGCTCGATAGTAAGTCATTCGTGTGTTTAATTGACTTCATTAAAATACAATTATTGAGATATTCTGAAGTACAATGTGTTGCCTGCTATTTTATGCATCTCTAGTCTTTTGTTATCTTTACCTCAAAAATAAAATATGGAATAAAAATATTGTTCCTGTTTCCAACAATAGATGCATAAATAAATTTAATCGGACCGCGGATCTTCAATCGGGTGAAGATGTATATTTTTATCAAGATCTAGGAAAGTTCTCTTGGCCATGTTTATGAAGTTGTTTTTGTTAAAATTCTTTCATAAATCATCACTGCATGAAAAAATTATCTTTTAAATGAAAACCCCAAATTGGTTTATTGGATTAACTGCGGATGCAGTTGTGATTGTGATTTTCAACTCACTCGACAGGTGAAGTCGGGTGAAGTATGTATATGGTGGGAAGTGGGTGCCATGTTTAGGTATTGACGGTTGGACCCTCTACATAGGATATAATATAAGATTAAAACCACTACACTTGGACAATGAGCCGTAAAATTTAGTATCAACCATAGTATGTGGAAACAACACGAAAAGATTGTCTTATGATGGTGTTATGATCTCCACATAGGATGAAAAGTGATGTGAAACTGAGATATGCCGGATACCTAGTGAGGGACACAAGGCGTGGTATATAACGCCAACTAGGAGTACTACCATTGTTAGTCGAAGTACAGTACTGCATTCAATAGTCAGAGTACAGTACTTTGTTCTGTAACTGCATTCAATAGTCGGAGTACTGCACTGCATAATTGGTTAGGAGTACAACTGATATGCTAAGAGTAAGTGGGGAAATAGTTAGAAGGGCAGTACTGCTCGTTGGCTATCAGGGTTGGAGATCTAATACCTGATTAGTAATAAACGTTCTAGGTTCTCAATAGTAGTTGAGTTTACTATGGGTAAAGAGATACAAACCTACGCAGGTCAAAATCACGAATTCATTCATGTCTTCCAGATTGTAGGCTACGGAAGCTATCTCATCCATGAGTGCTAGTAGCAATTTTAATAATTAAAATTTACAATCCCACTTTTCTAATTCAAAACCCTATTTTCTATGAATGGTTTTGAGGAAGAAATACACTCGATGGGTGTGGCCAGCATTGAGCTAGATGTGGAACAAAGATGCATATAATGCATTTTGCTATTAATACTTGCTGAGTACATTTATACTCACTCTTGCTAAACCCCCTTTGCTAGAAAATGATTTCGAGGATCCATGTGCCGATTGGGACGTGGATTCCGATAAACTCACCTATGAGGCATGGGATAGGGCGCAACCACAAGATCAATGTCATTTTGATGAAGACTACCAGAAGAGATAGGACGACAGATAGACAGAACCTTACCTTCAGGTCGGGATGTCATTAGTATTGGGTATTATATTTATGTAATACTTATATCTTTTGTTTAATTAAGTACTCAACATGTAGCCTGCGTGGCAATGGAATGTAATAAAATTTCCATTTCAGTCTTTAATTATTGTTCTACTACAACACTTTGAATTCAACGTATTAATTGATAAAACGTCAGGTCTGTTCGATGTTTTGTTAGCTAATATGCTCAGACCAACTTAATTAACTCAAGATTAATGGCAATATTATTGTCATTTTTCTGGATTAATTATGTGGGTCACCACACTGCTGCTCTGCAAAAGAACAAGTGAAGAAACTAACAGTTTCATGACAGCCATGGTCAGTACTTTTTCCGCTGGAAAGGAACAATACACTCCACTTCAAAATGCAAGCGGAACTATGAATATTGGTATCAAATTTAGTAATTAACATTTGTAATTCTAATTGTCGAATGTGCAACACCTTATGCAACCAAAATAATTCCCAAGGTAATGAAAATCAGTCTAAACTCTTTTATTTGATGGTATATCTAAAGCCACTAATCTGTTAAACCATCATCAAGGCAACCCTTTTATTTGGCGGCAATGGCAGAGGCAAGTTGGAGCAGAGCTTTAGCTGGGGAATGGAATGGAGAAGGCACAAGGCAGGTGCAGGGAGCTGGCCAAGGACTTGGGTAGGCTTAATTAGGCTCGGGGGAGTGGCATTGGCACAGGGTTCGTGATCGGGGTTCTCAGCCATGGAGGAAGAAGACACAGCTGCGTGCTTTGCAGGGAATCCAGTGGAGACAGCACGCATGTGAGCCAGAGACGACAACAGAGGGAGCAACGAGGTGCAGGGTAGGGATGAAAATGGGTCAGATATCTTTCACCAGATCAGGAACCGGATCTGGTCGGGATCAGATTTGGGACCGGATTTTACTATCCTGTGGATCTAGGACTGGATCCGGATACTTGAACCTGGATTCGGGATTGGATTCGGAGCATCCAATATCCAGTAAATATGGGATGGGATCCAAATATTCGGATTTTTCCTATTTGGATCGGATATTCAGATTTTTTCTATTCGGATATCAACAAGGCCCAACTCATTTTCATCATATTTTTTCCATATCAGCCCATTTATATTAATAATTAGTTAATTCGATTGATGCTCAAGTAGCATATTCTTTCTACAATGTTTATTGAGTTTGATTGATATATAATTTGTTCCTATAGTTATGTACTCGTATAGTTTTAATTCAATATATATTACTCTATATATGCGTGCATTATCCGTATATCTTTATATATTTCCGACCCGAATCTATGACATATCTGTCCCGTATCCATATCCCAAGTGACCCAAATCTGTATCCGTATCTGGCTAGCTCGTATTCGGTTCCAAATCTAGAAAAAAATGGGTTAGGATAAGGGAAGAGCAATATCCACCCGCATCCGACCTGTTTTCACCCCTAGTGCAGGGGCTAGGCGGCATGGTAAAGGGACAGGACATCCCTACCAGAGCAAGTTCCACCACGGCGCGGCGCGGAGACACTGCCACTGCAGGGCTAGGCGGAGGTGAAGGCTACCACGATAGGCATGCGTGCGGCTTGGTGGCGCGACTGCAGGGCCTAGGGCGCAACGTGGTGCGGTGACCCTAGTACGGGGCCCGCACAGTGTAGAGGTAGAGCAGGCAAGGCGCGCTTTAGGGCACTCGCTGGCTGGTGGGCCTAGGCCCAGACTGTAATACCACAGATAGTTTTTCCAGGGTTCTTGGTCGAAACTATTTTTGTCTTCTTAAATCCAAGGATTTATTGTAGTAGGGCAAAAGATTTGTTGTCTCACAGTTTTAAGAGATTTAGCAAAAAGTTTTGAGTTTTGCCGAGTGTTTTTCAGAAGGGTGTTTCCTCTGAGACGTATATTCTCTACGACCAGTTTTATTCAAAGAAATTTTAGTTTCTTCAAGGAGTTCATTGGTTAATCGTTGGTTTGTGTTCTTTAGAATTGTTGTGTAGTGTTAGCTATATTTTTTCCCCTAGCCCTAAAAGCCCACTTCATCCAATGGGGAAGCCAGCCATTCATTTTTCCCCAACCCCCAGCAGCTCCTGGCCTCTAGCTCCTGCGTCCCTCCTCCTGGCCTCTAGCTCCAGCGCCCCTCTTCCAGGCCGAGCTCCCGGCGACCTCCTCCAAGAATTGCTCCTCCCCAGCGCCTCCTTCCTCCTCCTCCTGGTCGTGCTGTCCCCTAGCTCGGCGCCCCTTTCCTCTCCCCTGTTTGGGCGTCGGATCACCATTGTCCGGAGGCAAGCAAGATCAAGAAGCGGCAGCAGCGAGCCTGATCACATCGGCCGGCGAGGATTTGACATCAGCGGCGATCGGCGGCGGCTGCCGTGGCCTTGGTCGCTCCAGCACCCCTAGCCGGTGGTGAGTTGCCCTCTGGCCAGTAGCAAGTCCTCAAGACAGCGCTGCCTCGGCTCCTCCATCTCCTTCCTCCATGAGAAAAATTTGAGGTAAAACCCTAGGAATTTGGGGGTTTAATTGCTTGCATGCTAGGTGTTTGATGAATACCTAGAAGGTTTGGGTTATGGTATCGCGGTGAGTTAAGTGTGCAAGGTTGAGGGATGGGCTTGGAAATGCGAGAATCGATGCATTTCTTAATTTATGTCGAACTAGAATTTAAACAATTGATGAACTGATGGCCAGGCATGTTAGCTTCTCTCCATCTCCATCACTGGGTGGTTGATGCAGGGATGTATAACTCATGTTTCATTACCTTTTCCCGATGAATCAACATAATTCTAAATGTGTTATATATGCCATTTGAACATATCATCCTTTCTAGATGCCATTTGTAGATTAAATAGCACTTCTGGAGAACTATGCTTTGTGGTATCAAATATTTGCTCTAATGAGATCAGATTCAATTCATAGGCTTTTCTTACAAGCTAAAAATATTGTTACAAGTAGCTATCATTCCATACCATGTGTATTCTCCACTTACCATGATGACAATGCCACATGCCCATTACTTTAGTTTGTCATGTGCTATACACATAGTTCTCATTTGTTTAGTTCAATTAAGCTTCTCATGGTCAAGACTCAAGAGTATTAAATCTCTCACATAAGTTGTATACTTTGTTTATCCGGTATATACAGAAGATCAAAACACTGCACTACCCTTTCTCCTACTTCCAAGGTCCTGTTTATTTGATAGCTTGAACCAAGAAACTTAGCCCCGTGAAGTTTACATTTATATGTCTGAAGAAGTATATCGTATTCCCAATGGAGTATGATGGCAAAACTCTAGGAAGAGTGGGTGGAGAATGCAGATCATTGGGTTCTTTGGTTTCCTAGAAATTTGAGGAAGGTTGCCATTCAATGGTTAATCTTGAAATGTATAAAGTCCCATATCGAGTAGTGTGTTATTATACTCTTATTTAACCTTGCTTCTTTAATTTTCGATAAGTTTGTGAATGTGACAATCATGCCTTGCCCTATCTTGGTTTGCTGTTCTCTAGGGTTGGTGGTTTCAGCGCTGCATTGGGCCGTCAGTTTATCGCCGAGGTTAAAGGCAAGTGCATCCCCTAGAGCGTTATTAGGGTGTTAAATGCTTTGTTTGCGATAAGAGTATGAAAATTCTAATGATTTGGTTATATTTGATAGCATATTTAGAAGTTGTTCTTAGTATGATGATGATGATGGATGAATGTTAGCAATTGGAAAGTAAGTTACTCAATTTCAATTATTGCAATGCATTATAAATTGTACAAATGAGTATGTTTATGTTGATGCAAATGATGAGCAATTAAATGATAATGTGCGTGTTATATTCATGTTGTGTCGTGCTTATAAACATGTCCATGACCGATGTGGAGTTGAAATAGAATGAAACTTGTAGTTCATTCATGTCACTTGCATTTGCGCATTCATTACAGAAGAGGCGACCCATGTTGATGTGGGTCTCTGTACTTGAATTCATTACTTTTCATTATTGTTGCACTTTGCTGAGTCTTGGACTCACGCTTGTTTGCTTCCTATTTTAGGTACTTTGAAGCTGACTCGCCGGGATGGGAGTAGAACACGTGCACAACTTCGATCACCCGCAACCCATTTAATTGTTTTGTTAAAACTGGTTGTAACTAATGCAATTGTATTGTGTTGATCGTCGTTGCGTAGTTGGTTAATTGCCGGTTGAATATATGATTGATTATCTAAGGACCTGCTGGAATGATATCATATAACTGCAAATGTTTTTCTGTCTGCTGAGTGGATGTCCTACCTTCTAGAGAGGTCATGCTGAAATTTTCTAAATTTTGGTGACTTAGTTTTAAACTGGTTTAGAGAGTTTCAAGGTCGATTTCAATATTTTATTAAAGGTAAAAGGTTAGTGACTCGTTCGTCGAGTTCTTAGTTCAATTGAACTTCTTTGTCGAGTTTTATTTCCTGGGTCTTGTTGAGGACACTCTGGACAAGTATGGTTCCAGAGTGTTGTAATCTTGGTATCAAATTTAGTAATTGACATTTGTAATTCTAATTGTCGAATGTGCAACACCTTATGCAACCAAAATAATTCCCAAGGTAATGAAAATCAGTCTAAACTCTTTTATTTGATGGTATATCTAAAGCCACTAATCTGTTAAACCATCAGCAAGGCAACCCTTTTATTTGGCGGCAATGGCAGAGGTAAGTTGGAGCAGAGCTTTAGCTGGGGAATGGAATGGAGAAGGCACAAGGCAGGTGTAGGGAGCTGGCCAAGGACTTGGGTGGGTGTAGGGTCGAGGATGCGCCTAGAGGGGGGGTGAATAGGCGATTTACAAAATTCGATCTCTTGCTAAACAATTCGCTCTAATACACCCCTAAGTCAAAATCTACTCAAATATAAATGCGAGCGATAATCTAGGTTTTGACAATTAAAGCCTAAATCAACTAGGCTCACTAGTGCACTAACTAATTTATGTCTCTATGTATGAATTGCTAAATTGATCTAACAAATAATACTAAGCAATTCTAAGTCAAGCAATCATGAATATACAATAAATGTAATTACTTGAAAGTAAAGGAGACAAGAGACAAACAGCGTTTTTCAGTGGTGTTCGGAGACTTGCGGTCTCCCCTAGTCCACGTTGAGGCAAGCCCGACGACTCGGACCGGCTCCCGCTCGAGCACCCGCCTCTTTCCACTAGTCGTGATTTTTCACGCTCGCGCGTAGGCTCAACCCGAACCTTCACAAACTTGCCGGAGCTTCTCACACCTTGAGAGCTCCCGCGCACGACGCCTACGCCGTTTAGGAGTCGGCAACCTCCAAGAGTAACAAGCCGCTCCTTCGCTTGAACTTCACCGGGCATAACAAATGCGCTCCTCGGTGATCACCAAGTGCAACACATGCACAAGGACCTCACTCAAGTGCAACACATGCACAAGAGCCTCTCAAACCCACTCCTAATTGCAACACATGCAATTAGTTCACTCTTTAGCTCAAGAACCAATTGAGAGTGTGCAACACATGCAACACCTCTCCCAAATACTCACACAAGAGCCAAAACCCTTCACAATAACACCAAAGACCGCCTTGCCCCTCAACGCCCCTTTTATAGCCCACAAAAGAAAACTAGCTGTTTGGGGGCGAAGCGAACAAAATCAACAAAAGCAGCGGTCCGTAGGACCTCTCGATCCGACCGAGCCCTCACAGACAACGGTCGGAAAACGACCGATTCTGCTGCCGAATGCATCGCGGTCCGACCGCCCTCTGGCCGCCACCTCACGCGTGGCGGCCGCATCTGCTGCTGCCGTCTGGTCTGACCGCTCAACCAAACTCGGCTCAAGACCAAAAACTTAGCGTCTGGAAAAATCAAGCCGCTCGGGGCGGTTGCACCGTCCGTCCGGTCCGACCGGACCGGCCGTCGCCGCTTTCACGACAACCAAGCGCCATCGAAAGACGCCAGCGCGAGGTGCTGGCCGGTCGCATCGCCGCCGCCGGTCGCATCGCACGCCCGCTGGCGGTCGACCGCCTAAATCAGCCGCTAGGCACCTTGCAGACCGGCCGCACTTTACACACACACGGCCGGTCCGACCGGAATAAATCGGTTGCACCGCCCCATCGAGACTTCACGCCGCCAGACGGGCCGGTTGCACCGCCTTGGTCGAGCAAAAACCAAAACCATTGGTCACACCGCTCAACAATTGGTCACACCACTCAACCATTGGTCACACCACTCAACCATTGGTCACACCACTCAACCATTGGTCACACCACAATTAGGGTTAGCCACACCATGGTTGGTTGGACACTTTGAGGTTGGTTGCACCACAATTAGGGTTAGCCACACCATGGTTGGTTGGACCCTTTGAGGTTGGTTGCACCACAACATGGATGGATTTTTCACAAACTTTTCTCCAGAAGATCCAAATGCAATTCTTTGAGCTTCTAGGTGTCAACACATGATCAAACACCCGTGCAAAACATATTTGCACCACTTTAGCCCATGCTCAAAGAACTCGACCAAATTCACGAAAACACATTTCACGACAATTCAAAATCTATTTGCAAAACGATTAAGCAAATCAAACTCGAGTTTATGAGATTAATCCCCTAGCCATGTGAAGGTCAACACAAGACCGGTCAACTTGCCAACATCCGTTGCAAGCCCCACTCACATGCTCTCGGGATTAGGACTCATAAACCTCGGTTTATTCGACAATGAACTTGCAAATAACACATTAAACCATTTCATGCTTGAGCACTACTCTTTGCAACACATGCAAAAGTCTAGCTCCAAGCAACACAAATTAAGGTACATGAACTCTCTAATTGCAACACATGCAATTCTCTAGTTCAATGCAACACCAAAACCAAACTTCACACCAAAACCGATTCAACCGTATGAGCTCTCTACTTGCAACACATGCAAGCCTCTAGCTCCATACGAGCATACAAACACTAAATCATGCTTGAGCTCTCTCCTTTTGCAACACATGCAAAACTTAGCTCCAAGCAACCACACAGTTTTTTATAAAGATGTTTTGCGAAACCAAAACATGAAGCTTCAACTAATGCAACACATGCAAAAGTGAACTTCACGCAAACGCCAACGCATTAGCTTATCATATTGGCAACACATGCAAATCAAAGCATAATGTGAAAACCAAATGCATATACTCTTTCATCTTTGCAACACATGCAAATCAGAGCATAATGCAAAACAACCAAGCATAGGCTTAACACATTTGCAACACATGCCAAATGGTTAACCCATATGCAAAAACCAAATCTAAATGGTTGAGCTTGAGTGAACGCGGATTGAGATCACCAACACATGATGAGGCTCAAGCAAAGGGAACGACCCCTCTTAATAGTACGGCGATAAAACCTTAGACTCAAAGACTAGAAAGTCCTTAGCCTATCTAATTATACCTTCGCCACAAGATAAGCAATCCCTTTGGGGTCTTTATGATCTTTACTCGATACTCCCCTTCGGGATCCACTCTTGACGCCCATCAACTCATGATGCCGTCCTTGTCCCGTTTTCATTATCTCATTCATCTTTAGACCTAACTCAAACATAACTCATGAAACTTATTAGTCCAAGATGCATGGTTGTCTCAATTATCTCTTGCACTCTATTAACACATAACGGATGCCTTTAGATCAATTGAGCACAACCTAAATCAATTTGAATGATTTATATATGTCTTAAGTATAATAATGCAACTCATGCTTAATTATACTTAAGAACTTTCCATTTGTCCTCAATTAATCACGGAACATCATCAACACATGATGAAGTGTTCTTTAATGATTAATGAGACAAATGAACTCAATTTAAATTATCATTTAAATTGATTCTTCAAGTTAGAGTGTGAACTCCCCCTAAATATGAGCATCCATGTAATATATGGATTGGGAAACATGATGCACATTTTGTGGTTATTTCAATGGGGACATTCATACTTTAACTTAACTCCAAAGTATGCAACTAATATTATAATGAATATGCATACATACCTCGGGTTTTCCATTTTTCAATGCGATGAGACTAAACAAAGATATTCTAAACAAACATGTTAGTCTCGATATAAGATATGTCATCAAAAACGATATCGCATTAGGGGATAAACTCAATATTGGATTTGTCATTAACACAAGATTAGATTTGTCATTAACACCAAAACCATAACTAATGAAGGTTGAACTTACAATCTCCCCCTTTTTGGTGATTAATGATAAATCCAAGCTTAATAAGCACATTTGGATTAAAACTAACATATCGAGAGAATTTAAGCTATTTGAATGCATATGCACATTTTAAACAATATAATCATTGATAATTTAGAATGCATATGAGAACTAATTCTCCCCCTTAATCATATTAAGCTTACTTGTTTTTTTTTTAAACCTAATGATATTAAGCTTCCTAATTCTCCCCCTTTTGGCATTAAACACCAAAAATGGAAGAACCAAAAGATTTACTTAAAATACATTCTCCCCCCTTTTGGTATTTGGTTTATCATTATCTCCCTTTTATTTAATTATTCTCCCCTTTTTGGCATACATTTTTTCTTTTTAAATATTCTTCCCTTTTTAATTATCTCCTTTTTAAGCTCCTAATTCTCCCGTATGTAATTATCCCTTTTTAATTTAGGTCATACAAGAATTGAAATGAATACTTATGACCTAGGCAATGAATTAAAAGAGATTATGCCAAATAAGACTTAAGGAAGATCATTCAAGAAACAAAACTTATGCCAAATGAAAAAGGGTATACAAGGAGTAAAACAAATTTTCATTTGAAATATGGCCTGATACCAAAAGAAGAAAAACTCGAAAAGGGACCATATTCAGGATTTTGGATACCACTTTAAAGGAAGAATAAGCGCTTGCAATTATGGATACCACTTGTAAAGATAAGCATGAAAAATGAAGTATGGGTTATGCAAGGCAAAACAAACCATGTGATACCCCTTTTTAAATAACTCACTCCTCATTTTATTAGGCTTTGCAAATTTTTAACATGATTCTTTTGAAGAATCTAATAATTTGCCTAATCGGATAAACGAGGAACCCAAAAAGAATACCACTTGAGAAATTAGATACCACTTGTAAAAAAAATTATCTCAAGGGTTTTGCAAGAAGATTCAAGAGAAGTGAGCATTTTCAAATTTTAGTTGAAGACTAATGCTCAACAGGAGATTTTCCTCTTTTATGTATTTCAACACATAAAGGCTCTCACACAGAGAAATCTTAAGCGGTTGAACTTACAATTTTAATTTAAGAGGAAACATCTTAATCAAGAATGTGGGTATCGGAGTAATGCTACAAAGAGGCAATGAACATACCACTTGTAGAAAAAAAATTGAATTTAACGATACCACTTGAAAAGATTTATTTAACCAAGGATATCACTAGAAGGAATGAGCAATGACCTTAATGATACCACTTGTAGAAAATAGGAACTCAATGATACCACTTAAAAGGAAATCAAATAATCAAGGATATCATTAAAAATGAACAATAAGATCCATGATACCACTTGGAGAATCTCAATTATACTACTTGTAAGCATATGGATGAATAAATGCTCAATTTGATACCACTTAGGATCAACTCACGAAGAATTGATACCACTTGAAAGAATTATCGATAATACCGAGTGGGTATCGAGCAATATAATCAAGGCACTATACTTACGTATCGAAAGCTCAAGAAGAATCGATAAAATCCAAAAGATTTAGTATCGAGTACAATAAAGACATGATCTCACTTGGAAGCATTAAAGTGCCCAAAACTTGATATAAATAAACTCCCCAAGATGTTCAACGAATGAATCATGGAGTTATTTGCATTTGAATTGCTCAAGTTTTGTCTTTTCAAAAGATCAAGTGAGAATCACTCTTTAGATTAATTAAAGTGCTCATAACTGATACCACTTGAAAACTTGATCAAATAAGTTTTTAGAATTTTTCAAATTTTGTACAAATGAACTTTGGGATAGTAAGAATTATTTCCAAAAAGAATTTTTGAAAAAGGAGGTTCCAATCAAAAGATATCCCAAAAGAAAACTCTGAAAAATCTAAAAATTTAGAGCCTAGCGTGCCATGGCCGGTCCAACCAGTTGGGGTCCGGTCCAACCGGCCCTAAGGGCGGTCCAACAAGCTCGAGGCGGTCCAACCAAGATCTCGACGACTGAAAACCCGACTTTTTGCAAATTTTATCAAAAATGATTCAAACGAAGTCCAAAAAATTTGAAATTTTGCAGAGATGAACTTTGGACTAATTAGAAGGTTTTGCAAAAAGAATTTTCTCAAAATCAATTTTATTTCAAAAGATATGGTGATTTGCGCGTTGAGGCATAAAAGGAAATTGATTTTCACGAAAAGCCTCAAAATGCAATTCAATTTGGATTTCATGCAATTTATTTTTCCATGGCTTAGATAGGTGTATCTAGAATGTGTATAGCCAAGATTTGATATGAAATCCAACTTGAATACCAACATTTGAGCTATATGCTTAAATAGGCCTTTTTGGATCAAATCAAATCGTTTTTGAGCCAAATTAGATTTTAATATAGAATTTTCATTTTAGAAGCTTGGAAAACATTTGAAATACATATTAGAATACTTTTACAAAGCCTTTCGCAAACTAGGGCTTTTTAAAATTGAATTTTGACTTTTGTCCTAAATAGTCCAAAGGAAGAAGCAATTGAAATCAAAGACAATTTTAACAACACAAAGAATTCAAATTGAGCATGGGGTAAGATTTGAATTTTGTGTATGAGTCTAAAATACCATTTTGGATCACAATTCTACACAAGAATTAATCCAAATAGAGAAACTCACTAAGTGCAATAATATGACCATTATGAGTCAAGTATAGTTTTTCGGCGAATTTCAAAATCAAATAACTTTTGCTAGGTTGGTCTTTTGAAAAACTTTTGAACACTAAAGTTGTTAAGAATGACCAACTCTAAGATTTTTGTTTTGGAATTATTTTTAAAATCCTTTTACTTTTATTTCTATGAAAATTATAATTTTAAATCCAAAACAAGATACTAGTAACTAGATTTTGGATATGAAACTCATTTTCTTTTCAAAATAGATTTTGTGAAGCCAAAACCTTTGAAAAACATTTTGAAAATATTTGTATGTATTTTTCAACTAGTTTTTCACAAGTTTACTAATAGTATACAAAATTTTGATTTTTGGCTCAATGGTTTGATTTTGAAATTATATATATGCACTTATATTAATATGGGCACACGTAGGGATGTGATACACATGGATATGAATTAACACTCCCCCTAAATGTGCCACTATTAAACTTGCTCAAGATTTGCAATTAAGAGAATAGATGAGAGGCGAGAGCAAGTGTTCATAACAAGTAATCTAAATTGATATTCATTAATATTTCATTATAACCTACACAAGGCTATAAGACATAAGAATCAATTTAAATACTTGTTACCCGAGATGGCATTGGCTCATGATGGACTTGATTATCTTCATGCTTGACACCACTTGTAGAAACATATGATCCATATCCTCTTGGTGAGCAAGCGTCCAATCCATCTCGAAATGCCCAAAATTCTTTTAGCGGTTTTGGTACCCAATCCTTGTTGGGTCCGACAACGTTAGTCACAATAGATTTAGGAACCCAAATGGTCCTAATTTTAACATTATTGAAATGACTAACATGACTAGGAATAGTTTTGCGATAATTATTCCTCCTAGGCAAAGTATTTGTATATTTGTGGAAGGGCATAGGAGGACATTGATATTTTACAAAACCATTTCTAATTTGATCTCTTCTAAGCATATGATAATTAAAATTATGCATCGGCTTAGAGAATCTAGCATTTCTAGCAAATGTTTTGCTATAATTATTTTTCCTAAGCATATGATCATCATGAATTTTCTTATTCTTAGGAAATCTATTATTTTGAGCAATTACATTTCTAGAAACACTCTTCCTATGCAAATGAATATCATTTTTAGCGGGCATAGGTGACTTGACAAGTTTGGCAAACACATTGCCATTCTTGTCCTTCCTAAGCAAATAATTGTTATTAACAAGAGTAGGCTTAGGAGTGATACCTTTGGGACAATCCTCACGAAGTGTCCTTTTCCCAAGAATTGAAGCATGTCACGCTATTTGGCCCTCTCTTGACCGATTTGACTTGCTCCTTGCGGTTTGCCTCATGGTTGGTGTTGTGGCCTTGTTATCCACTTGATTAGGGCACACGGAGGCGAGGTGGCCCTTCTTGTTGCATGCGAAGCATTTGATTGTCTTCGTGTGTCGCGCATTATGCCTCATCTTGCTATTCTCCTTCTTGGAGTTGTAGCCGAGTCCTCGCTTATCTTGAGGCGCCCTTGGCTTGCTCAAGATTTCGTCGAGGAGGGCTTTTCCTTTAACGCGCCTCTTCAAGTCATTTTCCAATTTAATGACTTGGGCCTTAAGCTCATTGTTTTCCTCTACAAGATTAGTATTTAAAGGCATAGAGGAACTAGAAGCAATTTCGTTAGAACAACAAGGCATATTAATTAAATCATCACTAGAGGTGGATATGCATTTATTAGATGAATTGTTTGTAATAGGAATTGAATTAGGCAATTCATCAACTAAATTGCATTGAGTGGCAATATCCACACTAGCTTTACTAAATTCCTTGAAAAGGAGTTTCTCATGATTTTCCTTTAGAACATCATAATCATTTTGAAGTGATTCATGTTCTAACTTCAAAATTTTATATTTCTTTTTCTCCTTTCCAAGAAATTCATTGAGCTCCTCTAGCATATTCATTAATTCATCATAAGAGGGCTCACCTTCATCATCACTTACCTCATCTTTACCTTTTGCCATGAAACAACGAATTTTTGATATAAGTGAAGATTCGTCGTCGCTCGAGGCGGAGGTTGAGGTTGAAGGAGATGTCGGTTCAACACTTGATGTTGAAGTTGAAAAATCTTCAACCGACACTTCCTCATCGTCTTTGCAATCCTCAATTGTTGTGGATGATTCAAATTTAACTTGAAGTTTGATCCACATTTCATGAGCGCTTGAGAGGTTGCAAATGAGGTTGAAAATATCTACGCTCACAACGCTAAATAAAACGTTAGTTGCTTGAGCGTCGAGATGTAGACATTTCTCCTCTCCTTTAGTTGGAGCAATTTCATTTAGTGGAGAAGAAATGCCGACATCTACGATCCACCATATTTGTGGGCTCATGGATTTAAAATGATTAATCATAAATAATTTCCATGAAGCATAATTTGAGCCATCAAATATATATGAATCGGTGGAGTGCACTAATCCGCTTAGCGCCATCCTTTTACTCTCTAGGCGGTTAAGCCTAAAATGAGAGTGACCGTGGCTCGATACCACTTGTAGGGTCGAGGATGCGCCTAGAGGGGGGGTGAATAGGCGATTTACAAAATTCGATCTCTTGCTAAACAATTCGCTCTAATACACCCCTAAGTCAAAACCTACTCAAATATAAATGCGGAAGCGATAATCTAGGTTTTGACAATTAAAGCCTAAATCAACTAGGCTCACTAGTGCACTAACTAATTTATGTCTCTATGTATGAATTGCTAAATTGATCTAACAAATAATACTAAGCAATTCTAAGTCAAGCAATCATGAATATACAATAAATGTAATTACTTGAAAGTAAAGGAGACAAGAGACAAACGACGTTTTTCCGTGGTGTTCGGAGACTTGCCGGTCTCCCCTAGTCCACGTTGAGGCAAGCCCGACGACTCGGACCGGCTCCCGCTCGAGCACCCGCCTCTTTCCACTAGTCGTGATTTTTCACGCTCGCGCGTAGGCTCAACCCGAACCTTCACAAACTTGCGGAGCTTCTCACACCTTGAGAGCTCAAGACGACGCCTACGCTGCTTAGGAGTCGGCAACCTCCAAGAGTAACAAGCCGCTCCTTCGCTGAACTTCACCGGCATAACAAATGCGCTCCTCGGTGATCACCAAGTGCAACACATGCACAAGGACCTCACTCAAGTGCAACACATGCACAAGAGCCTCTCAAACCCACTCCTAATTGCAACACATGCAATTAGTTCACTCTTTAGCTCAAGAACCAATTGAGAGTGTGCAACACATGCAACACCTCTCCCAAATACTCACACAAGAGCCAAAACCCTTCACAATAACACCAGCACCCTGCCCTTGCCCCCAACGTCCCCTTTTATAGCCCACAAAAGAAAACTAGCTGTTTGGGGGCGAAACGGGCAAAATCAACAAAAACGCGGTCCGACCGGACCTCTCCCGGTCCGACCGACCCTCACAGACAACGGTCGGAAAACGACCGATTCTGGCGCCGAATCGCATCGCCGGTCCGACCGCCTACGGCCGTCACACCGCGTGGCGGGCCGCCCGCTGCGCCGTCTGGTCGACGAGCTCAACCAAACTCGGCTCAAGACCGAAAAACTTAGCGTCTGGAAAATCAAGCCGCCGGGGCGGTTGCATCGTCCGTCCGGCCCGACCGGACCGACCGGACGACCGCTTCACGCCGCCAGCGCCCCATCGAAGAGACGCGCCGAGGTGCGGCCGGTCGCCGCTTCGCGGCCGGCCGCACGCAGACGCTCGCGGCCGCACCGCCAAATCACCGCTAGGCACCGCAGCAGCGGCCGCACACACACACACACGGCCGGTCCGACCGGAATAAATCCGGCTGCACCGCCCATCGAGACTTCACGCCGCGACGGTTCGGTTGCACCGCCTTGGTCCGGCAAAACCAAAACCATTGGTCACACCGCCAACAATTGGTCACACCACTCAACCATTGGTCACACCGCCAATAATTGGTCACACCACTCAACCATTGGTCACACCACTCAACCATTGGTCACACCACAATTAGGGTTAGCCACACCATGGTTGGTTGGACACCCGAGGTTGGTTGCACCACAATTAGGGTTAGCCACACCATGGTTGGTTGGACCGCTTCGAGGGTTGGTTGCACCACAACATGGATGGATTTTTCACAAACTTTTCTCCGAAGATCCAAATGCAATTCTTTGAGCTTCTAGGTGTCAACACATGATCAAACACCTGCAAAACATATTTGCACCACTTTAGCCCATGCTCAAAGAACTCGACCAAATTCACGAAAACACATTTCACGACAATTCAAAATCTATTTGCAAAACGTATTAAGCAAATCAAACTCGAGTTTATGAGATTAATCCCCTAGCCATGTGAAGGTCAACACAAGACCGGTCAACTTGCCAACATCCGCTGCAAGCCCCACTCACATGCTCTCGGGATTAGGACTCATAAACCTCGGTTTATTCGCACAACTGAACTTGCAAATAACACATTAAACCATTTCATGCTTGAGCACTACTCTTTGCAACACATGCAAAAGTCTAGCTCCAAGCAACACAAATTCAAGGTGCATGAACTCTCTAATTGCAACACATGCAATTCTCTAGTTCAATGCAACACCAAAACCAAACTTCACACCAAAACCGATTCAACCAGTATGAGCTCTCTACTTGCAACACATGCAAGCCTCTAGCTCCATACGAGCATACAAACACTAAATCATGCTTGAGCTCTCTCCTTTTGCAACACATGCAAAACTTAGCTCCAAGCAACCACACGATTTTTATAAAGATGTTTTATGAACCAAAACATGAAGCTTCAACTAATGCAACACATGCAAAAGTGAACTTCACATAAACACCAACGCATTAGCTTATCCTATTTGCAACACATGCAAATCAAAGCATAATGCGAAACCAAATGCATATACTCTTTCATCTTTGCAACACATGCAAATCGAGCATAATGCAAAACAACCAAGCATAGGCTTAACACATTTGCAACACATGCCAAATGGTTAACCCATATGCAAAAACCAAATCTAAATGGTTGAGCTTGAGTGAACGCGATTGAGATCACCAACACATGATGAGGCTCAAGCAAAGGAACGACCCTCTTAATAGTGCGGCGATAAAATCTTAGACTCAAAGACTAGAAAGTCCTTAGCCTATCTAATTATACCTTCGCCGCCGCGCATAAGCAATCCCCTTTGGGGTCTTTATGATCTTTACTCGATACTCCCCTTCGAGATCCACTCTTGACGCCCATCAACTCATGATGCCGTCCTTGTCCCGTTTTCATTATCTCATTCATGTTTAGACCTAACTCAAACATAACTCATGAAACTTATTAGTCCAAGATGCATGGTTGTCTCAATTATCTCTTGCACTCCATTAACACATAACGGATGCCTTTAGATCAATTGAGCACAACCTAAATCAATTTGAATGATTTATATATGTCTTAAGTATAATAATGCAACTCATGCTTAATTATACTTAAGAACTATCCATTTGTCCTCAATTAATCACGGAACATCATCAACACATGATGAAGTGTTCTTTAATGATTAATGAGACAAATGAACTCAATTTAAATTATCATTTAAATTGATTCTTCAAGTTAGAGTGTGAACTCCCCCTAAATATGAGCATCCATGTAATATATGGATTGGGAAACATGATGCACATTTTGTGGTTATTTCAATGGGGATATTCATACTTTAACTTAACTCCAAAGTATGCAACTAATATTATAATGAATATGCATACATACCTCGGGTTTTCCATTTTTCAATGCGATGAGACTAAACAAAGATATTCTAAACAAACATGTTAGTCTCGATATAAGATATGTCATCAAAAACGATATCGCATTAGGGATAAACTCAATATTGGATTTGTCATTAATACAAGATTAGATTTGTCATTAACACCAAAACCATAACTAATGAAGGTTGAACTTACGGTGGGCTTAATTAGGCTCTGGGAGTGGCATTGCACAGGTTCATGATCGGGTTCTCACCATGGAGGAAGAAGACACATTGCGTGCTTTGCGTGGAAATCCAAAGGAGACAAAGACGCGCGTGAGCCGAGATGACAACAGAGGGAGCGGCGAGGTGCGTGGTAGGGATGAAAATGGGTCGATATCTTTACCGATCAGAATCTGGATCCGATCGGGATCAGATTTGGGACCGGATTTTACTATCCTGTGGATCCAAGACCAGATCCGGATACTTGATCTAGATTCGGGACTGGATCCGGAGCATCCAATATTCAGTAAATATGGGACGGGATCCAAATATTCGGATTTTTCCTATTCGGATATCCGGATTTTTCCTATTCGGATCGGATATTCAGATTTTTCCTATTCGGATATCAGCAAGGCCTAATCCATTTTCATCATATTTTTTCCATATTAGCCCATTTATATTAACAATTAGTTAATTCTATTGATCCTCAAGTAGCATATTTTTTCTACAATGTTTATTGAGTTTGATTGATATATAATTTGTTCCTATAGTTATGTACTCGTATAGTTTTAATTCAATATATATTACTCTATATATGTGTGCATTATCTGTATATCTTTATATGTTTTCGACCTGAATCTATGACATATCTGTCCCGTATCCATATCCCAAGTGACCCAAATCTGTATCCGTATCTGGCTAGCTCATATTCGGTTCCAAATTTGGAAAAAATATGGGTTAGGATACGGGAAGAGCAATATCCACCCGCATTCGACCCATTTTCACCCCTAGTGCAGGGGCCAGGCGGCATGGTAAAGGGATAGGACGTCCCTGCCAGAGCAAGTTCCACCACAGCGTGGCGTGGAGACACTACCACTGGCGGGGCTAGGTGGAGGTGAAGGCTACCACGACAGGCATGCGGGCAGCTCGGTGGCGCGACTGCAGGGCCTAGGGCACAACGTGGTGCGGTGACCCTAGTATGGGGCCCACACAGCGTAGAGGTAAAGCAGGCAAGGCGCGCTTTAGGGCACTCGCTGTCTGGTGGGCCCAGGCCCAGACGGCGGCCAGAGAGAAGGAGGAGAGGGTGTTGCCAAACGGGCCGAGGAGAGGGTGAGGGGTGTTGCCAAATGGGCCGGGGGAGGGCTACAGCTACCAGTGGGCCAATGCTATTAGCGAGAAGACCGGTTGACACCCGGGGCCTAGTTGTTAGCGAAACAGAGGAGAGAAAAGAGAAATTTAGGTTTGATTTTTGATGGCCTTTTGACTTGAATTTAATTGAGTTATCAATCCAAGAATAAAATATTTTAATTTTTTGGGTGATTATTAGGTAATATTATTTCCCTAATAGAAATTTTAGATGATTACCAAGTCTGTGGATTTTTGTAAAAATCTGACAATGCTTCTGTTCCATTGCATAGTTGTTGTTTTTGATTTTATAGAGGCATCAAATGAATTCAATAATTATTCAAACTTTTTGGAAGTCATTTGGAGGTTATTTATGATTTATACAAAATTTTCCAGACTTTGAGATGATAGAAAACTGAAGTTTGAAATTCATAAGTCTTTTAGGTTATTTTAAAAATAATTTTCTTATTTGTAGAAATCTCAAAAATTACAAATAGATGCTGAGATTTAAAATTGAGGCCAAATTAAATCCATGTGTTTGCATTTTCATAATCGATGGATTTTGGGATGTTACACTCAGTCGTGAGATAGGCAACAAGTCTTTCTAGTTAACATGGAAGCTTCCTCAAAGTGTCTAATTAGTATAGGTATAGATATATAGATAAATAGATAGCATATAATACATGGTGAAATATTACAAATATTGTATTTGTTATACAATCCTAATGTCTATTTATAGTTTATGTATTATACAATTGTAACGACTGTAATATCTATTTCTGGTTAATCTGTACTGTTGTAATCTGGCCCCACAAAAATAAGTGTCGTAGATCCTTCTCTTTTTCTTTTTAATTAATGAGAGAATTCTATGTTTTTTTAGGGATTAACAAAGGAATTTCTAACCCTTATGAAATAATGTGTTCATGCATCGTGAATCCCACTAGCTGTTTATATTTATATGTAGATAGCATGCATATATATACACACACACATATAATATGTTTTGGATTTGAAGAAAAAAAGAAATTCACATATACATACATGCATATAGTATATATTTATGTATGTACGTACATACATACATACATACATACATACATACAGTGCCGCTATTCTGTGCCTACGCGCAGATTAAACTATTCTACACGTTGGTGGCTCGCTTCGTGTGATGGCGCTTTGTGTGTTATTCCCTTGTAACGTGCCAACCGAACTAATAAATATGTTATTCCCTTGTATGTACGTGAATCTTTTTTGTTGTTTTAGCCATAAATTTTTATTGGTAGCTCTGATTCATGAACGATTTTCATTATTGGCATACTGACGATGAGAGCTACATATTGATATAAATCTCACTGTATAAATCAGATTTTACTATTTGTATACATAGATTTTACTATCGGCATACATAGATTTTACTGCCATGCGATTAGGGGTGAAAACGGGTCGGATACGGGCGGATATTGCTCTTCCCGTATCCTAACCCATATTTTTTCCCGGATTCGGAACCGGATACGGGCTAACCGGATCCGGATACGAATCCGGATAATTCGAGATACGGATACGGGTCGGATATATGACGGATTCGGATCGGGAATGGATAATTCGAGAACGGATAATGCACGTATACATAAAGTAATATATGTTAAATCAAACCATATGAATACATGACAATAATAATAAGATATATCTCAAACAAACCCCATAAGACCAACAAACATTAGCTTGATTGTTCAAGATAGTGATTCAGCATTCAACGTGAAACTAAATTCCGAAACAATACTTGCATATTCTCAGATGTACTAATAGCGCAGTATGTCAGCGCACATAACTAGTTTATAGTAATAAAATAATGGTCATGTTATGGATCAATCAAAATAAGCATGTGGCATCTAGCAAGGATCCAAATGTTTTCTAAAGTAGCAAAGATAGCATAGGATGATATCAGTAATATACTTGAAATTATATCCGGCTCCAGGCTGGAGAACTTCTGGAGCCATCCTAAACACCAAATAAGAAAAAGAAAATATTTTTAAAAACTATCATATACTTATTGAACCTCTAGCAGAAGAAATTTAGAAAAATGCAGCTACCAGCATGGTGTTCCCACAAATGTATTCCTGGATCTTGGCCTATCACCTCTGTCGAACATGCAAGCAGAGACACCAAAATCCCCAAGCTACTACACCATGACTATCAATAAGGATATTGCCCGCCTGCATAATGTTATGTTGACCAAAAGCACTGATAAAAATAGCCCAAATAAATCACATATTAGAAAAGCTAACCTTGACATCCTGATGGATATGTCCTTGTCTGTGGAGATACTCTAGAGCCTTAAATGTTTCCTTTAGAATAGAGTCGATCACAGGCTCCTCGAGACCATCAGGATAAGCAACCTTCATTAGGTGTAAACATGAACCCTCTGCCATGTATGGTATTACCACCCAAGGGTTATGATTGACAACAAATGAGCAATAAGCCCTGATGACATTGGGGTGATCTATCAAGCTCGTCGTTTGAGCCTCCTTTTGTATATCATCCTGAGCATGATATATACAGAAACACTGAGATGCCAAATATACTATTAACTTTGAGAAGGGCAACAACAAGAGACCCAATAAATTGGTCTCAAACAGTAAATATATAAATACATTCATTATGAAAACTATTTTCATAGATGGGGTTAGAATTTGACGCTTCAGAAGCAAGCAATATCATACATGAACCATTTTCATATATATAATATAATATATATATGTGTGTGTGTGTAAATGCTATTCTACAGCTGCATGTAGAATAGCATATTCTACATGCCAGCCAGGTTTGCTTTACCAACCGAGCCCACGTGACTGTCCAGTTGATTAAACGTGTTTGTACATAAATGACTAATAAATGCTACTTAAGGCTTGTACATGAATCTGTCTTTTTTTTATTTAGTCATAACTTTCAAATGTGATTGATTTTGATCTTCAAATTTTATAGGTTTGTAGAATCTCATCTCCTCTATATATGGCAATTTTTTGAGAGTTTTTGAAAATATGTGCATGTGTTTTTCATGAACTTTAGAAAACACAGGATATGTTGCTGTCGGCGTATTCAACCCGACAGGCCCGAGTCTACAGACCGGGTTTGGTTCAGTAGGAGGGCGTCTTCGTGGCTGGCAAACCCTAGCGAGTGAAAACCTTAAGGACTCCCACATGGAGGAACTTCGGCGCCTATGAACTAAGATGGCACAAAGATTTTACCCAGGTTCAGGCCCCCTCAGCTAGGGTAATAGCCTTACGTCCTGCTAGATTGATTATCGAGTGTATGAAGCTAGTACAGAGCTTTTGGATTACAAGTTCGTTCCTAGGCTCTAGTGCTTGAACTCTTGGTTGTTCGTCTTTCGACCTTCGACCCCCTTTCCCCATGCACCCGGGTGCCCTTATATAGGCCAGGCTAACGGGGGTAGGTAAAAGGGGGTCATCATGCTGATCTACATACATTTATTACTCCTTCCTGTGTTGTCCCGTTCTTCTAGCCTCATTAAATGCCGACACATGGCTTCGCCCGGTCCGCCCGGGATGTGACTCATTTGCGACGGGTAGGTGATAGGCGTCAGAGGAATGGGCTTGTTAGCGGGATTCCTTGTAATCAACGGACGACCACAGCCAGACCGCCTCGACATGGTACGATAGGGTAAGGAGACTTTGAGGCGGCCACCACTTCCCACCTTGGCGGCGGCGGCGCAGGCGTCCTCGCCACCGCTCACCGGCGCCACGTGGACGAGCACTGCCGGCGGGCGTTCTCGCCGCCGCTGCCGAGCCGCCACGTGAATCGGGCGCCGAGCGGCAGGCGTCCTCACCCACTGCACGGGCGCCACGTGGACCCGGCACGGCGGCGGGCGTGCTTTCGCCGCCGCTGCAGTCTCCACGTGGTCGGGCGCGGGCGAGAAGGGCGTCTCGCCCACCGCTCCCCGGCGCCACGTGGACGGCACTGGCCGCGAGGCGTGCTTTCGCCGCCGCGTGCCAGCCGCCATGTGATCGGGCGCCGGGCAGGCAGGCGTCTCGCCCACTGCGCCGGGCGCCACGTGGATCGACACTTGGCGGCGGGCGTGCTCGGCCTCCTGCCTGCCAAGCCGCCACGCGGGCCACTGTAAGTTCAACCTTCATTAATTATGGTTTTGGTGTTAATGACAAATCTAATATTGAGATTATCCATTTAATGTGATTTTGTTATTAATGACAAATCTTATATCGAGACTAACTTGTTTATTTAGAATATCTTTTATTAGTCTCATCACATTGAAAAAAATGGAAAACCAAGGTATGTATGAAAACCAAGGTATGTATGCATGTTCATTTTAGTATTAGTTGCATACTTTGGATTCAAGTTAAAGTATGAATATTCCCATTGAAATAACCACAAAATATGCATCATGTTTCCCAATCCATATATTACATAGATGCACATATTTAGGGGGAGTTCACACTCTAACTTGAAGAGTCAATTTAAATGATAATTTAAATTGAGTTCATTTGTCTTGTTAATCGTTAAAGAACACTTCATCATGTGTTGATGGTGGTTTGTGATTAATTAAGGACAAATGGATAGTTCTTAAGTATAATTAAGCATGTGTTGCATTATTATACTTAAGACACATTTACAATCATTTCAATTGGTTTAGGTTGTGCTCAATTGATCTAAAGGCATCCATTATGTGTTAATGGAGTGCAAGAGATAATTGAGACAACCATGCATCTTGGACTAATAAGTTTCATGAGTTATGTTTGAGTTAGGTCCAAAGATGAATGAGATGATGAAAACGGGACAAGGACGGCATCATGAGTTGATGGACGCCAAGAGTGGATCCCGAAGAGGAGTCAAGTGATATCCCGGGGGAGCAAATATGCGAAGATTATAAAGACCCCAAAGGGGATTGCGCACGGCGGCAAAGGTATAACTAGATAGGCTAAGGACTTTTGTAGTCTTTGAGTCTAAGGTTTTACCGCCGTACTATTAAGAGGGGTTACCTCTTTCGCTTGAGTTTCATCATGTGTTGATGATCTCAATCCCGTGTCACTCAAGCTCAAATCTTATTTGATTTAGTTTTTGCATAAGGGTCAACCATTTGGCATGTGTTGCAAATGGGTTAAGCTTATGCTTGGTTATTTGGTTTATGCTCCGATTTGCATGTGTTGCAAAGAGGAAGAGCATTTGGATTTGGTTTTCGCGTGTAGCTTTGATTTGCATGTGTTGCAAATAGGATAAGCTAATGCGTTGGCTTTTGCGTGAAGTTCACTTTTGCATGTGTTGCAAATGTTGAAGCTTCATGTTTTGGTTTCGCAAAACATTTTCTAAAAACCCTGTGGTTGCTTGGAGCTAAGTTTTGCATGTGTTGCAAAAGGAGAGAGCTCAAGCACGTTTCGGTGTTTGTGTGGTCGTATGGAGCTAGAGGCTTGCATGTGTTGCAAGTAAAGGGCTCATACGGTTGAATTGGTTTTGGTGTTAGTTTGATTTGGCGTTGCTTGGAGCTAGACTTTTGCATGTGTTGCAAAGAGTAGTGCTCAAGCATGAAATGGTTTTATTGCGTTATTTGCAAGTTCGTTGTCGAATAAACCGAGGTTTATGAGTCCGTATCCCGAGAGCATGTGAGTGGGGCTTGCAACGGTGTTGGCAAGTTGACCGGTCTTGTGTTGACCTTCACATGGCTAGGGGGATTAATCTCATAAACTCGAGTTTGATTTGCTTAATACGTTTTGCAAATAGATCTTGAGTTGGATGTTGGCGAAATGTGTTTTCGTCATTTGGAGTTGGTTGCGGTTGTGCTAATGTGTTTTGCAAATGAGCGTTGGAGTTATGCGTGTCGATCCTAAAGCATGTGTTGGCATTTGCAAATGTGTTTTGCAAAGTGTCGGGATCATGTGTTGATCCTTACATGGCTAGAGGGTTGAACGCGTAAGTTTGGTGTTTGTTTGCGAAATGTGTTTTTGCAATTCGGTTGAATTCTTCGAGCGTGAGCTAAATTGGTGCAAATGTGTTTTGCACGGGTGCATGATCATGTGTTGATCATTTATTGTCTCGAAGAATGGTTTTCGGTTTATCGGAAAAGAGATCGGGAAAAATCGGAGTGGTATGATCGGCCCCTGTGCGGTCATACCGGCCGAGCGGTGTGACCGGGGCACATGCGGTGTGTTTTTTCCAGAGCGTCTGATTTTCGGTGTTTGCTGATTTTGTGTGGGCGGTATGACCGGCCAAGGTGCGGTATGACCGCCCGTGCGGTGTGACCGGCCGTGGTGCGGTTGCACCGGCCGTGCAACGGTCGAAAATCAGACCGTTGGTCTGTGAGGGGCGGTATGACCGGGGAAGGCCCGATATGACCGTATTTTCCTGAGTTTTGCCCATTTCGCCCCCAAACGGCTAGTTTTCTTGGAGGGGGCTATAAATACCCCCTTGGGGGGGCTTGGGGCAGGTGTTGGTGCTGTGTTTGAGGTTTTGGGTGAGGTGTTGCATGTGTTGCACACTCACATTTGATTATTGAGCTAAAGAGTGAATTAATTGCATGTGTTGCAATTAGGAGTGGTTTGAGTGAGCTCTTGTGCATGTGTTGCACTTGAGTGAGGTCCTTGTGCATGTGTTGCACTTGGTGATCGCCGGAGCACATGTGTTGTGCTCGGTGAAGGTCAAATGGAGGAGTGGCCTATTCTCTTGGAGGTTGCCGACTCCTAGACGGCGTAGGCGTCGTGCGCAGGAGCTCTCGAGGTGTGAGAAGCCCCGTCAAGTTTGTGAAGGTTCGGGTTGAGCCTACGCGCAAGCGTGAAAAACCACGACTAGTGGAAAGAGGCGGGTGCTCGAGCGGGAGCCGGTCCAAGTGTGGGCTTGCCTCAACGTGGACTAGGGGAGACCGGCAAGTCTCCGAACACCACGGAAAAACATCGGTTGTCTCTTGTCTCTTTACATTCAAGTATTTACCTTTTGCATATTTATCAATTGCTTGATTGTATTAGAATTGCTTAGTATTATTTGATTGTGCAATTTAGCAATTCTAGTATAGAGACATAATTAGTTAGTGCATTAGTGAGCCTAGTTGATTTAGGCTGTAATTGTCAAAACCTAGTTTATAGCTTCCGCATTATAATTGAGAAGGTTTTGACATAGGGGTTGATTAGGGCGAATAATTAGTGAGTCATCGAATTTCGTAAAACGCCTATTCACCCCCCCTCTAGGCGCATCCTCGACCCTACAGCCACGCACGCCTTTGTGCGGCGGAGTGGGTACCCTGGTGCAAAGTACGCCGATAGTTGCTTTTTACTGGATAAGAGTGCTATACACAGGTGTAGTAATACTTTGAGTAAAAGACAGTAAAATCCATAAGTCTCATTAATAAACATTAATTTTCCTGGCTAGTAACAAATTTTACTATCCTTATATATAGATTTTACTATCGATATATATATGTTTTACTATCATACAAAGAGTAAATCGATGTTCATTTTAGCAGTAAAATTTGATTCATGCAACATTTATTAGTGAAACTTTTATCATGTTGTTCCTCTAGTCATCAGTAATCTACTAGTGAAATTTGTTCGTGAATCGGAGTATCGAATAAAAAGTTATAACTAAAATAAAAAAATAACAGACTTGTATACAAACTAGAAAATGAAGCAACTAGTGAAGCAGTAAGGGTGGCCGAAACAACTAGTAAGCACATTTGTTAGTTTGTATGTGATTCTGTTCTTACTTTATTTTAGCCATAACTTTTTATTCATAACTCAATTAACAAACGGTTTTTTGCTACATACCCTTTTCCATATGTATAAGGAATATGTAAACAAATTATGCTATAAAAGGTGGATTTTAATGAAATTTTTCATGAAACTCACTTTGGAGTATCTTATAATCAATATTAAAGTATACTCAAAAGGATAAAGAGGTATAACAATATCATTTAAACGGTATATTAGAGGTGGGAGTACATACACAGGAGTATGGAATCATTTTCCTATATAGGAAAATGATTCCATACTCGGTGTACGATTCACCTTCAAGATACCATCTAAACGATGTTGTTATACCTCTTTATCCTTTTGAGTATACTCTAATACTAATTAGAAGATACTCTAAAGTGAGTTCCACAAAAAAATTCATTAAAGTCCACCCTTTATAGCAATATTTGTTTATATATTCTTTTTACATATGGAAAAGTGTATGTAGTAAAAAAATAAAGAGTTTTTGATGATTTTTTTCAACCATGTTGCATTGGAGTATCTTAGAATTATTATTGGAGTATACCGAAAGTGATAAAGAAGTATAAAGTGTTCATTTAAGTGGTATATTAGAGGTGGGAGTATGTACTCCCAGGAGTACGGAAAAGGCTGGTGAATACCACCAATTCCATGAAAACTCCGTGGAAACCACCTGTAGAAGTTTTGAAAAATTCTCAAAAAATTACCACATGTAAGGGAGGTGAACCTCTACAATCCTGCAAAATTTGAAGTTGAAACTCAATCGCATTTGAAAGATATGAAAAAGACAAAGTCAGCATAAATAGTAATTTTTACTGTTTTGACACTATTCTTTTTGCTGTTTGTCTTAGTAGATGGAACGTCTTAATTATCACAGCACTATATAGCATCTTCAATGGCGTCCATGAACAATTAAATGAAGTGATTGGTTCTGCATTCAGGGCAGTCGTTTAAAATAATGCAGCATGTTGGACAATAATCGAGACTACTTACACGCCACAGGCTCCGCAGCTAAGCTTCATTGACTTGCAGGTTCTTCAGTTCTTGATGACTTCAAGAGCAACAGGACTAGCATCCACCACTCAACAAGCCATGAGACATCTTTGATGCTTACAGATTCAGAAACGCACGAGGAGGACACCACAAGCCCAGCATCGAATCTCGCCGGATCAAAGCTATTAGAAGGCAGGTGTGTCGCATCTTTAACGATGTCATATTTATCAACCCTTCCTCCCTCTTATCTTGTTTGGATGTCCAATAGCAATATACTATGTATGTTTTGGGAATTCTTCCAGCACCAGAGCACAATAAGGACTTCTTTAGGAAATAAGGACGAGCCTGAGAGCTTCTTAATTTGTAGCGGCTGTAGTTTCGCCAAGGTCTGACGAGCTGGTATGTATGTTCAGAAAGATTCTTCGCTCCTGTTTACCTGGTTGATGGCACTTGTTCTTGTCAGTTAACAATATTGACTTCGCTGCAGTTGGCTTTACCGCAGCCCAAGTGTATTAGAATTCTAATGGACCTTCTTGTCTTCAGTATTGCTTTGTGTTGATTATGTGGGTTAGATAGATTAATTGTAAGGAGAAAGGGTTTGGTGGGCCGGGGAAGGGGGTGGTGTTCGGTTATTTCACCTTTCCATTGGGTTAGTAGAGTTTAAGTGTTTTGGGAAATGCTACTAGCAGAACGGATTAATACATTCTATGCTTGCTTCATTTCGCAGATGGTGATTCTATGATAGATATCGAGGAAAATATGGAATGAAACTAAATTACCCAGAACTGACACATTAGCCAACTCTTGAAGTGTAATGGCAGAGACTGTGATTCTTCTAGCAATTAAAAAGATCGGCATCGCTCTGGGGAACGAAGCAGCAAACCAGGCCAGTGCTCAGTTTGCAAAGTATGTGACGCAACTGACAGAGCTCCAGGGCAGAATGGGTCGCGTTATGATGGAGCTTCGTGTGGTGCATGATTACCTCTCTCAAATTGACATTCGAATCCGCAACAATCAAGTGTATCAAGGATGGTTGGAGGAGGTGCGCAAGGTAGCATATGTGATCGAGGACATGGTGGATGACTACCTCTATATTGTTGGTCGGCAACAAGATGTCGGATGGAGATTCTATCTGAAGAAACGGTTCAAGAAACCAACAGCTCTGCTATCATTGAACAGCATAGCTTCAATGGTGAAGGAAGCAGAAACCAACCTTATGCACCTATCTCAGACGAAAGAGCGATGGGTTCCGAGGATCAACAGTGGGGATATTACCAACTCCAGCTACATTGTGCAGAAGTCCCTTGATCTAGCAAGCATTTCACGTTCCCTTGGTGAGGAAGATCTCGTTGGGATTAAAGATAACAAGCAAACACTTGTACAGTGGCTGGGAGATGATGAGTTGGCACGCTCTGTAATAGTTCTGCATGGCATGGGAGGGCTCGGGAAAACGGCACTAGCAGCTATTGTCTATAAGAAGGAACGAGAGAAATTTGATTGCCACGCATGGCTCTCCATCTCACAGACTTACACCAGAGAAGATGTCCTTAAAAGATTGATCACGGAGCTTTTCAGAGAGAAACAGAATCTTCCAAGTAACATTGCCACCATGGAAATAACAGCCATTCAAGATACATTAAAGAGGTTTTTGGAAGAAAGGAAGTGTTTGATTATATTGGATGATGTTTGGACTCTTGAAGTATACACTGACCTTTTTCAAGCACTCACTTCAAATCTCAAGGGGAGCAGAATAATAATCACGACACGGATTGCTGATGTAGCTCACCTTGCTTTTCAAGACAGGATACTGACACTAGAACCCCTATCAGAGGACAAGTCATGGGAACTCTTCTGTAATAAGGCTTTTCCAAATCATGAATGTCCTGCAAAACTTGAGGCTCTGTCAAAGCAAATAGTGGGCAAGTGTGAAGGTTTACCCCTTGCGATTGTCTCTATCGGCAGTCTCTTGTTTGTACGTGACAAGAACACAGAGGAATGGAAACGGATACATGATCAGCTAAGCTGGGAGCTAATTAATAATCCAAGGCTGGATCACGTAAGAAATGTTCTGCATTTGAGCTACATATACCTTCCGACATACTTGAAGAGTTGTTTCCTACACTGCAGCTTATTTCCAGAAGACTATCTTTTCCATAGGAAGAAGCATGTACGGCTGTGGATAGCAGAGGGTTTCATCGAGAAAAGGGGTCGGAGCACGATGGAGGAAGTGGCAGAAGGCTATCTAAATGAATTGGTTCATCGAAACATGCTACAACTTATTCAAAGGAACCCATTTGGTAGGATAAAAACATTCAGAATGCATGACATCGTGCGTGAGTTGGTAGTGAATTTGTGTCGCAGGGAATGTTTTGGTGTCACATACGAGGAGGATAAACACGGGGAATTTGATCCTGATGAGAAGGATGGACGCAGATTGGTAATACACAAACTCAGGAAGGGTATTCTTCTATCTATTTCAAGCGAGCACCGCCTCCGATCCATGATCGCATTGGACAACAGCATGCCTTCATCCACTCTACTACCTTCGATTGCGGAGAAGTCAAGATATATGTCAGTGCTGGAGTTAAGTGGCCTACCTATCATGGCTGTCCCAAATGCCATTGGAGATCTTTTCAATCTCCGTCATTTGGGTCTACGGGATTCAAAGGTGAAATTGCTCCCAAAGTCCATCGAGAAGCTTTCCAACTTATTGACACTGGACCTATATAGATCTGACATACAGGAACTTCCACGAGGGATTGTCAAACTGAAGAAGCTTAGGCACCTATTTGTTGAGAAAGTGAGCGACCGTTCTGGTCGACATTTTCGGCGGGGTAGTGGTGTGTTCATCCCTGAGGGTTTTGGGAACCTGACAGACCTACAGACGCTACAATCATTGGAAGCGCAGGATGAGTGTATTAGACCCTAGAAAGATTAGTACTAGTAAACCTCAGAAGCGTGACAGAGGTCCCAACTGGCATTGAGTTCCTCATGCCCCTCAAATACCTAGACTTTCACGAAATCACCGCTGAGTTCTTGACATTGCTGCAGGAATGCCCTAGAATTCGCGGTATGCGGTGGCAGCATTCTCTCCGACATTAACCGCTCGCTCGCTGTTGGTGACACTGGAGATGTAAGTCATCCTTATCTTTTGTCATGTTCAAGCCTAGATCAGAGAGATAACTTGCATCTTTTTTTTTGTCGAAAAATCTTTTCTTCAGACGAGGAGTGGGAGGGACACATGAAGAGGATCGGATCGTCCTCTTCATTCAAATTCAATTGCTCGCTCAAAAGGCCAGTTTAATCAGTGCGTATGCGTTCTGCAGTAGCTTCTTCAAGGCTCCCCTTTCGATTTTTCTCATCTCGTTCGATGAATAAAGGAAGTCAAGTATTTTGGCCCTTCAAACCTCACCTACGTACTTGTGTTATCAATTGCTTGGCTGCGTTCTTTGTGATCATTGTGTTGCCTATTTCGGTTGTGAATGTCAGACATTTGGTGTGCTTGCTTAATTTGTAAACTTATCTGGTTATACAACCTTCAAATTTGATGAACACGTATGTAAGCTTGTTTTCGTGTGCCATGCATCTTAGATATCTTTGGCCTTTGTGCAGAGTATAATTTCATGGAAACTACGTTCTATTCCATTTACTAAGGAAAATGCTTCACACATTACACATTTTTTTAGTACATATCTCTCAACCTTTGATTTCTTTTCACACCCAATCTTACCCACGATCTACACCAACAACTTTTGATCTACACCATCCAACCAAGTACTGTTGTATGCATGTATAAAAAAAAAGTTGTGCGTATGGCATTACCGGTTTACAAGTACATTCAACCATCTGATTTATTTATTTATTATGATTTATTTCTTGAATTAGCAATACCATGGTTAAGCACGCCAAATCTAATATTAACACTCATGGACTAAAGCGTGAGCGACTAATGATCATGGACATGACGGACAACGGTTAAGGAAGACAGAGCCATAATGCACAAAAGGTGAAGAACATCTGGAGCGCCAAATGGCTTTGGGTCCATCCGCCCGGAGCGACGCAAATTCACGCAGATTTTGGCCTCCACCTGCCTACTCGATCGCACGCATCATCCATCCACGAACGCACGGCGCGCTTATCAGAATTCCGAGCTTCCCGGTAGAGGTCGTCAGCCCAACCTGTAGGGCTCCTCTAAATATATTAGAATTAATTAGAAATATTTTAGCTACCCAACGTTATTGTAAATTATCTTTACAAAAAATTTACATTTTGTTGCTTATACTTCATCCAAAAGATATATAATATGAACACTATGATACAATATTATAAACTAATTTACCGTACTTAGTGAATAAAATAAGCTACTTTTGTGATTAAACGGAAAGAACGGACGATTAATCAGAAAACGACTAATTAGTCGTCTTATGTGGTTAATTAATTGTTCAACTGTGTTAATTGTACTTTGATTAAGCAATTTGTGACGGTTTAGTCACTGTCACCGATTAATCGGTCGACTATTTGTGTAGGATCGATATATATTAAACTAGCAATCAGAGGGGGGGTGAATGATTGCGCGGAAGCTAAAATCAAATTTTTGAAACACTCTAATTCGGACTCAAATTACCTAATTCAGATTCGGAAAAAACAGAGAAATATACGTCCACTAAAACAGTAATTCCTAAAGATTCCACCGTTAGATCAATGTGAAATTTTAACTGTCAAAACTAGATTAAATTTAGAAGCTAATACAATAAAAATCAGCTCGATCGGACCTATGGATCTAAAGTTATTATCTTCGCAATTTTACTGAATCAGAGAATTGATCTTCAGCTGGGGACCAAATAAAAAAACAGACTAACACACGTTCACTAAAACAGTAATTCCTATAGATCTAACTGTTGGATTAATGTCAAATTTTAACTGCAGAAACTAGATTCAATTTCAAAATTAACACAATAGGAATCTGCTTGATCGGATTCACAGATCTAAAGATATTGCCTTCACAATTTTACTGTATCAATAATGACGAAAATTAATCTAACACTAATTACGAGATTAATCAGGATTTATGAAGAGTTAACTAACCAAACTTTTTAGATCAAACACTTGATGCCCTAGCAAGGTTTTCAATAGATCAAATCAAAAATATTATGATGAAATTATGAATCAATCTAAAAATAAAATAGACATGTAAACGAAGAGCGAAAATAAAGAATGAGATTACCGACGCATCGACTTGCAAAACTTGATTTTTATTGCGAGATGTGTTTATAAGAAAAATTCCGTGTAGAGAAGAAATCACGTCACAAGCGCCGATCTTCTAGTCGCTGGAAATTCATGCGAGGAAGTCAGCCACCAGGGAAACCAATTAACACATCAACAAAACAGCCTCCGGCCGAAAGCACTTTTCGACCCTGTCGCCGAGCACCTCTTGGACTATGTTTGTTTAGACTTAAGCTTAAATTTATTTGGCTTCTAGACCTCTATAAGTCATAAGGCAAAACAAACAGTATTATTCTAGCCAGACGGAGAGAAGAAGCTCCAACCCAATTTGCACTACGCGAGAGAAGCAAGGAAAACGATGCTTCTCGCCGACCTGAGCTTCGAAAATCTCACTTCCCCTGCACTTTACAACTTAACTATTATTTACGAAAAATTGCCATCCTCATCCAGTTCCAGCAGATCAAATAGTTTCTTCCAACTCCAGCAGATCAAATAGTTTCTTCCAACTCCAATAGCTTCTCCTCCAGCTCCAGCTTCACCTTGCACAGCCCATATCGCAGGAAAGCCAGCCGCTGAGAGCTCAAAAAAAAAAAACGCCACTAGCAAAGGAATCAAAATGCCAGACGCCAATGCTTAAAACTTTAGTCGCAAGTTACAAAGACGTCGTACAGCCAGAGCTCTCCAGCCGCCAGAACCACCGACGCAAGAATTGCATGCATGCAACGATCAAGCTAGCACATAGGAATTTATCTAGTTGCAGTCCTTATCACCAAGGACAAGCACGCATGCATTGAGCAAAAAACGTCCCGCCGCAATGTTTTTTTCTTCTCAGCCGCCGGAGGAAAAAACAATAGACTTGCTGATTGTTTCTCTACAGGGTCAAATAAACCAAACCCTAGTATCTTCTTAAATACATGCATACATATTCACCTGGCCCAAAACACATGGTCCAATATATGCATACAACCTAAAATTCACATATGCATGCGTACGGCCCACCTGCCGCACTCACGTGACTAACCAGCCTCCGTGTGCACTCACTACTACAGCGAGGCTTATATCAGACGCACGATCACGACGGTTTTGAAAACCGTCGTAATATGGAACATCACTGACGGTTATGTACTCAAACCGTCGGTCACGAATATCACAGACGGTTTTATATTACGGCCGTGCGTGATGTAAAACTATCACGACGGTTTCAAAATATAACCGCTGTGATGGCTACAAGATACTCATTACGAGCGGTTTCAAAGTAAAACCGTCAGGATTTCCTGACGGTTATATAACACAACCGTCTGTAATATCTACAAGAGTCATTACGAGACGGTTATATTTAGAAACCGTCGTGATATTCTTGCATCACTGACGGCCGTAATATAAAACCGCTCGAGTCTCAGAAAACAGAGCCTCGCTCCATCCACTTCGTTTGTAGGGTTTGGTTTCTATCCTAAGTGGCGGTTTGTGGAAGTGAGGCGATTTTTTAAAGAAAGTCATTGATTTGAAGGGGATATTAGATTTATTTGATTTTGGTGATCTAAGGTTAGTAATGAGTTCTCTAATTGCATGCATCCAATTCAATATCTAGGTTGGTTAGAGAGAATTAATTTAAAGATTGTTTGGTTAGATCTAGTTTAATTGTAGCTGGATCCATATGTTGTTTGTGATATTTGGTTAGTAATGTGTTTTAATTGCATTATATTCAACATCTAGCTTGATAAGAAAGGAATTTGATGATTTTTTTAGATCTCGCTTGTAGAACCATGTGTTGGTTGTTTGATCTATAAGGTTAGCTAGTAATGGTTCTATTTGCATAATATAATATTCGATCATAATGTAGCTAGCTAGCTTGTTAAGGATAGAATTTAAAGATTGTTTAGATCTAGCTTATAGATCAATTCAAGTCTTTTGGTGATCTAAGGTTAGTAATGGGTTCTAATTTCATTATTATATTGAAGATTAATTTGTATTGTGTTAATTATTTCTTTGTGATGTAATTAAGGTATGTAATTGCATAATTAGTTTAAGAATGTGTGCATACGCACTACACCTGGTGCACTTAATATTTAACACTAAGTGTTACATGTGTAGCGTAGATGGATCGAAGCTGAATGTATGTTGAGAATCGTACGAGTGCTGAGTACCTTAATGGCGTCTCCACTTTCAAAAGAACTGCAGAGGAGGATATGTTTAATAAGGGGGTGCAATTCATGTCATGTCCGTGCATTGATTGCGAAAATCTGAAGATGTTTCGAAACTCAGCGCAGATCGAAGCACACTTGATTCGGAGGGGTTTCAAAAGGGGCTATACATGTTGGATCAGTTATGGCGAAGAGCATAATATACAAGAAGCAGCAAGTAGTGTTAATATCGTCGACGAAGTTAATGATATGTCGGATGATCATATCGATTGTGCTTCCGATGAGGACAGGTTGCAGGATGATAATTTGGATCAGATGTTGCGCGATGCAGAAGGAAACCTTGATGACAGGGAATATGGAAAGTTCCAGGGCTTGATGGAGGACTCGGAGAAACCTTTGTTCGCAGGGTGCAAGTTGAAATACACAAGGTTATCATCCGTACTTGAACTACTCAAATTGAAGGCAAGCAACGGTTGGTCCGACAAGAGTTTCACAGCGCTGTTACGTCTATTGGCGGACATGCTTCCAGAGGGAAACGAGTTGCCGACAACCACCTACAAAGCTAAGAAGGTTCTTTGTCCCTTGGGAATGGAAGTAGAAAGAATACATGCATGTCCAAACGACTGTATCCTGTACCGCAAAGAGTACACAAACTTGCATATATGTCCGGTGTGCAACGCATCCCGGTACAAGCGTAAGAGTCATTCAGATGATGATGGCGAGAGCATTGAGGTGAAAAAAGTCCTCCTGCTAAGGTGGCATGGTATCTGCCTGTAATTCCCCGTTTGAAGCGTTTGTTTGCGAATCCAAAGGAGGCAAAACTATTGCGTTGGCACTTTGAGGAGCGTAAGAATGATGGAATGCTAAGGCACCCTGTTGATTCCATCTAGTGGAGAAACATCAACAGGAGCTTTGAAGAATTCGGTGCGGATCCGAGAAATATAAGGTTTGGATTGAGTACAGATGGAATGAATCCTTTCAAGAACATGAACAGTAGGCATAGCACTTGGCTCAGAATCTCAGTATGTACAACCTTCTTCCTTGGTTGTGTATGAAGCGGAAGTACATTATGTTGTCTGCAGTGCTTATCCAAGGACCGAAACAACACGGGAACGATATTGATGTGTATCTAGCTCCATTGGTGGAAGATCTAAAACATTGTGGGTTACGGGTACACGATGGGATGCGTACAAACGAGAGAACTTTACTTTGCATCGCTTGTTGTTCTCGCACCATAAATGATTACCCCGCCCTTGCTAAACTGTCGTGCCGAGTACAAAAGGAAGCAAAGCACAGACTCCACCGCTTAGATGATACCGAGAGTTTATGGTGAAACACTCCGCAAAACGTGTACATGCGCCACCGTAGGTTCCTGAGGAATCATCCATATCGCAAGATGAAGCAACTTTTCACGGAAGGAACGAAATGGTTCAGCTCCAAGGCGTTTGAGCGGAGAGATGTTCATGATATTGTTAAGGATTTGGATGTTATGATGAAAAGGGACGTAAATCAAGTACCGTGAAAAGAGCATGTGGAAGAAGAGATCAATATTCGGGACCTACCTTCATCGAGCACCTAGAAGTTCGCCACTACATCGATGTCATGCACGAGAGAAGAATGTCCGTGATGCGTGATTGGTCTCTTACTCAACATTAAGGGTAAAACAAAGGATGGTATCAACGCATGGCTTGACTTGGTCGATATGGGCATAAGACCGAGTTAGCACCGAAAGAGACCGATAAAGGCCGACGTGCTTGGAACACGCTTGTTATACTCTGTCAAAGGCCGAAGAACTGAATCGTGCGGTGCTTGCATGGTGTGAAAGTTCCGTCTGTTACTCCTCCAACATGAAGAGACTTGTTTCGTTGGAAGATTTGAAATTAACCGGCATGAAGTCTCATGATTGTCATGTGCTGATGACACAGATGCTCCCTGTCGCAATTAGAAGTATTTTGCCGGTGAAGGTCCGAGAGACAATCACTAGGCTGTGTTATTTCTTTAACACAATCGCTCAGAAGGTCATCGATCCCGAAGGACTAGATGCTCTACAAGTCGAGGTGGTGATGACTCTATGTAATCTTGAGATGTATTTTCCTCCATCATTTTTCGATATCATGGTCCATCTCATTGTTCACCTTGTGACAGAGATAAAGATATGTGGCCGGTGTTCCACGTAGCATGTACCCGCTCGAGAGGTACATGGAATTCTCAAGTCTTACGACGGAATCGATCTCGTCCGGAGGGTAGCATTGTTGAAGGTTATGCAACAGAAGAGGCCGAGTTCTGCGCCGATTACATGGCCCGTGTCGAACCGATAGGTGTGCCTCGATCTCGCCATGAGGGGAGGCTCCAGGTATCGGGACCATCGGAAGGAAAGCAATCACGCTGATTCTTGCTATGCGATGCTCGAGCCCATTTCACGGTTTTGCAACACATGGTTGTAGTGTCCGCCTATATCGTCGAGCACAAGCAATGGCTAAGGCAAGAGAATCCAAGACGTCAGAGTCTTGGATCACGAGACAAAGATAACCTTCGGTTCAACAAATGGTTGAAGGAGCGACCGATCATCGGAGCTCGTCGGATGACACTGTTGACATGGTTGGCAAAAGGACCAACTTTTACGCTTGTCACATGGAAAGGATATGACTTAAATGGGTACACATTTTACACGAGAGATCAGGATATGAAGAGCACAAATCAGAACAGCGGTGTCCGCATAGATGCATTCAATAATACCGCTAGGTTGACGAGGAGCTCGTACTATGGGTTCATAGAGGAGATATGGGAGCTCGACTACGTACTTTTCAAGATTCCCCTATTTCGGTGCCGTTGGGTCCACCTCCAAAGACGTGAAGGTTGACAAGAATGGCATCACTCTGTGGACCTCGAACGTGTCGGATACCAAGATGAACCATTCGTATTTCGCTAACCAAGTTGTTCAAGTCTTTTATGTAACCGACTGGCCCAACAAGAAGCGCCACGTAGTTCTTCAGGAAAAAGGAGAATTGTCGGAATTGAGAATGTAGTAGATGAGGAAGAGTACAATCAATTTGATGAGTTGCCACCTATCGGAAATGACATCCTGGTCCCAGAAGAACAACATGAGGAAGCAAGCTACACACGCGTCGATCATCATTAAGGGCTAATTTTCATACAAAAGAATAAGCATGTGGAGTAGTTATGAGAAGGGTGCATTGTCATCATGTTTACAAATTTTCATGTGTAATAATATTACATGTAAGGATGATACGACCCATCATGCTTTGTACATATGATTGTGATGATCTTTGTAAGTAGCTTGTGAAGCATTGAAGTATGTATATACGATTGTGATGATCTTAGCAAGTAGCTTGTGAAGCATCTGAATTATGTATATACGATTGTGATGACCTTAGTAAGTAGCTTGTGAAGCATCTGAATTATGTCAGGATTGTGATGACTATCTTCCTTCAATACAAGGCAGAGCTCATGACTATCTTCCTTTAATGCAAGAGGCAGAGCTCCTGCCAATCCTTTCAAAAAAAATGAAAAGTACTTACCACAAACGGTTCTAAATTCAAACAGTCTGTGATGTTTAGATCACAGACGGTTCTAAAATAGAACAGTCTGTGATGTTTATATCACAGACGGTTCTATAATAGAACGGTCTTCCATGGACCCTACCTAGATTGAACAAATGTGATAAGATTGAACAAATGTGATTGCAAGTCGGGTCTTCCATGTCACATTTGTTCAATCTTTAATTACCCTACCCAGAGTAATCTACGAAGTACATCTACAATTTTTTCAAAGTATCATGTTCTCCCACCGTGGCACGCACTGGACGCCGCAGAAGAGCATGTCGTCCGGCATACTACTGACCGTGGCACGACGGTGACGCTGTGCGAGGCCACTTCATATGGCATGAAGCAAATAACACACTCCAGTGTGTCAGGTTCGATCAAGCATCCTATGGTGGCCGTCACCTCGCCATGCTGCCTGCGGGTCTTGGTTGATTTATTAGTCGAGTTCCATCAACATTATCATAAGAAGGGAGAAAAAGCGTTACAAATATTTATATTTTAAGTCTATCCTGATCAGACAAACTGTTGCCACAATGCATATAGAAAGTGTAGATATTCAATTACAAAATCTGTAACTGGTTGTGCCTTATAAATATCGTTGTAGAAATATTGATGGAAATTTCGAACAACACCATAAATAATGGAGGTTCTGCTGGGGGTGTGGGAAAAAGGTCATCACAGACGGTTCTTATTTGTAACTGTCTGTGATAAGTTCGTATCACAGACGGTTATGATTTGAAACCGTCTGTGATATTTAATTATCACAGATGGTTCTAAATTAAAACCGTCTGTGATATTTAAATATCACCGACCGTTTATTAATAGAACCGTCTGTGATATATATTTTCTCAGACGGATGGAAAATCATCTCTGATGATCTCCTTCATCACAGACTTATTGTTACTGACGGTTCACAAAACCGTCTCTGATGACGTTTGCGAACCGTCTGTGATGATGATTTCTGTAGTAGTGATATGCAAAGCATGATGAAACGAGATTATTTCTTCTGAATAGGGTAGTCTATCTTTAGAGAGTACTATTAAGCTAATTTCATAAGTTTTAGAATTTGTACGAGACATTAAATTCATCGTTGAAAAAGCTTACGTGACATTATAAAGTTTACATTTACGAAATCGGCGATGAAGTGAAACACAAGGTTAACACTTAAGGGTTTTGATTTAGCTGGATCTAGTTGAAAAGCTAGTGGTAAATAAGATGTTTTTCTATAACATGGTAGCGTGAACTTTGTAGAGTGTCTTTAAACTATTTTTATGAATATTAGCATTTAGATGAGTTATTTGATCTGTTGTTGAAATATTCTAAATGATCACAAAGGTAACGTTAAATCGAATCAAGTTTCATTTTAAGTTTGCGACTATACTATACATGATTTGTAATACCGCAAAAAAAATCGTTTTCCAGGGTTTGGCTGGGTTTGTCTTCGTTTCCGTGATTCAGGGGTTTGTATTCGGAGAAAGTATTTATCGATGCTTAAGTGAAACTTTTATTAAAGGGTTGGATTTTGCCCAAGTTTTGAATGAGGTATCTTCCGAAATGTCTAGTCTTCTTGACAAGTTTGTTTTCCGAGTAATTGTCTTTTTGCGCCAAGAGATTGAAATTTAATTGGTTTGCACTAAGGTTTTAAAGTTGGACTTTGGATTTTGTTTCTTTTTGTTGGAGGGGTTTCTTTTCTTGTTGTTCCTAGCCTTTTTGGTTAATCACCAATTGTTTAAGTATAAAAAGAGAGAGAGGGGGGGACCCTAGGAAATTTCCCCCAGCCAGCTCCTTCAACCCGGCTCCCATTTCTCTTCTCCTACCGACTCCCCAGTTCTCCTCTTCCCTGGCGCCACTTCTGGATCGAGCTTCCATGGCGATTCCTTCTTCCACCTCCTTCCCCTCACTTGCTTCCCTGGCGTTTTCCCGGCTCGGCGCCCCTAGCTGCTCTGGCGCCTCCTGCTGCCTCTTCTCCATGGGCGACCCCACCTCCAGCTCTAGCTCGGTGACCCCCACCTCCGGCCAGCTCCGGGCCTCCCCTCCTGGTTGCTCATCCTCCCCCGGCGGCGTCCTTCCTTCCTTCTTCCTCCATAAGAAGGATTGAGGTAAAACCCTAGGTCTTTGGGGGGATTTTAAGACTTGCATGCAAGGTGTTTGTGCTATTGCCTAGCTAGGATTCATGATTTTGAGATGTTGGAGGTTGGGGGAATGGAGAGATTAGAGTGATTTGAGATTTCTGGTTCGAGCAGATTTTCGTCCCTTGTTAGAGCGGCTGTTTGAAAATTCTACAAGCGTTTCCTGAGGGTTTGGCTAAAACTAAAGTTGTAGATAATTGAATTACCTTTCAATAGAGACCGAAATCATCAAGTTTCGTTCAGCCATTTAAAAGTTATGACTATTTTACCTCGTGCTGTCCAGAGCGAAGTATTTTTGCGGCTGTCTGCTGTTCGTCGTAAATCTGGGAATAATCGGTGTTTTTCCCGGTCGGTCGGCTATAGAAAAAGTTGTAGATAATCGAATTACCTTTCAATGAAGTCCGGAATCGCTAAGTTTCGTTCAGCCGTTTAAAAGTTATGCCCATTTTACCAAGTGCTGTCCCGGGTTGGCAGATTTCTGTTTTCAGGTTTTGCGAGTGGGTTGCGAAGCCGGCTTAGTATGAGTCATGTGTTGATTTATGGGCATGTTTTTGAGTGAGTTATATCCATGTGCAGGTGGTGTGACCCCAGGTGTGGTAACCTCGTCTCGCCACACCGTCTCGAGAAGTTGAAGGCAAGTGCATCAATTGATTGAACTTTGTGAATTGTAGATTGAATGTCTTGATTGATTTGATATGTGTACCGCTAATGCTTGTTGTGGTTATACTGACAACACGAGTATGGGTAGGCTTTGTGAATACTTATGAATGACATTAGAGAATGAAATTTTGCATGTGCATCCTTGTTTATTTGCTATGTGTGCTACATTGAAGAATGATGTGCCTTGTCTTTGTGGTTTGTTGTGATAACTTATGTTCCGTGCTGGTGCTCACTAGTAGGATTAGGGTGTTATTGATATCAAAGACATGAGTTTTGAGTTAAGTATAATGGTTCAATTCGTGTTCATGATAAAAGGTTATGGTTTTTGTATGAAGTATTGATGATAAATGAATGCGTGGATGGAGTATGGAATTTGATTGCAAAAAATGGTTTAAGTTATGATCAAGATAGATGGAATTAGTAATTACTCGAGTATTGGTGATGTGAGTATGAATATTTGTTGAGGATGTGATTATGAATGTCGAGGATGTGAAGGGTAATTTATGGATGTGAGCAGTGGTTGATGTTTTATGTATTTAGCTATGGCTATACAAATGTGAGAAATAAATGTAGTTCGCAAATTTGTTATGTCATTTGCATTTGTGCATTCATGATGGAAGAGGTGACCCATTCGACAAGGGCCTCTGTGCTCACATGTAGTGAGTGCGAAAGTCCTACCTCGTAGTCCCGTGATCGTGGTTGTACGGAGCGAGTCAAGAAGAGTAGGCGCCCCCACTGCGGGGTGGAAGGGAATGAGAGGGTGCACACCGACGGGTGTGCACTCGGCCATACCGGTATGTGCTAAAAAAGAGGAGATGAGCATGCATAATGCATCGTGCATGAGAATTGTGAAATGAAATGAGCATATGAACATGCAAGCATATTTGCATCTGCTTTGCATTGACAAGGAAGCATCATGTTTAATGAGTTAATTGTGATATATGGGTATGATATTCTGCTTTTGAATGGCTTTTTTGTTGCATTTGTATTGCATTTACGATGAGACATCATGTTTAATGAGTTGATTGTGATGTATGGGTATGATATTTTGCTTTTGAATGGTTTTTTTTGTTGCATTTGTATTCCATTTACGATGAGGCATCATGTTTAATGAGTTGATTGTGATGTATGGGTATGATATTCTGCTTTTGAATGGCCTTTTTGCATTTGTATTGCATTTACGATGAGGAATCATGTTTAATTAGTTGATTGTGATGTATGGATATAAGATTCTTCTTTTGTATGTCTTGTGCACTTGAGTATGAAAGCATAAATACATTCCATTGCATTGTGTGTTGCAACTGATAAATGGGATTGATGAGAATGGGAAGAACAGGTTGAGGTTTGAGGCGTGGACTCATCCGGAAATGTCTTATTGAGGCGAGGGTAAGATTTAGTTATGTTTTCGAATTAGTCGTGGTAAGTGGAGTTAGTATTGCTTCTTCTATTGGTTGATTTCCATTTAATAATGGCTATATTAAATTCTAGATTACAAGTACTTCAGTTGAATTCATTACCTTTTTATTATTGTTGTACTTTGCTGAGTCTTGGACTCACACTTGTTTGCTTCCTGTTTTAGGTACCTTGAAGCTGATTCGTCTGGTTGGGAGTAGTATCACGTGCACAAATTCGTTCTCCAACAATTTATTAAAAAATTCAATAATTCTGGATGTAATTAATGAGGTTGTATTATGTTGTTTGTCGTGTTGGAGTTTCTTAACTTCTATTGGGGAATTTGATTGATTAACTAAGGACCTGCTAGTATGTCTCTTCCTATTTTGAGTGGTTGATACATTATGACTGTTATCATTCTTTTGTCTGCTGAGTGGATGTCCTCTGTTCTAGAGAGGTCATGCCGAAATTTTGTAAATTTCGGTGGCTTAGTTTCTAAGTCGGTCTTAATAGTTTAAAGGGTTGGTAGCATCCGTGGCGCGTTTGGGCTCCGGGGTGTTACATGATTCTTTATTCATTTTTCCGGTGCTAAAAGGGTGCAACCCTAGAATTGTTTTAAAGTTAGTTTTGCATTATTTTGACTTTAATTACGATGGATTATATATTTATTTATTGTTGCAAGTTGCATTTCATTTTACTAAAAGATTGTAAACTAAGTTCTATTTTAAATATTTTTACATACATGGGTCCTTGTTGTTTCGAAACTTCATACAAATTATTTCATCATTTTTGAGCTATTATATTTTCATTTTTATTAATGGCCATATTAAGGTTTTTCAAATGATTACAAAGCAAGCAATTTAAACATAGCTCATAAATTAAATATTTTTGTATATTTGAACATATTAGGGCTAGAGTCACATATAAGAATTTATTTTATCATTTTATGGTTCATGGTATATAGTTTTTATTTAAAGTCCATAATAGTGTGTTTCTCTCATTTTTAATTTTACAATTGTTCAATAACTCAAAAATTAAATGTTTTTGTATATTTGAATTCATCCTAATCTTAGAATCATATAAAATTTATTTTATTATTTTATGACTTATTGTGCATGATTTAATATTAAGACCATATTAAGGTTATTAACAATATTTAATTCAAATAATTTTTCCAAGCTCAAGAATTGAATATTTTTGTATATTTAGGATATTTATGATTTTATATAATGTTAGAAATTTGTTCCATCGATATTGAATTAAAACTGCATAAGATATTGTAGTTTGATTAATAATCAGATTAGAAAATGTATTGAAAAACTGGAAGTACGTTTTCACAATAGAGGAGGCACCAACCAAATGAACTGGGTCTTCTCACGTGGTTGATAGAAGGGGCCCGTCTAGAAGTGAAGCAAAACAGGGGGACAACTAGGGCGCGGTGGCGAAGACTTTCTAGCGATCCTCCAGCGACGGCGACTGCATGGGAAGAGAGAGCTCGGTGGGGCGCATTTGGTGATGGTACCGATTCAAGCAGAGAGGCTCTCAGGTGAGTTGACGATGAGGTCATGCGGCGGCGACAATGGCCGACGGCCGGGAGGAAGAATTACAGCGCGGGAGCTCGGATGGGTAACGGATTGAGGTTCTACAGGTTACGGCGATTCCTTTTTAGTGTTTCTCTTGAGCGGTGGTTGACCGAGGAGTCTCGCCATCGGTGGCCAGCCACGGGGAAGAACGGGCTATGGTGGAGATGAAATTTTGCAAGGAGAGGACCCGATTTTTAGGGTTATTGCTCACTAGGAGGCACAGATGGTGTACCTGGAAGGAATTTGGAATTGGGCCTTTGTGTCACAAGAATTGCAACCGGATTTAACCTTGGAGCTTCTCGGTAATGGTGGCAAGGGAACGAATTGGGATCTCAGGGTGAGGAGAAAGCAAGGGGAATGAGGGAAAGTGTCATGCACCTTGTATCGTGGATGGCGGAAGAACTCCAGAGGGGCGTGAGGTCTATGCTTAAATAGCCGAGAGAAGTCACCTCCCCCGGTGTGGCTTCGCCCAGATAATGCGACGCTTACACAGGTGAAGGAATGGCCGGGCATTGATGAGGTATGGCACAGGAGAATCGAGGTTCAACGTGTCATCTTGGCAGGCGTGGGGCGGTGCGGTGGTTTCGTGACTTGGCTGAGATGGTCGGGCGAACAGACTGCACAAGGCTTCGGTTCAAAGGAAGGAGAAGAAGAGAGGAAAAGGAAGCCAACCGTTGACATGTGGGGTCGAGGACCATTGGCAGTGAGAGAAAGTTCTTCCAGTGATTGCCAGTGCACCGAGTCAACACAGTGGCCGGGCCCACACGTTGGCAAGACGGGGGCGTATTAGGTAGCAAGTCAGCTCGAATAGCTTGGTATTTGCATTAAAACAGCCATCAATTCACCGCCCAATTTGTCAAGGATTTTTGATTAAGATCTCCAGTCAATTTACCATCTCCAGTAAAAACTTTGAGTAAAAAAAGTTCTACAGAGAATTAATTAAAATTCTGACATTATTATCTGCTCAAAATATCATTTTCGGATTTTGATTTATTTAAGGGTTAAAATTATATTATTTATTTTTAAACTTTTTATAAGAGTTTGAAATAAGTATATAGTGCACACATAAAATTTTAAGGTTATTATATTCACTAATTATTTAATTAAAATTATGACACTCCATTATTCAGATTTTCTTGTTTCTGTTTTTGAATTTTTATTCACGATATATGACATGATAAATTTCTGAGATTTTTACTGAGAGTAGGTAACACTTTGTGGTTAATAGGGTAATTTTAGCAGATCGAGATGGTGTCTAAATATTTTTCATTAAATCTGACCTTGCACTGTTTTTAGTCAAAGCAAATGTCTTTTCAATAATTAAGTCTCCTTCTTGTTCATAAAAATTTATTTGTGGGTAGAAATGATTTTCCTGCAGGCCTAGGGTTTAGGTGGAATTTTTTATAAATTTTTACTTTTACCATTTTACCTTTTTCTCATTTCTTACTCTCATTTCTCTTTTATTTGATTATTCTCACAACACAGAAACCAAAAGGAATCCAAATAAAAATATGTAATATCAAGAAACTCAGGAAAAAAATTAACATTCAAATTTAAAGTTTACATTTTATTGTTCCAGAATTTTCAGGATGTTACAGCACCACACGGCACATTCTGATCTACGTCATCTGGTGCCCTTCTTCCTCAGCCGGATCCGCACTCACCATCGTGCTGCCTTGGTGACCCGCCACAATCACCAACCACCTGGCGACGCCCGACGTTTGTAGCGACCCCCATTTTTACATAAATGCAAAAATAGAAATCTAATGTGTATTCAGTACTAGTCCCATGATCAGTAGTTAGTACGCACATTTACAACAATTGGAATCACAACCATACATCATTTTATTACAACAGAAGTTAATTATACAATGTATTTTACAATTCAGAGTATGTAATCGTAGCACAGGAGAAGCAAAGTCTTGCAGTGTGTCCATCCAAGTCTCAGGCAACTGACAAGGGACAAATCCCCAGAAAGATCGTTTCACTTCTAATTTCCGTAACCTGCGACGAAAAGATATTCTTTGAAGCTTCATTGTCTTATCTACCTAAAACAACATAATAAGTAAGGTTGAGTACTTTCGTACTCAGGCAGACTTAAGATATTATTTGCAAATGCATAAATGCAAGTCATATCAAAAGAGGCTTCTACAGTTAATTTGCATAAAGCAACATTTAATTTGTAAGACAAGTTGCAATTCTACAGTTAATTAACATAAAGCAACATTTAATTTGTAAGACAAGTTGCAATTGAGAAACAGAATTTGTAAAAGCATGTTTGATTGATATAAAAGTAACGGTAGAGCATAAATAACAACTCACAGTCCTCCATGACGTGAGTGTTGAGATATCCAATTTTCTACCAACTCGTGGCATAACCATAATCTTTGCCAAAACAAGGCACATTAGGTGAAAATCATCCCATTTTGAAAATTATAAAACATCTAGCTATGCGATGACATTACCAAGTGCTTTTGACCGTAGGTGTGGTAAATTAATTAGATTTACACTCTACAGAGGTATATGACTTTACCCACAAGAAATGATCAACTCTTTGTGCAGCACAATTGACACACTTCCTTTGGTGTGCCGCAGAGAAATCATAACATAACTGTTACATTACCTAAACTCGACTTTGCACTCGTGCAGAGAGATCATAACATAACCGTTACATTACCTAAACCTGACTTTGCACTCGCCCAGTGACGTTAAACTTTTGCTATGTGGAAGAAACATGAATGGCAAACATACCTTGTCTTTTGAAATGGTAATATGAGCAGTACCCTACAATAAAGATTTCTTCCCATAACAAGGCATACACCATTGTACCGACATGCATTTACCCACATCGAGGTGTGGAAGCCCCTCACAAGAAAGCCTAACCTAAATGCTCCTACTAACTCCCGCCTACCAATGTACAGAGCCAGATTTAAGCAACTTAATAGATTAAGGCTGTCCCATACCAACACTTGTGGTTGTACGGATTTCTTGGTTTGTAAGCAAGCCATAGCTCGGTCCTTAATCCGACACGGGTAATAATCTCCCCCTACACAACGTACAAGTCAACCCATATACAACCGGCTATTGCCAATAATTGCTCGCATCTAAACCATAGTTTTATTTTGAGTTTTTATTCAAAATATCCACAAGCGACATCATGTCATAGCCAACATTTTTAATTTCTCAAGAAACAATTTTGATCTGATCATATCCAACATTGGTTCTAAAGCATGGCTAAGCATGGATAATATGTAATCGCTTATACCCATGTTAACATTATGTATTGTCTAACCCTTTTCTATTGTTTATCAAGGTTCACATGTCCATACTTATCAAGAAAGTTCCATGAATTAACAGGTATATCTATCAATACCACAAAATAGTGAATTTATAGAAAATAAGTGCATGCATGAAACAATTTGATAAACAAAATGAAAATTAAATACTAGGATCAATATGATCAATGGGGTGCTTGCCTTGCTTATTTGTCGTTTACGACGAACTCGTGGTCGTAGCTGACGGTGTTGACGGTGGAGTTAATGACGTCGAGTTCTACACGTCGTACAACGGAAATATAGCAAATAACCAACTTTAATAAGGGCAAAAAGAAGACAGACAATAAATCAAATAAAGACTTGCTATAGAAAATAGGCGTGATTTAGGGTTTGGGTTGATTGATTTCATGTTCTTGTGTTTTAGTCAATTAAGTGTATATATTCAAATTATTAACTACTTGAGCGATGCATGGTTTCTTTTATGTATTAGTTTTTCTTATCTTACGAATTCAATAAGCTAAAATTATATATTCTTATAAACTGTAGTCAATTTGTTGTATGATGTATATACGTGAATAGTACTCATTCCTTAATTAACTTTGCATATGAATCAATTTTGAATTCATACATATACATCTTTGCACTTGGATCATATTCTCTTCAGAAAAAAAAATTCAAGTTAAGTTCATCATTTTTACATATTCTGGGGTCCTACTAACACATTAATATTTAAACATCGATTTTGTTCATTTTAGATTTCTGTTGTACCAATTTTGTCCTTTTGAATATTTAGTGCATTGATTTTAACCTTTAATAGGAAATGATTCAAACAAAGTTGAAATTCAAGTATTTTTATATATTTGGAGTTCTTGGAAGTATATGGATTTTATAAAATTAATTTCATTCCATTTTGAATTTGTTTGAAAAATTTTTGTGCATAGCATATATTTAGGCCTTTTCTTTAAATTTAAATTTCAAATTCATCCGGTTCTCTTTTTCAAAATATTTTTGTATATTCTGGATTCACTTTGGTTAGAGGCCGTTCGGAGCAAGCTGCCACCGAGTGGTCGGATCTATAGAAGAAGGCGGCGGCGGTGGTGAGCTTCAGGCGATGAGAATAGAAATTGAGCTACAGGATGAGTTTAGGAGGGCACTAGGATGGTTTATGCGCAATAAATTAGAGAATTTCCTACCGAGTTGTCTAATTGAGTTCGGCTCTGGTTCTTCCCCTTTTCGGTGTTTTGGAGAAATTCAGAGATGGCGGTAGGTATTTGAAGCTTGGCTAGCAGAGGTGAGCTAATGAGGTTGTGTGAACCATTGCGAGTCTTTGGTCCAATATTTATGGTTGAAAATGCCTCGTGGAGGAGTCTGGCTTTCTTGCACATAGCAGCAGAGGGAGGTAGCTTTGCAGCGTGCTTGGGCGCAAGATGATGATCACAGCACAGGAACGGCGGTTACATAGGTATGGCAATGAAGTGCTTAGGCTAGGAGACTTGGAGTCATGCCATTGCTCAACGTGGCAGAGAATTGATTGCCGCGGTAGCGAAATTGATGAGAAAAGATTGCCATGGTAGTATTTTGACAGTGGAGAGGTAAACATGGCGCTGGACAAATGGCCGAGGCAAAGACCGGATTGGCGCTGAGGAGCTGCCAAGGAGGCGCAAGCCGAATGTGAACATGAATGCACCCTAGACGTCGTAATTTAGTGCCTGATTTGATGGCTACTCAAATTGGCAGGGATTGGATAGCCGGCGATCTGTCGTGGCAAGGATTTGTTGGCTTGAAGCTCATCTTGGCAGAGGAAGCAGGCCACAGCAGCTGCCGTGGCAGAAATTTGCAACGAGATAGTTTGCCGTGGCAAAAGATGGGCAAGGATGAGGATTGCAGGATAGAAATTTCTGAGCTAGAATTAATGGGGCTTTCAATTGCCTTGGCAGAGAGGAGTGTAGAGGATTGCTAGAGAAGATGAACTCAGTGACTATCAAGTGGGGCATGTGCACTATTCTATTGATTTGAAACACAACTGCCTTATCTTCTTCCAAGCGTAGGCAATGATATTGAGCTGAGTTGGTTCATGGAATCAGGTAGCAATCTTGTTGTCAATTTAATGAAAATTTTATGGAGTGTACTATGGATAAGTAATATTATCCTGAAAAATTTTCAGCTTCAGATAATGTCTGTAGAATTTATAAAAATTCTGTCAATGCACTGTGCACACACTTCAGTTTTTCTGTTTTTAAATTTTCTATGAGTCTATATCTCATCAATTATTTCTAAAACTTTTTAAAGATTATTTGTGGGCATATTATTCTCCTGTAAAATTTTCAGTTTCATATTATTTGTATTTTATTTATTAAAATTCAGATATTTGTATTTTCAGATTTTTAGCTTTTCATTTTTGAATTTTTATAATTACCAATGTATTTATTATTTCCTGATATTTTTAGTGTTGATGTAATGATCCATAATGAATATAATATAAAACTTTTTGGTCGAAATGATGAAGGAATATTTTCATTTAATTCTGACATCTTTCTCGCTGCTAGTCAAGAAATATTAATAGGCTTTCATTTCATGCATAATTGCTTGATATGAGATTTTGAAATTCAGAAATGAGTATCTGTATTTTTCCTGGTTTTATATAAAATTTTTATTTATTTTATTGTTGTAATCTTTTCTCTTTTCTTTAACCATTATTTGAGTTTATACTAAAAGGATTTTCTATTGTAGAAAAATTCAAGAAAATCTAGGGAATGTCAATAAAATCCATTGAGTTCAGAAAAGCATCAATAAATATTTTTAAATATTTTTAAAAATTAAATTTCTCTTTGTTTGTTAAGTTTTGCTTTGAGGAGAGATTGAAATCAACAAAATAAAAGATTTTCTTAAGAACCAAAATTTAAGAAAATTTTTATTATATGAAATTTCAAAGTAAATTTTATTTTCAACTCATTTTCATATTTTTATTGATTTGAAATGTTATTTTGCACGTTATCCTTTGATTAAGGTTGGATTTCAAGGTATTGAGATGAAAGATAATATTTTAATTCATCCTCTGAATTTTAAATAAAATTTTATTAACTTCATTTTTCAAAACTTTATATTTTTATTTTTATTATTTGAAATTTTGGGATGTTACAACCTTTGGCCGGCTCCGCCCTTCGCGATGCAACCTCTACGCTGCCCGCCACCTTCGGTCACAACTCCGACCGACTCGTCGCTTTCCACCTCCGCGTGTCGCCCTGTCTTTCGCAGCGGGTCCGCCTCCCATCGGTCTACATCATTATTAGCCATCTCGACTTCCGCATGCCCTCCTCCTTTGGCTCCATCGAGACGCAGCCACACCTTCGTCCAGATCGTCGCGCTTCCAACATCGGTTGCCCCTGCCGCGCGTCGGCCCTCGGTGCCTCCTTTGCAACGTTCCAGCCACTGGAGCCTGTGGCCAAGGGCCTTCTCCGAGAGTGCCACAGCCATCCCGCTCGGTCCTTGGCCTGCCCACCATGCCTCGCGGCCGCACTTCATCGACTTTCTGGCGACCAGCGCGGCCTTTGCCGCAGGCCCTTCGTGCCTTGGCGTTTCGTCTACACCTGTGCTCATCTCGGGCGACATGCCTCCGCGCGCGCACTTTGGCCTCCGTGTCACTTGACTCGTGAGGCCTATGCATGCGCCTCCATCGTCACTGGCCCCAGCTTTATGCCTCTGCGTGACGCATCGCATTTGCATGGACTTCGAGCCGCCCGAGCTCCCTTCGTAAGCCCGTGAAGCCCACAAGCTCGGTCAACGCGCCCGCACGGTGCTCCTCAGCCTTCAGCCATCAGCTCGCCTGCGCCGGCCTCTTCGCTCGCAAGCTACTCCCGTGAAGCCACACCAATCGAAGTTGTTTGCCCATGAAGGCTTGAACTTCCATCCAGACTTGAGTTGTAGAACTCACGTGAACAACCGAGAGAGAGAGTTGATCGGACTTCAAATGCATTCAACTGGTTTTCATTCGGTGGATGCACCAGTGGATAAGGCCATAGAGGTGGGCACTTGGGCCGTGCCTTTGTTGGCCAGCCTAAGGCACGGCAGTGCTGGCCAACACAAAGCATGGTCCAGCACAAAGTGGGCCGTGCTAGGCTAGCCCATTATTGTTCTTCAGGCTATGCCGGGTTGATGAAAAACGTAGCACGGTGGGCAGCATGGCTCAGCATGACGGCAGCACGCAGGGCACGGGCACGTTTGGCACAACCACGGCACGCCCAGCACAGCTGCGGGCCCGTGGCAAGGCACGACGACACGTGGTAGGGCATTCCAACCAACCACGGCAAGGATGTCGGAGAGGGGGATAGGGGTTACCTGGGAGCAGTCGTGTGGCCAGGGCACCGCACCGTCACCGTGCTGCCAAGCCACAGGAAAGCATTCGAGCTGTCAGGGCATGGGAGCCATAGCCATTGCCGTGCTGCCGTAGCCATCGTTGTACGCCTATCGTTGCTGTGGCCCACGCTGCCGCCTCCTCTGTGGCCCGTGCTAGTCTCTCAAGTCGCCGTGCTGCCGAGCCGACGGGATGCCACACCGAGCCGACGCACGGTAGCTCGGATTCCATCCTCCTACGTGGCGCTCCGCCTCCCTCCTCCCACTTGGCCGCGCGGTGTTCCGCCTCCTCGCCCATCGCCCGTGCGGCAGCCTCGCCGCACCTCACCCACCACATGCACGGCCGCCTTGCTGCGCCTTAGCCACTGTGTCTCACGGCTGCCTCGCCTCCCAAGTAGCGACCACTCACCTCCCTGGGTCACCCGCCTCGTTCGCCCCCACTACCGGTCCCCTCCCCTCACCTCCCTCGGCCCGACGGCCGCTCGCCTTGCTTGGCACTCGCCTTGCTCGCCTCCATTGCCGTGGTGGAGGGAGGTGACAGAGGGAGCTGGGGCCAGCCGCGTGGAGGCAGAGGCACAGAGCCGTGGACGTCTCAAGGGGAGGGGAGGGTTTGGAGCTCGAAGGGAGTCAGAGGACTTGAGTACTCGACACTCGAGTCGAGTGAGTGTAGTGAGGGATAGCGGGAGAGAGAGGGGGGCATGGCCGCTCATGTTGGTGGGAAGAGAGAAAAGGGAGAGAGAGGAGTGCGGGTCTCGGTGGGAGTGCGGGATTGAGACATCGAGAGAAAAGGGCGAGAGAGAGGGGCGCGGGAGAGAGAGAAAAGAGAGAGGTCTTTGATCGCACGGGAAAGAGAGAGAAAGTGGCGTGGAAAAAGAAAGACAAACTCACATGCACGAAAATAAGGAAAAGCGACAGCGATTTGATTGAGCAATTGCATCCCGCTTTCAGTACAGAGCCATGGTTTCTCTCATCATATATCGCTCTTGGCTTTGTTAGCTAGCGTCTGTTGTGCACTACATGCTCTATATATGCTAGTAATGATTCAATGCTCTTTTGGAAGGTAGCTTGAGCTCTATGTGTGCATGCATGCAACCGCGTGATTTTGAATGGATGCTCACACTCGAGGGAATCACGGGAAGAAAATCATGTGCCTGATGTATTTGAAGTTTGGAATGCAAGAGAGACAGCGATGTTATTGATCGATTCCATCCCGCTCCTGTCCGCGTGATTTTGAACGGACACGCTCACACTCGAGGGAATCATGGGAAAGAGAGAATGTGATAGAAAGACATAAAGCTGCTACTGTTTAATTTTCATCCCGTGCAGGCGCGTGCCTAATTTCAATTTGCAACAAGCATTTCAATCTTTACGCTATAAAATCAGCCCGAAGGCTATGATTTGTTCAGTCCGAAGACATCTCTCGCACACTCTCTTTTCTTACCCATTTTTACTCAGCACATTTTGCACATCTCTCTCTAATTGCTTTCCTTTTTTGCTCTCCCACTACGAAATAAAATGTTTTGCAAGAGCAAGAGTACGAGAGCATGCCCTCGCTCATCAAGTCCCCCTTGTCAAGATCAAGAGATCGATCTACGCCAACTCTCCCCCAGCATAGGAAACTACGGCATGGATGACCATCATCTGGATGGCATGCACGGCATCGAGAATGCTTCATACATTTCGAATGCACCGAACGAGGATGTCGCTACATCGGTGTATCCGAGATGGGCATCAGTATCCACACCGAACACGTAGCCTAACATATCAATGCAGCCAGCATGAGCGTCCATATCGGGCAGTTGACAGGCGTGGTGCTGGCAACATATGGACAAAACCGTCAAAATTGTGGATGGACGTGAGGTAGTGTATGCTATTTACAAATATTATCAATCTAAACTATCTGCTCGTGCATGTGGTGGAACAGGTCATCTGAACTATCTGAACGTGAGGCAGTGTATGCTATTTACAAATACTATCAATCTAAACTATCTGCTCGTGCATGTGGTGGAACAGGTCATCTGAAGAGACACACGGAGAATTGCTTGAGGAAGATATCGACCGGATGGAGGTCGCGAGGGCGCAGTGGAACCTGACTCAACTTCAACACTGACGGTTCTGTAAGCACATGGGTATACATTGCCGACATAGCTAGAGATGAAATTGCACGTTACATAGTTACGGAGGATCTTCCGCTTAGAATGGTTGAGAGTTCTAACTTTGTGAGAATGGTGCAATGTGATTTTTACCTGCAATACTGACATGTTAGTAGAAGAACAACTACACGTGACATTTACAGAATATTTACAAATAAACTAGAAATATTAAAATAGACATTCATGACACTTAGTTTTTTATTTGCATTAACATCAAATATATGGACTTTCACTCATCAAAGAGCAGTCTATATTAGTGTTGTTGTGCATTACCTAGACGATGAGTATGTACTAAACAAAAGAGTCATAGGGTTTAGAACAATCTCTGAGTCACACACCGAAGAAAATATCGCTACCCATATACTTGAGGTTATTAATGACTTTAAAATAGAAAGTAGAATTATTTCAATCACTCTTGATAATGCATCAGCTAACACGACAGCTATAGAGCATCTCTCACTGCACTTGGAGACTTATATTGAAGGTTTTGTACTTCACCAAAGATGTGTATGCATGCCATATTATTAATTTCATTGTGCAGGCAGGTTTGGTTGTAATAAAACATAGTTTGGAGGGCATACACAGTGCTATTGATTTTACTACAAATTTGCTTGTAAGCTTTGCCCAGTACTCATAGTACTGTAGGGCTAACAATAAGAAATCAAAAAGATTCAACCTTGATATGAAGGATAGATGGAACTCAACTTATACTATACTGCAGCGGTGTAAAGGCTACGAGCATATTATTACTATCTTCGTCAACTGCAATAATGGTAAGGCATTAGTTACTAAAGAGGATTGGAAAATTGCTAGTCACTTTCATAATTTTTTAGAAAATTTTAAAATGCAACTAAACAATTATCCTGTGTGTACTACCCAACTTCTTTCTTAGTCATCGAGTGGCTTTAGCTTATTGCTAAATGTTTGAAAGAAAATAGAGGTAATTATATTTTACATCACATTATAAAACAAATGGAGAAAAAATTTTAAAATATTTTCAAGCTATTCCACATCTGTACTATTTTGCTACTATTTTGGATCCTTATAGAAAATTTCCGACTTGCGGTAGCCTTCGAGGGAATAGGTAAGGCATTCGATCTTGATTTCTCTGAAGCCTATACTCATGTTTATAACAAGTTTTTCTGAGTTTTTGACAAATATTACGAGAAGTTTGGCACCAAAAGTGAAGCATGAAGATCTACCTCAACAACGCAATAAGCACGAGGCAATTAGATGGTTTCAAGCATTTGGAAGAAGTTGAAAGGCAAGTCATCTAGTTCGTCTTCTGAGATGTCGAGCAGGTCGTAATGGAATCCAGGGTTAGTGATCAACCACTACCTCAACACGCCTTTCGTGGAGACAGATCTTAACATGGATGAGAAAAATCAACTCAGCTTGCTCTTGTAGTGGAAGAATAACCAATGTATTTACCCCCATGCTATTCCATTTTGCACGGGATGTACTTACGGTTCTGGTGTCTATGGACTCGTTGGAATCCACTTTCAGTTTGGTGGGGAGGATACTTGAGCCGAGAAGGTTATCTCTCATACCTGAGATGATTGAGGCAATAACATGCCTCAAAGACTAGGAGTGTGTAGATGACAGGACACAACATCGACCTGAGGATCATGAGACAACGAACGCAATAGCCAACTTTGACAATCTTAGCCTCGGGTAGTCTAAGTATATAAACGTAGTTACTGTACTACTTTCCTTACTAGGGGTACCCCACACCAGGGTGTAAGGTTTTTAACGAGGCAGTAACTCTGTACATATTCAAGATTTAATAAAATTTACTTCTTTTCTACCAATATTTGTGTCCATTGCTAACAATACTGATATCCACACAGGATGTTTCTTTTGCATGCTTTCTTTTGGACCTTGCTTTGCGTGCACATTTCTTCTCATCATTTAATTACTTACTTTGCTAATTTGTCCAAAGATACACAAGGGAGCGAATGCGTGTTCACTAATAATGATTTAATAATTGGCATAATGAATGGCCCAACTTTATTTTGGATAATCCAAGCGAATGTGTGTTGCTTGATTGTAGATTTACATATTTCTTTGATCAAGGTGTCTATACATTCGCTGCATACCGTAGCATTGTGTACGCACACTACTGCAAGCAACTTTGGGTCATTTCCACTCGTCACAATAGTGTAAATGGGTTGAGCCTGGGCCGTCACAGCACAAAGTAAGCATGAAGCGCAAATAGGCCATGCCTAGGCTCACTGAAGGCGAGTTGGGGCGGCCCGGCCCAGCACAGCGGGCATGACGGGCCATCGTGGCCTGGCACGGTTTAGGCCCAAAGCACGATGGGCTTTGTCTTTGGCTCTTTGCCCAGACTGACGCCCACCTCTATAAGGCCATACATTTGTCGATATCTTGTAGCATTGCGACATAAGCTACTACAAAAAACTTCGAGTCATTTCCTCTCATAGCAATAGAGTAAATGGACCAGGCCTGGGCTGGCACAACACAAAGCAGACATGAAGCACAAATGGGCCATGCCTGTGCTTGCCAAAGGCGAAGCTGGTCGACCACTGCACAGCAGCATGACGGGTCATCGTGGTTCGCACGGTTTATACCGGCACGATGGGTCGTCTTTGGGCGGCTGGCCCAAGATGACGCCTACCTCTATAAGGCCATGTGAACCGTAGAGCTGAGTCTGACTGAGTCAAAGAAGATATCAGGAAGTTTCTTCTTTGACCGAATATCAGGATTCAGGATGTTCAATTTCTTCATTTTTCAAATTGAATCTACTATATTTTGATCTACAATTTTTCTCTATCATGTCATCCACTAAATTTGATATTGAGAAGTTCAATGGCAAGATCAGTTTCTTTATACGGCAGATTCAAACAAGAACAGGGGGTAAGTGAGTGGCATTTGCGGGTAATTTTCATCAACTTCTGGTGGCCTTTTTTTCCCCTTGCGCTGGATCCGTGCGCGGATCACCCAAAAGCTCGCTCCGCGTTTTCAATTCATTTCCAGCTCCGCTCCGAATCCAGATTCATGGATCAGTTTTTAGAGTTGGTAGCGTTTGGTTTGGATCCAGCTCCTCTAAATGAAAAAGCAGGATCTGGAGCCTTACCAAACAGGCCCTTAGTGGGCGTGAGGAAAGAATTGCTTTTTACCTCGATGACTATTCTAGTGCCAACAAAAGTGGGATTTTATTGCAATTTTGATTATTGGCAAATATTCATGCACAATTTAGACCATTATGTCTATTATTTTTTGCTCAGCGGTTTATTCATGCACAATTAAGGTTTTCATGTTTATTATTTCATGCCTATTATTTTGTGCTCATTATTGGCGGAATATTTCATACACATTTTCATGCTTATTATTTTATGCTCATATTATTGGCAGATGTCATTCACTGGAATTAATGCTTTTATGCATATTCTTGGCAGATTTCATTGTAATTCAGGCGGACTTTATCACTAAAGATTTATTGGATGTTTTGTCATCGATTTATCATTGGCGGAATTTATTATTGGCAATTTGTTTGACATTTCATTGTCTACTTTGGAGACTTTGGAGTAAAAAAATGTCAGTTGAGGAGATAACTAAATTTGGTGTTTCATCACCGTTAATTGGAACTTGGTGTTTTATCACCGTTATTTTGGTGTTTTATTCACCATTTAGATGTGTCGACCATTATGGAGTTTTTGGCAATATTCATTTGGAATCTGATGATACCTTGATGGTAGCATTATACTTATGTAATATCCTAGAAATTTTAAAAATATGAAAAATAAAAATTTAAAATTTGAAAATGGAATTGAACAAATATTTCAACTGAAACCAAGATTTTTTATTTTAAATATCATCTTTTACTTCATTTTCTAGTATTTCAACCTAAAAGAAAAGAACAAGTTGCTACATTAAATTTTTGTCTAAAATAAAAAATTTAAAATGAGTTGAAAATGTAATCTTATTTTGAATACCCATCTTTTCTGAATTTTTCTAACCTTATTGATTATTCTTAGATATTTGGCTTTAAAGAAAAATCAAGAAATGAAATTAGTAAAAGAGTAGAGAGAGTAAAAAGGTAAAAGATGAAAGTAAAAAGCCAAAAAATGCCATTAAACTTTGAGAAGTCTTCATCACATCTTTTCGTCTGTCCAAAGATTTTTAATGAGTTAGGTAAAGAAGTAAATAGACAAGTGACATGTTTTAACATCAAAACAATGATATGAACGAATTTTACAAAAATAATTAAAGCTTATCTATGGTTGAAAATTTTACCATGTCTACCTCATAACAATATTAACTCCTGGTAAACATATCAAAAATTAATGAGTACATTTACAGCCTTTTACAATTCAAATACAGAAATCATGAAAATCTGAAATCTGCAATGTCAGAATTAATAGAAAATAAATATACAATATTTTGATCTTAAAATTTTATATACGAAATTCTATCCCATATAAAAGTCTCTTAAAGAAGTTTCAAAATTTTTGAATCCATCTTCATCCTCAATAAAATAAAAACATAAGTGAACAAATAAAGCAGTCAACATTATCAGAATTGTTATAATTTTTCTGTAAGAGTTATTAACCTGAAAATTTTACAGTAGGGTAAGAACTATCTCTAGATAACTCAGTAAAATTTTGAAAAATATCCAATCATTAATGCTAGCTCATTCATTGCGCTTGCCCTGTCTGCTGGAAATTGTTAGTCTTCTATTTCACTGACAGTGGACCCGACAGCCCTGCTCAGCTTTCTTCCTCGCCAGCTCCGCTTGCCCATGCTGCCTGTGATCACAGCCATGCCTTGCGCCATGCCCTGGCAATCGGTCATAGTTGTCTTAACTGCCATAGCAAATCAAGCAAATCAACTCAGCCCCTTGTCACTGCCGAATCACATCGCCATCCATGCCTCGGCCGCTCCGACGCATGCCCATGCCCAGCCTTAAGCCATCCCAAAACTTTGCCACAATAGTTCAATGATCCCAAGCAATCTCAAAATTGGCTCTTGTTTTCCCTGCCTCGGCCAAATCTCTCGCCACTGCCATATCAAGCAACCTTGCAGCATCTCTGAGCAACCTTGGCTTCTGTCACCCCCAGCCAGCTCTGCTCTTGCCATATCTCTGTCACGGCAACTGCCTTCGACAAGTGTCTCCTTCTCTAGTACCCGCGAACAAGCTGGAGGCCAACCAAGCTCGCATGTTGTGCCGAACCACTTTACTACCCGTTTAAGCCCCCAAACCACACCCCAAGCATCTGCATACCCCCTTGTAGACCTGGGCATATGGGCGTGCCTCAATGGGCGGCCCGAGGCACGGAGGGCACGGCACGGTCCAAGCCCGACCCGGCACGTTAGAGGGCCGTGCCGGGCCGGTCCGATCATCAGCTTCGGGCCGTGCGGGCTCAAAACGCTGCACGATGGGCGGCACGCCCGCCCGACCATTTGGGCGTGGTCTGCTTCTGCCCGCAAGACGTATATGACGTCGGCCTAGAGCAAGACGTTTTTCTTTGCTCTAAGAACTCCCAAGCTCAGATCTTGGAAATGATCAGGCTCAAATCTTAATTGAAAAGAGGCACAAGGACCAGAGATCCAAGCACTGAAGAACACTAGAATTTCTGAACTATTAAAGCTTGAAAAAGCTGAAATGTTAGGGTATAAATGAAGTCTAACCAAACTTCACCTACACTTGACCCGAAAAAGGAGATTCCAGTGATAGCAAAATGCAACATTCACATGATAATGATGCATTCACATTTGAACCAAGAATTAAATAACATCTTTCTATTTTGCGATAATACTACTAATAGTTTATAAGGCGATTTTTACAATCAACTTCATGTGTCTCGTGCCTTTTCCTCTCGTCGCAATAGTATAAATGGGTCGGGCCCGGGGCACGCACGGCGAAGCACGGCGCAAATGGGCCGTGTTTGGGCTCGCCGAAGATGAGTCGGGCCGGCCGGTCCGGATGACGGCACGACGGGTCGTTTACCGCACGATTCGCCCGAAGCACGATGGGCCGTGCACAGCCGGCCCGACCCGACACGATGCCCACCTCTACCCCCTTGGGACTTCACCAACCGAAAGTGCCTCCAAAATCCTTCGGCGCTGCCGTTTCCACCAAGGGTCGAAGCATTGCGCCAAGTCTCCAATCAAGAGCTTCAGTGAATGAAAATCAAGTACATGCTTCATTGTCATCTTACTTCACGCAAAAACTTGCCCCTGCCGAGGAGCTTCTTCAATCTTATAAAATTTGAAGACCAAAATCAATCGGATTTAAGAGATATGAAAATAATAAAGTGCCAAACTGCAGCATATCTTATCTTTTACTATAAAAAAATAACATTTTACTGTGAAAAATTCTCAAAAAAATTACCACACGTAGGGGAGATGCGATTCTACAATTTTGTAAAATTTGAAGACCAAACTCAATTAAATTTGAAAGATATAAAAATAATAAAGTATTAAACAACAACATACATTACCTCTTACTGCCAAGAAAACTACATTTTACTGCCTATTACTCAATGTATTACTGCATGTTGTATACAACAGCATCATGGTGTAAAATTTATGAAAATTATAAGTAAAAGTTTTCAAAAAATCTCAAACAATTAGCATATGTAGGGTAGGTGAGCTTCTACAGGTCTACAAAATTTGAAGATAAAACTCCAACGTATTTGAAAGATATGAAATTGACAAAACACTAAACAATGAAAAATCACTAATTAGCCAAATTTGCCTTTTTCATATCTTTCAGCTGATATTTATTTTGGCCTTCAAATTTTATAAGGTTATATAATTTCACCTTCCCTATCTATGGTAATTTTTAGAAATTTTTGAAAATGTACTTATAGTTTTTGTGAATAAGAACTTAGTTACATTTGTCTGACCTACAAGAAATATTTGGAAAATTCTCAAAAAATTACCACATATAGAATAGATGAGTTTCTACAATCTTGTGAAATTTAAAAACCAAACTCAATCGGATTTGAGAGATATGAAAATAAAAATATGCCAAACAGTAGCATGTACTATCTTTTACTATCATAAAAATAACATTTTACTATGAAAAATTCTCAAAAAAATTACCACAAGTAGGCAAGGTGAGATTTTATAGCATTGTAAAATTTAAAGACCAAACTCAATCGGATTTGAGATATATGAAAATAAGAAAGTGTCAAACAACAACATATACTATCTTTTACTATAAAAAAATAACATTTTACTTCCTATCTGTCGACGATTCGGGAACCGGTCCCCCGTCGAGCTTACTTGTTGAATGAGGGATCAACTTGGGGCCCCTTTTCCGCCAGGGTTGTACGTCTGAGAGCGTGCTGAGCAACAGAACGGGGTATATGGGACAATCGTAAGCACAGAGGGTCATTTTTATCCGTTTAAGCCTCTCGGGAGATAATAACCTACGTCCGATGAATGCACTCGATGCTAAAGTGGGTGTAACACCCCAATTTTGCTTTTCTTGCATTTAAATGGTATTTTGAATTTTGAGAATTTCGGAATTTATTTGGATTTATTTTGAATTAAGCCATTTACCAAATTAATTAAATAATAGAAAAGTTAAAATAAAATTTTGCTGAAAATATTTTATTTGAGTCACAAATGTCCTAAAATATTTATGAGAATTTTTCCAGAATTTTTCTAGTATTTTTAATGCCCCAAATAAATTATTTTATTTTTGGGAAATATTTTTAATCGGAAAAGGATTAAAAATCCTGTGAATGCGATCTTGGCCGAAATCATGCTGCCCGTTCGGAAAAACCCTAGCACGGTGACCGTCCGATCCTCATCCGACGGTCCACGTCGCGCCACGTCGCCTCTTTCCGAATTGTCGCCGGACTCACGGCCGCCGCCGTGTGGGCCTCGGTTTCCACGCTTTTCACGGAAGTCGAGGGCACTATTTAAGGCGCCGCCACCCGTGTCGTGATCCCCACCTCGCGCCGCACCCAGCCGTACACCGCACGTCGCCCGAGACGCCGCCGCCTCGCCGCACGAGCTCGCCGAAATCCCCGAAGCCTTCCGCTGAAGTTCCTTGCGCTGTTCCGCCGCCACGGCCACTCTCATTGCCGCTCGTGCTACCACCAACTCATCTTTCCAAGCCACGCTCGGAAGCCACTTTGTGCCGGAGGACCACGGAAGCGCCGCGCCGACGTCATCGTCTTCGTCTCCGGTGAAGCGCCGCCGCGTCATCGTCGCCGAGCCGAGCTTCCACAGCCATCCGATCGCGCATCAATGGCCTAGATTTCGCCACGCCGCCCTTGAACAGTAAGCCTCATCTTCAAACCTCATCCGTTAGATCTAGATCCAACGGCTCGGATCGCACCGCACCGTGCACTGTTCACCGTGTCATCGACAAGACGGACCCCCGTCGGTGGCACAAGATCGCACCATGCACCCAGACGCCGACAAGGTGGACCCACATGTCGTGCATTTGTCTGCATCGATCGCGTGGTCGCCGCGGCAAAGACGGCCCACTCGTCACCAAGACGCACCGTGCGTGTGACGTCCACGCTCAACGTCACGGTGGGTCCCACCTGTCGTGACATGATGACGCAATAAATAATTTCCGAAAAGAAAAATATTTAATTAATTCGGTTTAATTGATTTAAAATGTATTTTGAAACTTCAACGCTTATAACTTGCGTTTTAACTCCGATTTGAGTGATTCCAATTTCTATAAATTTGTAAAATTGTGATCTTTCTGTTTATGAATTTTATTTGAATTTTTGAGTACTGTTTGTCTACTGTTTATTTATTTATTATTATTTATTTACGTTCTGCGTAGATGTTGAGGTGCCGAAGGTTTTCGAGGGAGAGGTTCGACCGTGAGCAAGCTCAGAGCCGAATCAGACTTTTTGAAGGCAAGTTGTGTTTGATCATGTTGAACCTAGTAGGGAAAATTATTTTGATTCAATTTATTGCATGCTAATTTAGTAAAATTGGTTTGAATGAATTTTGGGATTAGCTAAATGCCTAGTTGTTGTATGCCACCTTGTTGTAAATAATTGTAGGCCATGAATCATTTGTCACCCTAGGTTGTGGATTAATAGTTGGACATTAATTAATTGCCAACATGGGTTGAGTAGACCAAGTAGTATGCTTAGCCCCGCCACGTGGACAATTCATGATTTTGGAAATACCAAAGTAAATATTGACTTAATGAGATATGGAACATGTTTTGTGAATGAGACATGTGTTATTGAGTTGATGATGGCACGTGGTGCAATGGTAAAGAACCGGGTGGGAAAATGATTTAGGCGGGGCAAATGGCAAGATTGTTTCGTGGGCCAAGAGTGGCAACTAGGCGGTCGATTTGGTTTTATTGGTTTTGGATATTGAGTTACACTTGGGTAGACTTGCCTCGGTCAACTAAGGACCTAACCTTGCAAGCATTTGAACTGAGTCTTTCATACAACCACAAGCTCTAGTAATGGGACGGGCTTAGGCTGAGTAAACTGGGAAGTCCATTCTTTGGTACTTGTCTGGGGGTGTGAGGCCCGAGAAGCGGAATGAGAACTCACATGGCGCAAGAGGGGCCCCGGTGTGGTAACTAGTCCCTCCAAAGTGTTGAAACCTTAGCAGGCAAGATCGGGTTTAGATGGAACTTTGGAATGGCCGTTATGGTTATTTGCCTTGGTGGTATTTGTTGTATCTTGTGGGTAAAGTGTATAACCTCTGCAGAGTGTACAACCTATTCAATAGCCGTGCTCACGGTATTGAGCATCGCTTCGGTGATTCTGATCAAGGGTTAGATTTTCATGAAAATGACTTGTTGATGGAAATGCTTGGGTTGGTAATGATGAACTGGACTTAGGACTAAAGAATGATTTACGATTGAAGTGTTTGTGAAAGTTACTATTCCTACTACTATTTTCTTGCTTTGCAAATTATTCTGTTTATCTTGAATCTTTGTCTTGCACATGAACCATAGCCTATCCTTTGTACTAAGCCATGCATGTAGAATATTAGAATTGCATTCTGTGCATGACTTCTTGAGTGCTCAAAGTACTCACCCCACAACAACACAACTTCAATTGAAGAAGAAACAACCCCTGCTCAGGAGGAGGAGTATCAGGAGGAGCCGACGAACTAGGGAGCGAGCCCGATCCGGTTACTGTGGCAAATTGGTTGGCGCCACGAGTTTATTTTTACTTCCGCTGTTTTTGAATATTTTAATAATTTCCCGCCCTGCGAGGCGTATCTCTGTAACTTGACCATAAGGTCAATCAACCAAGTTTGAATATTTAATTAAAGTACTTATTATTTCGTTGGTTGTGATTGTGACATGTACCAATGTTGAGACTGTGTGCACTAGCGTGATCTCGGACTAGTGCTAAATCACGAGGGTCCGGATTTGCACATTGGGTCCCGACGATGGGTTACAACGCGCTTGCTCGGAGGCCCGAGCGATTCTAAGGACTCCGTGGACAAGCGATGTGTGTAAATGTGTGTGTATGCTGAAGGTCCAACCCACAATCCATCGTGGGAGGGTATTTATAAGGGAATTACAGAGAGACAAATCATTTATTATAGAGGCGTTCTCGAGAGGGCGAGGGCGGTCAGATGGCGCGCCACCGCAGAGTACCACGCGACGTGGGTGCAGCAGCGTGAACCAAAGCGGCGCGACCGTGGCAGCCTGGATCCGGACGTCACGATCTCTCGAGCATTGCGCATTTAATGCCACGTCGCCTTGTCGCGGCCCCGAGCTTGGCTTGCTCGGGGCGACTGATGGGGGCGGGATAGCCCATGAGCAGACTACGAAGGTCGGCCTTGCATGCACCATCCGCAAGAGCATAGTCGGTTAGCGCCGGCCCGACGATCATCATGGTACGGTATATCCAATCGACGACGGCTAGCCCCGAGGCTAAAGGGGAAAAGGCCTTTGCCGAGGCCTCCGCCTTAAGCCTCGAGACTTCTTAAAGAGGGATTGGAGTCATGCGGCGAAGAGCTACCGCGGTGCCCTAGCTGCCCTTGCTCGGGAGTGAGGAATCTCATAGCAAAAATCGCCACGGTGCTCGAGCAATCATGGTTGAGGCGGAAACCTCGCGGCTAAAATCGCTGTGGCATCCGTGCTGTTATTGCTCGGGAAAAAGATCTCGCAATGAAAGAAACATTTGCGACATCCGAGCAACCGAGGCTCGGGACAGTCTCGCGTGGAAGAGCTCTGCGGCATCCGAGCAAGCGTGGCTCGGGGGCAGTCTCGCGGCGAAACCACGCGACATCCGAGCAAGGCTCGAAGCAGATCTCGCTGGCGAAGAGCTATCGCGACATCCGGCGTGGCGGCTCGGGGACAGTCTCTCGCGGCGAAGAGCTCTGCGACATCCGGCGGCGGCTCGGGGCGGGTCTCGCGGCGAAAGAGCTCTTTCGGCATTCGGCGGCGCGGCTCGGGACGGGTCTCGCAGCGAAAAACTCTCGGACATCCGAAAGCAGCTCGGGGCCGGGTCTCGCGGCGAAAAGAGCTCTGCGGCATCCGAGCAAGGCTCGAGCGATATCGCAGCGAAGAGCTACTCTGCGGCATTCGGCGGCTGCTCGGGCGGAGTCTCGCGCGAAGAGCTCTGCATGCATCGAGCAAGGCTCGAACGGGTCTCGCAGAAGAGCTACTGCGGCATCCGGAGCGGCGGCTCGGGACGAGTCTCGCGGCGAAGAGCTATTGCGACATCCGGCAGTGGCTCGAGGGACGGGTCTCGCGACGAAAACTCTGCGACATCCGGCGTGCCGCTCGGGGGACGAGTCTCGCGGCGAAGAGCTCTGCGACATCGAGCAAGGCTCGAGAGCAGGTCTCGTAGCGAAAAGCTCTGCGGCATCCGGAAAGTGGCGAGCTCGCGACAGTCGCGCAATAAAACTCTGCGCGCATCCGAAGCGGCTCGGGGCGTGTCTCGCGGCGAAGAACTCTGCGGCATCCGAGCATGGCTCGAACGGGTCTCGCTGCGAAAAACTATTGCACATCCGAAAGCGGTGGCGGCTCGGAGACAGTCTCATTGCGAAAGCTATGCTGCATCCGAGCAAGGCTCGGGGCAGTCTCGCGGCGAAGAGCTACTGCGGCATCCGAGCAGCGATCTTTGGCGCGAGGCGGTCTCGCACGAAAAGTTATGCGGCATCCGAGCAAGGCTCGAAGCAGGTCTCGCGGCGAAGAGCTACTGCGCATCCGGCGACTACGGCTCGGGGGCAGTCTCGCGGCGAAAACTCTGCGGCATCCGGCGTGGCGGCTCGGGGCAGGTCTCGGCGAAGAGCTATCGCGACATCCGAGCAAGGCTCAGCAGGTCTCGCGGTGAAGAGCTACCGCGCATCCGGCGGCGGCTCGGGACATGTCTCAGCGAAAGAGCTCTGCGGCATCCGAGCAAGGCTCGAGGAACAGGTCTCGCAGGCGAAGAGCTACTGCGACATCCGGTCACGCCGGCTCGAGGGCGAGTCTCGCGGCGAAAGAGCTATTGCGGCATCCGAGCAAGGCTTCGGGGACAGTCTCGCGGCGAAGAGCTACTGCGACATCCGGCGTGGCGGCTCGGGGACATGTCTCGCAGCGAAGAACTACTGCGACATCCGAACAACGCGGCTCGGGGATGGTCTCGCGGCGAAGAGCTCTGCGACATCCGTAGCGGCGGCTCGGGACGAGTCTCGCAGCCGAAGTGCTCTGCGGCATCCGAAAGCGGCTGGCTCGGGGCAGTCTCGCGGCGAAGAGCTACTACGGCATCGAGCAAGGCTCGGGGCGGTCTCGTAGCGAAAAGCTCTTTGCGGCATCCGGCGGCCGCGGCTCGGGAGATGGCAACCAGCGAGATGCGGCGGACTCACCGCCGCATCCCAAGCATGGGTCGATGCTCGAGGAACGGCAGGCGAGACATGCTTGACCGCCGCGCATCTCGGACGTGAACTAGACGTCCGGGGGAACTAACTAGCAGGTCATGAGAGGACTCATGCCGCCGCATCCCAAGCATGGGTCAGATGCTTGAGGAACCGGCAGATGAGACATGCTCGAACCGCCGATCACGGACGTGGACTAGACGTCCAGGAACTAACTGGCAGCGAGAAGACCGCACGGCGAAGGACGTGCTCGGCGCGGAACATGGATAGCCCCCGAGCGAAGCGCGTGCTCGGGGGAAGAGACTCGCGCCCGAGCGAAGGACGTGCTCGGCGCGAAACATGGATTTGGTGTGGCCTTCCGGATCAGGAACGCTGGCCACGCCTTCGCCGTCGTAGCACACGTTGTCGTCCTCCACGTCGCCGAAGACGCAGAGGTCTTGATTGTCTTGAGAATTCGGCATCCTCAGGGATTCCTCGCGAAAGGACTTCAGTCGATCCCCACGGATGGCGCCGCTGTCGATGATTCGGGAACCGGTCCCCGTCGAGCTTACTTGTTGAATGAGGGATCAACTTGGGGCCTCTTTTCCGCTAGGATTGTACGTCTGAGAGCGTGCCGAGCAACAGAACGGGGTATATGGGACAATCGTAAGCACAGAGGGTCATTTTTTATCTGGTTCGGGCCTCTCGCGGGGGAGATAATAACCCTACGTCCAGTGAATGCACTTGTATGCGAAAGTGGGTTACAATGCGCTTGCTC